>VZTZ01028776.1:125838-190895 GCA_013400955.1 Drymodes brunneopygia | reverse complement strand
AAAAAAAAGGGAAAGAAAAAGGATTTTGAAAATTAGGAAAAATTGAATGAAATTCTTCCATAGATCACATTAATTCTAGCTGATGGTTAGGGCCCTTTATCACCACACTCAGATAAATAAAACCCACCCGCATCAGCAGCCAAGTACACCTAGGACCTAAATTAACTTCTCAGGACATTGTCAGGACATCCTGCACTGGATGATGAAGACAAAAGAAGATGAATTCACAATTTCATTATTATTTTAGTATCACAGTGCATCACTGATATTCTTTTACTTCGGAATGCCAGGAGTAATGGAAAGAAACCAAAAATATTTTAAAAGGACTATATTTAGGCCTTCTGAACAACCTCACTATATATAACCTACATTTTTAACATCATATTCCTTGCAGTCTCTACTGACTTCTGCACTGGTGATACTCCAGGGCCTCACTGCACCCGGTATCAGGAAGGGAGAAGCTCTTGAAACAAGTGTGGAGGGAGGAGGGGGAGCAGCTCGATGCCAAACCCTTGCTCCTGCTTGGAGACCCCCCAGAAGGAGTGGAGGGAGATGGATTTGGTTGGCAGGCTCAGGGCAGGGCTCACACCAGGGTAGGAAAGGTGGCACTGTGTCAGCGCAGTGTGCCCTGTCTCTCTGCCCACATGGGAGCTACAGATGTCTCTCAGCCAAAGCCCTTGGGAGCTGAGCTCAGCCCATTTTGGACAGAGGTTGTTTACACAGCCCAGTCAGAAACACCCTCCAGCCCCCTCCTGTGGGTCTGGTGCCTTGAATTCTATGGCAACTTCTCATCTGAGATCAAAATCTGCCCTTCCAGGATAACACAGATTTTCAAATTGTATTTCGATTATGGATTTTAATTGTAGTGTTGACATTTTCTCTTTTATTTTTCTTTTTTAATAGAAGCATAAAACAGTGCAGAGTCAGTTGGACCAATCACTACATTTTAGCCAATAATATTGATTATAATACTTTTAGTTAGATAATATTCAACATTGAAAATGCTAACATTCAACACTTATTAGATTATTAGTCATATTGATAACAATCAAAAATATTTAATAATTTAAAGTTCAATTGCATTGCCAATGACGTAGGTTAGTTGCACACTCCTAGATGAAATCAAGGCTCAGACAATATCCCATTTCACAGGTCTAGTGGAGGAAACAGTGGAATAATCATAAAACTTTGATTTCTTTTGGTTACTTGTTGGAAATCTGAAGAGCAGTTAAAATCCAGTTGTAATTAAAAATTCTTAATTTTTTTTCTTTTTAAAAATTTTGTTTAATTTTTGAAAACCAAGTAGTTCCCCAGCAGTAAGGAAGAGAAACCCATCACAGTTATAAGTGGCACTTATGGTGCAGAGCAACTTCTTGAGCCTCAGGTGTTCCTTCCACACCTTGTGCTCTACTGGCTCTTCCCCGGGGGGTGGTGGGTGCTCTCCCTAACAGTGATTTATACCCCTTGGTAAAATCTTTGTGTTATTTTGCTCTTCCATGACACACAGACACAGTCCAGGCTGGCACCAAGCCCAGCAGCACAGGACACAGGGAACACCTGAGCAGGGAGTGCACTGGCCCTGCACAGAAGCCATCCATCAGTGGGGCTGAGCCCAGATTTGCAGGGACAGGCAATGAGGTCTGAGATCAGTAAGGGGCACACAGGAAAATTCACAAGGTCTTTTACAAGTAAAAGGCTATTTTGTTTTTCCAGATGAGTAGCAACACAATATTCTCACTGTGTTGCTTTTTCTTGTTGATGAATAACTTGTGCTGTTCCTGTTTTATTCAATATTGTTCTTTGAAGCTGCTGCATGCCCATACACATCAAATACTTACATATTGAATTCTGTGTGACTGCACATACACGTGCACAGAGAGTGCACCATAAAATCATCTGCTGTGAGCCCCAGCAGCTAAGAAGCATTAAACCAGTCACTGATTCAGGTGACAGTCCTAACCACCAGACTAGTCCTTACTCAAACTAAATTACATCTTTTCGTCCATGTCCTCATTTTTAATCTACAAAGTAAGCTTGCTATAACAGCACCCTCACCTCAAAAAAGCCTCAAAGCCAACACAAATATAGAAGCATCAGTAGCTTTAGAAAAGCACAAAGGTTTATGCCATTTTTCCTTCCTTTTTCAGTCCTGCTTGTATCTTACCCTTTGGCTCTGCAGTGGTTTGAAGTGACTGTGTGTGAGCTAACAGGCAGCAGACAGCTAGCTCTCCCCTGAAAAAGCTGCCTGCAACTGCAGATTTATTTAAATGTGAATGTGTAGCTGGTTTCCTGCATGCAAAATAGAGCAGGTGCTAAAATATTAAACTCTACCACTGTCCACTATTCATTGCATCCAACTGGTGCTGTCAGAAGCAAGCTGCCTGACTAACCAGGGCCTGTGATTTAGTATGACATCCCAACTCTAATTACTCCCTCCTCCTGATTCATTTTCTCAGCCTCCAATTTTCAGATTGAGAGAGCCTGGATTCAAGGGGGTGTGAGTATGGTTGTGTGCAGGAGAGCTGGAAATGCACTTGCTTCTGAATGCAGAATGTGATGAATCACCTTGGGGCCCTTGAAATTACTTGCTACACAGCTCAGCTTTCTAGGGGCAATTCAGCCTGCTCTCAGGTGTCTTTGTGGTGTCCTGCAATATTCGTCAAGTGTCACACCCTGGGCATGGGTGTCAGCAGCTGCCTCCCACCCGACTGTCTGCACTGGCCACTGTCACCCAGAGCCTCTCTGCAGCTCTGCCCCATCTGCTGGGCACAGATATTCCTTTTTCTGGCACGAAGCAGCACAAAAGGGACTGCCCTGACATTATTCCCCCGTGCTATGCTGCGTTCAGATTCGTGGCAGGGGATGGATCAGGTCACATGGCAGGGCAACCCCACACTTCCCTGCTGCACATCTGGGCAGTAAGCAAAGCACAGATAACAAACTGCAAAGAAAATAATCAGAAATGTTTTGAATGGACACGCTCTGCTGCAGGGTTAATCTGCTCACATAACTTACATTTCACCAAGAATAGCACTTGATGTCCTATGAATCAACAGCAGAGGCAATAAGAAACAACAGCATCTTTAAAGCTCTATGCAAGATGCTATTTCTCCTAGGAAAACATTTTTCTGTGCTGAAGAAAGTGAATGTTTTGTTGACCTCAGTAAAATATTTTTTCTTTTAAAATTTGCCAGTTAAATCAGAAGCAACAGAGACTTTCTTTTTTGAGAAGAAGAGGGGGAATAAACCCCCTACTTCCTTTTATTTCTTGTTTGCTTTGCAGAAGAGAAAGGCAAAACATGAAAGTGTTTCCCAGAAAAATGAAAACAAGACTTTCCAGACTGTAAAGAAATTTTCTACCTATTTTTTATAGCCTCCACACACTTTAGAAGGTTGAAATAAAAAGAGTATTCAGGTTTGACTTTGACTGGCTAACCTGTATTAATTACATTTTCTCAACTTTTTTAGGTTAGGCTGATTTATGTGTTAACTAATGTGCAGGAAGAGAATATCTTTTTCCTAAGTAAATACATCTCATAGGCCATTAAAGCTGCCAGTTGTCAAGCACTGAGGTGTGGGACCTTGAGAGTGTTTCCCCAAAGTCCACATTTCAGGTGAGGTGACAGGAGCATGCCCCGTGTCAGGTACTGTAATGGATGGCAGGCAGCGTGCCACTGCTGCATGGGCTGATCCTGTGAAACTCTTGCCTTGCTACCTGTGAGTTCCCAGTTCATTGCAAATGCTTCCTGGCACTAAAATGTCTTATTTACCTTTCACAGCCCTCTTCCCAAGAGCTGCTGCCCCATGAAGGACCGTGCACCTGCCTTCTACTCCCTGAGAAAATCAACCTGCCGTCCCTCCTGCTGGAAGTAGTGTTTGTTTGGTGCATGCAGCAGATTTCTCACTGAATAATAATAATANTAGTAGTAGTAGTAGTAGTAGTAGTAGTAGTAAAGCAAAAAGCTGCAGTGGTAAAATCTGACAAGAAAAATTTTCTCTGTAGAGCTCAACAACCAGGCTTGTCCTTCTGCAGCTTCCGAGAGGCTCTGGACACCCTTCACTTGCCCTTGTTTCAGACAGGAGTGGGTCTGCTTTGTAATCCATAAATTGCTATTTTGTCCAGCTGTGAGCACCACCACGTGCAGTGGGCTTGCTAAGGAGTGGTGCAAGGTGGAGAATTTCTCAGAAACCAGCGAATTTCTCAGAAATCAGGGTGTATTATTTGCACACAATTTTCGAAATAAGTAACTGTATTAGTAGTTCTGGACTAAAAAACACATATGTCAGTCTTCTTCTGAAGTCAAGACTGCATATTTCCAGTATTTTCTCTCCTATGTGAAATGACTCACAGGACATTCTTCTTTTCTATTCTTTTATTTCATTCTTTATTTCCTTTTTGCCTTTTTCAGTGAGCTCATTCATCCTGTTTCCTCTAAAACATTGCTGCTAAAAACAAACATTGTCAATAACTTCAGTTTGAATGGATCAAATTTTAAATTAGGGTAAATAAAAATAATTCCTCTAAATTGAATTAATTTGCTATCATTATTTATTAAGTTCAATCTGACACTTCTGAGGATTTAGTGAAGATAAGGACCCCTTTTTGCTGTGCATTTTGCAAATATACAACAATATATTGTTCCTGTCGCAGATTATTTATTGTCCAGACGAACAAAGGACAAGGCAAAGAGAATAACATACAAGGAAGTCAAAAAGGAAAACAAAAATCCCATCAGTCGTGGTTCTGGTTATTTATATTGTTTAGGAACAGGACTGCATTTTTGCTGCCAGATTGGAATGTACAAGTTTCTCTCTTGGCGTTTGGTCCTATTAAGGCAAGTAAGAGAGACATCTACACCCATTTTCTGCTACATATTTATTTTGTGCAGTGGCTTGTGAAAGAAAGTGCTGACTGCTTTTTCTAGCTCTGAAGGCATTTTTCAGTGTGTGTGTGGGGAACAGCAGAGACTGAAATTTAAGTCCTTTCATGCATTTACAAACACCTTTAAATCCCAAGCTATAGCACCTTTTTAAACCTTGTCCAGTGAGTGGGGGCTGGGCAGATTAACCCACGCTCCTCCCTGGTGTCCGCCCTCCAAGGGAGTTCCTGGATGCCTCCAATGTGCATTCAGCAGCCCTCTCCCCATGGCAGGAATGGGGCCAGGGTTGCTTTCAGCAGCTGAGGTGCTGGGTTTGGCCTGGGGCTTGGGAATTGTGTGGGTTCTCCTCCCCAGGCAATGGGGAGGCCTCCCAGGTGACCCTTGATGGCTCTGCCATTCTATTGTGAATCATACCAGCTTACAGCGTGCTCTGCACTTCCCTTCCTGCCTGAAAATATTGCAGCAGAAAGTTCTCTTCTCTTCTTCTTGCTCCCAAATCTGTCTATAACGTGCATCAGAGAAGAACTTTGGTGTATGAAATCAGCACCAACTCAAGGTCAAACCTAAAGCCAAAAAATTGGTGCGGTGTTTATTGTAACCTGCCTAGTCTTTGTTACTGTGTGTTAGTCTGTATATATAAACTTGATTAAAGACCACAACACAAATAATTTAAAAATTTATACTTCTTGCCTTTCCAACACTGTCATATGGTGTAATTATATGATTTCTACAAGGGACTTAAAAATGAATTATAGGGCGTTTTCTTCACAATCTTTGTTGCAAGTGAACTACTGGGCTTAGCATTGCCTTCTGTAAATACCATTCCAAATAATCATGAGACATCCTATAATTCAATTATAAATAACCTCTGAGAACCATAAAATGATATATTCTAGGTTAGTGACACAAACAGATGTATTCACCATCCTGACTGTAAAATGAAACCTAAAACAAACCCAGCATTTTCACTTGCTTTTGATCTGCAATGTGCCTCTGTGCATGAGAAGCACAATGGAGCCCATACAGACTGTAACACTCTCCCTGGAATTAGGCCTTCTCAGAAAAACAAAGTTAAAGTCAGAACAATATAAAACACTCAGTGTATTTCTCCTTAAAAAAATAAATAATAAAGGCCTTACTCAGCAGAGGTTGAGATGTAGATATACAGGAAGAACTAACAACCATTAGAGGAAAGGATGCTTTTTTTTTCTCTCACAGTGTGTTTTCTCACACAAAAATCATGATGTGGCAGTTCTAAGGATGGTATTTTACTGTTACTTGTGTATTAACTCCTGACACCTCCCCAACTCGATGTTTGGTGCAATAAACCCTCTTTGGACTATCAAATGGTGAAACAGAGTTTTAGAATAAATGAACATTGGGTGAATTAATGCGGCAAGCCTAACCTGGGGAGAAAAAGGACTGTTCTTCACCAGGTGACTGAAAGGCCTATAAATCTGTGCTTAACACAGATATTTTAAATACAGAGGCACTTTTACTGTTGTTTAGCTCAATGTTTGAGGTGCTCAGATGAAAAAAGGCCTGCAATATTTAGATCACACGGGACCCAGGCAGAGAAACAAAACAGAGCTTTAAAAAGAGACAATAAGGAGCACCCAGGTTTGCATTAAGGTTAATGGTGGTGAGAGGACTGAAGCCAGGTGGAAAGCTGTGTTTTATCAGAGTGCCCCAGCACATGGTGTGGAGCTCACACAATACTAACCCAAGGCTCTACTCCTGCAGCATCACCTCCACTTCCACCATGGCCTGAGGCTCTGAGAGCTTGTGAGCATCTATTAGAGACTGCTCATGAGCATGAGCCCCACAAGGGTGGGTGGTCATGTATAGGGACAGAAATGAAGCTGCCACATATGGCTCGTGTCAGCAGGGCAGAGCACATTTCGATAAGAGGTGCAAAGAGACAAGTTGACTAAGTATAGGATAACATGCTGGGCTAGGTGGGTTTGTTTCCTAAAAACCCTGGGTGAAGCCTCACAAATGTGTCATCTCAGATGTCACTGTGGCACCCAATATCACCCTCCTTTTTTAGTTCTGTCGCCAAGTGGGAGGAATAAAATTGATGATCTTCTAGAGGCTTTGATAAATAAGTGCAACTGTTTTCCTGCAAGCACCTGTTTCCTTCCTACATTTCTTCTTGGGAGATTTTTTTAAAGAATTTTTTGCCTGAGAAGCAGCTCAATTCCAAATCCCAGGTCACCCCCCATCTGTTTGCAGAACACAAGTTAGTTAATTTTGGTAATGCTAAAAAAGAGTTCTAAAAAGCCTCTTTCACACTGATGCTCCCCAAGACTGGAAGGCAAGGCATATGGGGGAGCAGCAGTTGGTGGAACAATTTTATCTGTGGTACGAGAAACTAGATAAAAGTGTTCTTGTGAGGACACATGATAAATTGTAAAGGCAGATTCAAGGATCACCTTTTTCCCCTTGGGCTTTTATTACCTACATGATGTGCAGCTGGTGCTGACAGCCAATAATGTGTGTCTAGCTATTTTAATATTCACTTTTGGAATAGGGTGGCAGAGACTCCCCGTTTTGTGGTTTGTGGCTCTGTAGGTGTTTGTAACTTTGCAGCTTTCCATCTGCACAGAAATTCGTGCTCACTTCTGGGCATAGTGTTGCCAGGAGGACACAGATAAGCTGAAGGGGGTTGGGAGAAAAAGAACAAAAGTTATTGTGAGGCTGGAAGGAGTGATATAAAAAAGAGATAAGTATGCACAGCTTGACTAAACAATGACTAATTGCTAGAGCATAATAACAATTCTGAAAGGAGTCTTAATTGATTTATCTGAGGAATGCTCAAGGCTTCTTTTAAGATGCTTTACTATTAGAATTATTTATCTGTCTAGGTTAAGGATACAATTAAAGGCTTCTGTCCTCATTTCATGTTTGAAATTAGGGAAAACTAAACACACACAGAACCATAAGCAGCACAAGGTTATTCAGATGCTAGTGGCACTTAAAATATTCTTTTGTGAATAGTGGTGTGTGTCACCAGAGGAAGCTAATGGGTATCCTAACGTCTCAGATGGTGATAAACAAGGACATTAAATGATAATGGTTACAGAAGTCTTAACAGTGACTTAGTCTAATCCAATACACAAAATGCCATGGCCTGTGGATTGCTGTATAACAAGGAACACCAGCCATGAATCCTGGCTAAGGTGGCCAGCACAAACTGTGCAATGAAACTTGTTAAATGTGAGGAGAAAGGATGTGGTATTCCTTCCAAAAAGTTAAAAATATTAGCTTATAATACTCAGATGGTATAAAATGTCACAGCTTTGACTTCAGCGGCTCTGTGTTGATTTGCATTAGCTGAAGTTCTGTCTCTAAATTCTTTAAGAAAACCCAAAATGAAACTATAATGAATTTATTTCTGGAAGGACACCATCTGGTGTTTTATTGCTAGCTGACAAGAAGTAGGAAAGGATAGTCTGACTGTTGGTTGCAGGAGCAGTGCAGGATTTGCATTTTACAGGGGCTAGTGAGGATGATATTTAACCAAATATCTCTTTTTAACAGGTCCCCTCACAACCATCTACAAGCTGGAGATGTATTCAAACCAAATCCAGTGACCTGAATATCATAAACTGTCTCTCTTTAAAAGTGATGTAAACTAGGAATAATGGCACAATTCTGTCACGCTTCAGAAGGAAATTAACCCCCTGTCTAGATCTGAGTGGTGCCTAACCAATCATCTCCATCTAATGGCTTCAATATTTCTGTTGATTATAAAACTGGCTCTGAATAGAAGTTAAGTCACCTTTCAGGATTCATAATCCTGCGTAGAACTGAGGAAACTTAATCCTTACCTGGAAGCTGATTTCATTGCATAGTCTGATTCCCTTAATTTTTTTCCTATTCCTTCCACCACAATAATAACTTTTTCTGTTTTACCAGCATATAACTCTCTATAGAACTATCCATCATATCATATCCATACGTTACAACACAAGCAAGGTAAAAGTAGCTTTTATGCTCTGCTGTTATTACTTTTGGGAAAGTAATATTTAGAGGTTTTTTGTTTTTTTTTTTTTTTAATTTTGTGGCTGTGTCAGATGCAACTCCTTTTGATTCCTATTCAATTATTATTTTAGTAGAGCTTTTAGGTAGAATCCTCAAATTAAGGGACTGCAGAAGCTTTCTGAGAAAGATTAAATGATGGTGCTCTGAGAGGCAGTCAGTTTGTTCTTCACTTCACACCACAGCCATTCACAAAGCAAGTGCCAGGACTGTCTGAGGAGATAAGCATGAGTGTGAGCTATTTAGTAAGGGAGAGCTAAGAAAGCAGAATGCTGTATTTCCCTATTTTTATAACAAAATGCAGACATAACAAATGATGGGACTGCAACAGAAATTAGGGATACAACTTCTTTTATAGAAATGCATGTCTGGTAGAGGTTCAGCAAAAGAACCTTTGTTTCACAGCATTTGTATTAATTTGCATGATTAGCAAGCACCTGTTGTATGTAGCAGGTAGTGAGAACAAAAGCAACTGTGAGTGCTGATCTGGAGGCTCCTCATTTGCTTGTGAAGCACAGGTTTCCCTGATGAGACAAGGGATTTGCTATTCTCCACCAGCAAGGGTCGGGTAATGGTCTTTCTGCTGCTGAGCCCATCTCAGCTCCTCCCAGGCCATGGTTCTGCACAAGAGCCCTCAGTGAGGACCAGCAGCAGGGAAGAGCCATCCCACAGGTCGGAGCTGTGACACAGTGGCTCTGTCACACTGGATTCCCTGTACTCTGAGGAGCTGTGGGAGTAGCTCTGAGGGGGTGTGTGGGTCTGAGCTGGATGTGAAGGCATTTGCTTTCAGGAGCCTCTGAAACTGTGGCTAACTCAGCTGACTTTGCAAGTACTGCTATGACAAAATGCTTTTCTTTCCACTAGACACTGCTCTAAGGCTATTGGGAGTTCAGCTGTGGGCAGTTGCCAAAGAAATGCCAGACCACAGGAATTATTTGCAGCCAGGGGACTGTGTATAAATTCTGGTTTCTAAGGAACAGTACATAAGGATAATCCCATAGTTGCGGCATTAGGACAGCTAATATTCTTATTACTTTTACTTCTATTAATGTTGCTTGGAAAATATAATGTTAATATATAGCTGTAATTACAGTAGTTTGGCAGTTATAAATAAGGCAATGAATAGTTCTCAGTCAGATTCAGGAATACAGAGAGTGATGTGCCTGCCCTTCTGCATTAGTGTACTTAAAAGGAGATAGTCCTGATAGAAAACAGCCACACAGAGTCTAAAGTGGGAAAGGTAGACAGAGCCTCGTGTACATCTCCCATCATATAAACCCAAAATTCACAGGCAAGAAACAGAGGACACAAAGAACATCTTCCTGGAGGCAGATGAAGAGAGAGCCAAGTTCCTCTGTCCACAGCACACTGAAACAGGAGCTGTACCTAAGTGTGGTTTGAAGGCACAAGTGGTGACTGCTCATCAGGCAGCAAGGCTGCAGCTACAGCCTTCCCATGGCTGTGGGCCCAGCTCATGAGTCCTTCTGGAACCAAGGTGTATCAGCTTGGGCACCACACAGTGCCAACAAACTGAAGTCAAACTGGAAAATGAGCTGGAGAGAACATAATGCACTGCTTTGTGCTGATAGATTAACTGGTTCAGGTTTCCACTGCTCTGCACTCCACATGCTTCTGTACACAATCCCCATTTAAATAACAGGTTGCTTCAATAATTAATGTGCTTTAATGTCTCCATGACTTTGCCACAGAATTCTTGTGTGCCCTTGGGCAATTCATTTTGTCTCTCTGGCCTTCAGTTCACCATTTTCAAAATAAACGTGAAGCCAGAGCTCAATTAACAAAGATAACAGGGGAATGGGATGACCCAGAGAAAGAGAAAACATGGATATTTGAATCTTTGTGATGCAACAACTGCACAAAGAGAGAGTGGAACACAGAAGACCCATGACAATGTTGACTGTGAAGTGCAAGGATTCCTGAACAAACCTGGAGCAAAGGCATTCAGGCCACCCTGCACACTCCTGCCCAGCACAGCTACAGGAGTGCATTCTTTACAGAGTGCATTCTTACACAGACCTGCCCAGGGTGCTGCTGCACCCACGGAAAGGGGAATCTGGCACGTGGGTAAGCAACACTGGGATACTGTGCTGAAAGGTGTCCCAAGGTACTTAAATAAATATAAAAGATGGATAATATCATTCTGTACTCAACAATATTGTGATTCAGACGTCCCAATGTGTCAGGCTTAACTCTGCGTGATAAAATGCTCTTTTGCTGCAAAGTACTTTATGAGAAGCAGTAGATGCAGAAAATAAGGCAGACAGACACTAACTGTAGCTTTTCTCCATGTAAGACTGATGACCTGCAGCAGAAAGATTTCCCTAAAAGTGAGCTTTTTTAACTTTATATCCAATTGCATCTGTAAGTCACACCCTTTGCAACAAAGGCAGAAATGAGATATACTGTCAACCCCAGATAAATGGCTGAAATGAAAACCTTTTCCAAGCAGTGAGTGATTTAGGAGCCTGTATATAACTTCACTGTAGGATTTATGGTCATACACTATTATACATTGTGTGCACATAACAAAAGTGTTATCCAAAAGCCAGAGAAAGAATGGGTGATTAAGAGAAAGAATTCCCAATATTCTGAACTATGATTAGGCCAGTGGGAGTGCTGCTGTAAGAATTAAATTTACAACTAAAGTAACTCAGTTTTATCTCTTCTGAGTAATTCAGTACATTCTCACTTTGCTGTTACAGCCAGCTAGAACTTCTTTTTCTCTATAATTTATTCAAATATCCCAAAGGGTCAGATAAGAAAAATTACTTTCTTGGAACCAATAATGAATATGGGGCCAGTCAATGCAAAACAATAAGGTATGTAACCAACAAATATTATTCATATCAAAACAATATCTGTCTCTAAATCATATTTCCAACTCTTCCTTCCAAAATTGGAGAATCTGGACCATGTCCCCATTTACAGACTTTCTTTTACAGATGTAACACTTCTGCTTACCCTGCTCATGCAGCCTGACAGTCTGCCTTGCTGAGGAACATTCTTCTTCCCTTCTTTGACACACACAGCACAATCTCACAAACATACTAGAAACCCCTTGATTTGTAGCTGGACACTTCCCAAACTCCCAAGCATTTCTCTGAAACTGTGGGTTCTTGGTCACAAGGTGACAAAAAAGCATGGAAAAGAGGCTTAACAAAGACATTTCTAAATAGCTCTGAGGATGCCTGCATTCTTAAAACAAACAAGACTTAGATTTTTTAATACAGAAGTTCCTAATGTCTTATCTCACCCTTACTATGATATCAGGAAAACCTAATTTTTCAGGCCTGGTGAATCTTCCAGTAAGTTCTCCCCATGCATCAATGTCTCCTTACGCAGCACAGCACCCTGCTCCTAAACTACTTTTGCCCTCTGTCCTTACACAGACAGTGATTCCTGCCTAATTCTTTCCTAGATCCTTCCTATACTCCCTATTAGCATCTGTATAGAAAGAATATTTTCCTGCAGGAGTGGGCCAGCAAGTGAGAGGCGGTCAAAAGCTCTTTTCATGCCTTCCCAGTGCTGACCTTCAGTAAGGCTTCAAGAATCTTCCCTACACAGAGCAGCAGCCATGACTGAATTCATTACAAAATGTTAATTCAATATAGGGACATGCCAGTCTGCCACATGCAGATCAGCAGCAGGATCAGTGCTGGTGGAAGAGGAGGAAGAGGAGTTTGGTTTGTATTCTACTCTGCTGCTTTTCCAATTACACCGTCTCCTATTTATGAAATCTCTTTCAAAAGCAGACTCCTGGTATTACAGCTGAAGTCAGTAGTCACTTGATGTGAAATCTCTACAAAATCTGCTGTTTCCAGTGGATTCTGAATTCTGACTTTTCAAAATCTGCATCACTGTGTGGAAACTCTTGGTGGTGTCTCTGGGTCTGGCTTGTGAACACCACGTATGACACAAGGGTTATGCAAGTGTAAGGACTCCATTAACTTCCTTAATTCTGTTTATTTTTGCCTGATATTATCTCAGAAAAAAGATGTAGCCCCATAATGTCAAAAAATATGATCATCTATACAGAAGAGATTTAGTACAGAAGCAGTTCCTTGGTGCTGGGCTATACAGATATTCTTTCTACATAGTAATTTTCAATGGAAGAAGTGCATCTGTAATAGAACTGATTAAAAAGTATCCTTCATTTGACCTTTTACAAGGTGTGCTGCCATCATATTGTCATGTGATGGTGATCTTTGATTTTCTTTTCACAATATTTTATTTGACACAGTTGATGAAAAACAAATCCATATATATTGAATATTGTACTGTTGTTGATTCTGATGTCAAGCCACAGCCATCATCTCAAATTTTGTGTCCCTAAGTGTAAATGCTCATAAACAACATTTGATGTTTAAATCTTCAGGCTCAATTTCACCTTGCAAATCAAGAAAAACCCTTAGGTACAACTGATTTCAATTTAAAAGGAATGGGCTTTTTTTTTGTCCATTAAAAAAAATAAAAATGAAAATAGATTACTGTGAACTTCCACCCAAGGATGGAAATATTCCTTTGTTTTCCTTGCAAAAAATAGTAGTTAAGCACCTCAGAGAACATTTAGCACTAATGAATAAATTCCAAGGATTGTCTTCTATGAGAGGAGTACCCCAATGGTGACGCAGGACCCCCAGGTGGCTTTCCAGCAGTCACAGCTGTGACACAAGGACTCTGACAATCCCTGAGTGGTAGAACTGCATTGGCTGAGGGAGGGACAGGCTGGCAGGTGTTGCTGTCACTGAAATTTCAGGGTTACTCTGGGATTCCTATTCATATTCACGCTGTACAAACTTAGAGCAGTGAAACCTCCAGCAAACTCTTGTCATCACCTTCTTGTGATTTTCCCTCCAAGCTCTTCCTTCTCTCGTCTTGCAGGTCCTGGTGACATGAGAATTTTATCAGCTTGTTTAGTAAGGGAAATTCGCCAGCTCTGATGTGATGGTATATCTCCTATGTTATGGATGCAGAAACTGGAGAGAAATTAAATTATTTGCCTAAAATCAAACAATCAGTGGAAAAATAAATGTGGGGGTCACCTATCAGGTTAAAGTCTCAGAAATCCTTCACTTTAAATAGCATATCATCTTTCCTGTCCTTTTAATCCAGTTTTCTGTGCTTGATTTACAGAGATTTATCCATTAATTATCAAGAATGTAACCGTGGGTCCTTAGAAGAAAAATATAGGAGAGTCTGGGAGAAGGAGAGGACCTGTAAACTCACTTTATACAGGATCCTGTGGATAGATGGCATTCCTAGCAGCACAATACTGACATTTCAAATTTTACCCCTATCAAACAGATCTGGGGTTTTTTGCCATTACTCATGCAAAAAATGTCTTTTACTGGGTCTGTGCTTTCAGTGTTATTAGCTGTTCTCAGTTCTTAGGTTTGTTAAAAGACAAGAGGAATAAATAGAAATCCTGGAACTGACTGCAGGTACCTTGGCTGTTCTGTGTACAATTAGATTATGATAGCCTTAATAATTGATGGGTCCATCTATGTTGCATAACAGCATCACTGGGAATCTTTGTGATCAGATACTCCTGCTGCCTCCTTGCCCTCACACATATGATAGATAA
Source organism: Drymodes brunneopygia (assembly GCA_013400955.1). Taxonomy (NCBI): domain Eukaryota; kingdom Metazoa; phylum Chordata; class Aves; order Passeriformes; family Petroicidae; genus Drymodes; species Drymodes brunneopygia. Next base: position 176,366 of record VZTZ01028776.1, on the reverse strand, counting down.
CAGGCAATGCATGGAACAGTAATGGTCAAATCTCAAGTTTTTGTAGACTGGCATAATTTCACTCAGTAATCATAAAGAAAAAAACACCAACCAAATTCTTCTCATTGGTATGAGGGTAAATAAGATCTATTTACATGTAGTGGGTTTAATATTCTTGACTAAATGCTGTCCTTGCTTCCAGCAAGTCAGGCTAGAACAACTCCTAAAAAATTACAGTGTGAATTATGAAGAGGGTCAAAGAGAAAGAAATGCATCTGCAAGGCAAAATATTGTTTCTCAAGAAACCTGTGACAAAATCAGGAGCAGAAACTGAATGTTTCTAAATGAGAATGAGAATGAGAATGTTTCTAAACTAAATGAGAATTGTCCTAGCTCCCTTCACAAAGAGATTGGGACCTTGTGCTGCTTAACATTGCACAGCCTTAAGAAAATATCCATAACAAGCCTTACTACTCCACGTGTCTGTTTTACTGTGATCATCAAACTAAGAATTACTTACAGAATTATTAGAGAAATCAGGTGTAAAAGTCTGAATAAAAATGAATTGCAAATGGAAATTTGAAGTAACTTTATTGGTGGGATTTTAATTATTTTTATATTTTTAAAATAATTTTTGCATGCACATGTTATTCTCTTCCCATATTAGATGTTTGCTGATAATCTACTGAATGTCAGATTTGCCATCAAACCAGCAACTTAGAGCCTAATATCTGTTCTGTCACTGGAAAGCTGCTTCAGAGGTGTCCTAATCACAACCATTGCCCAAGACACAGTATATAGAAACATAAAATAATGGGATCCAGGGAGAATAGGAGGAAAGGCCATTAGGCAATACCCCACACAAGTCAATTCCTCCATCTCTGAGAAAGTGCTGTCACAGAAATGTTATTGTTCCCATTTAGGACTCGCTTATTGCTTGCACTTAGGACTAATTTGGCAAGTCACTGACATGCATTAAGTTGATGGGGTTTAAATAGAAGTTTGACTGGTTTTCTGATTTAAGTCTTTATGTCCTTCTAAATTATTTTGGAACTCCGATATTGAAGTACAGAGGAAATCCATCAACATAATGAACAGGAGAACTGGACTTAACACAAAACAAAACCCTGTAATCCTGAAACAAAGAAATGAGAAGAGAAGGAAATCTACTAGGGATAGAAGATTTCTGAACCCAAGAAACAGCGGAGAATGGAAATGCATTCCCTGGAGAGACACCTGAATCAAGTTATAGTGTAAAAATTATGAGATAATTTAAAAAGCAAGAAGACTTATGAGAACAAATCAGAAGAGTGAATTTATATATATATATATGAAAGAAAGAATCTATGTGAATTCTTGGTACTGGAGTCCTTTCACTCCAAAAGGTGCCTGCACATAACATACCTGCTCTTTCAGATAGTAATGATGAGGAACTATAAGAGATTGTTGTTTCAACAGAAAATGTTGGAACAAGCTGAAAGAATAAAGGGCACTAAGGCATCAGCCCTGGAGTGTGAGAGGAACCGTAGAGAAATATTCAAGATAATGGAAAAGGCAGCACTATTTAACAGGTTCTCCCCTCTGCCACTAATATAGGGCTATTCAATTAAAATGGTATAGAATATAGTAGTAAATCCTTATTTTTTCACAGCATCTAGCAAAGTTGAGGTGTTTTCAGAGAGGTTGCTACTATCACACCTTTGCAACAGCTCTTCATACAGCTATATTACAGTCACAGTGATCCTTTTTGATATTAAAAATTACAGAAAATACTAGTGGTATAAACCTTTGAACTGCTCTATTATTGGCTACTGTTAGTCACAGGATATTGGACTAAGCAAGCCATTGGTCTGCCTTTTGAGACAATTCCTTAAAGTTTAAATTATCACTCATCTTGTGTGTCATGTTGGTATTCTTAATGTCAGCTATATAAAAAAAAAAAAAAGTAATTCAGAAATAACAACATAATGTTGTAAAACCATAAAGAGCAAATAAGATTAGAAAAGCCATTTCCTTTACTGGGATTTGTGAGCTAAAGGTTAACTTCCAATTAGAGTTTAAAAGGAAGAACTTTTATTCTGCGTTGGTTGAGGCTTTTAGCAAATCACATTTATATGTGCAGAACATTTGTATATTCCCTAATAACTTGCCATTACATTAAAGGCTGTAAGGTTGCCACCAGAACTTGTACAGCCAATCTGGACACAAGATATGCAGTGATAAGGTTTGTTAATATCACATTATCAGATGCTATTGCTTTGCTATTGATTGCAATTATGTCACTGTTCAGTTATCAGGTAAATCCTGTGTGCTAGCCTTGTATTGTTAAGTATAAATAATGTTCAGTAGAGGAAGATTAATTCCTGTGTCACATTTATATTGTAGCAAAACAGCAATAATAGTATTGTATTAAAAATAACATAAAGAAAAAAAGATAAATAGTGCAAAACAATAACCAACATATTTAAATAATAGCAGGCCCAGGGGATTAAGTGATACTTTGCATTTTTATAGAGCTTTCAATATAAGGATCTCAAAACACTTCACAAACATTAACAAAATAAGCCTCCCAACACTCTTTAGGTAGGGAAATATTATTATCCTCATTTTACAGATGAATAAGCTTCTTTATGAGGAAGATAAAACCAAGTGAAGTTCCCAAAGCCACAAAGCATGTCAGAAGCAGAATTACTAAATAGGCTCCGTGCTTAGATTATACAGAGACCTTGGTAGATAGAAAAGAATTCACATATTCTCTTGAAAGCCAGGTCACAAGTTATGCAGCCATCATCTTAATGAGACTTACAAACACAAAAAAGCCAGAATTTCATTTCTGAAGTCCAAACTAGATGGTAGTGAGACCCTCCCATCAGGCTGCCTGCAGCCTGCCCATGGAGGCTCAAGGCAAAGCATCACTCAGTGTTTGCTTCACAGATCCCAGGGGTCCTAGCTGGAATCCACTCAAGGCTTTTCCCACACTGTCCACTCTCCTTTAATCTGACTCACATCAACCCAAATTCCTTTTCCATCCAACCTGCAGATTTTTTTTTCCTCTTTTCAATTGATAAAATGTCTTTTTTTATCAGTAAATGATATATAATTCAGAGTGAATACAAGCAGGCCATGAAGAAGAATTTTTTTCCCTATATACACCCTTCCTTTAACTCTTTGTTTATTACAGAAATGTATTTTACAGTTTTAACTACAGTGTGATTCACTATGAAATATGGATGATATCTGATGTAGTAGGCAAGACAGGAACTAGACAGTTCATGTCAGATATCAAGAGCCCAATTCTGACAGAGCAATTGCACAGGAAAATCTAGAGTTATCTCAGGTTTTCACAGCTGTAACAAAGTGCAGAACCTGACTGCTGGCATAAAAAATGTAATAAAACTGCTAAGAATGAAGCAAAAGCATTCAGATCCAAGTTTGGGGGTTTTTATTCCATGGTAAATAAAAAGTAAGAAGAGGCAGATTTAGTCTGCCCATTTTAGGAAGAAATAATGCCCTTCTCTTGTGCTTATTTCTGATTGCTACACATCCTGCTGTCAATGCAGCTCAATCATTCTCAAGGTAGAAGTTTCACCAGTGCCATCAGAAGGAATGCTCAAGCACATGGTGTGATTTTTGGGTTGCCCTGTGCAGGGCCAGGAATTGGACTTGATGATCCCTGTCAGTCCCTTTCGACTTGGCTATTCTATGATTCTGTGATTTATACATACACACATATGTACATACATACACATTTATTTACCTATGGGCTACCTGAGCTTTCCAAGCAGGGTTGCAGCAGCTTCAAATCCCCTTCTCTGATGACAAACTTCTCTCCTTTCACAGCAGGACGAGCCTGCCCCTTCTACATACAGTTGCAGAAGAACTTCAGAAACACTTCTCCCTAGGAAATGTGCTCATGTCAGCTGTTCACATCAGGAAATGGTTTCTTACAGGAGATTTAGGAAAAGCTATCAAACCTCATTAAAAAGAAATATGAAAAGTACAGATTGCTTTTCAGCTGGGACAAAAGGGGACACATGGCCGGGAGCAGAGACGTGGGCAGGAACAAGACTTTGTCTGTGGTCATTTCATCATAAAATGACTGCAAAGCCACATTCTCCATCTTTCAAGGGATGTAAGACTTTTTCTCAGTCATTCAATCATTGGCAATTTTTTTTTATATTTAGAAAATTGTTCTACTTAGAGCTGTTTTAGGCGCAGAATTACCTATGTGCCACTGCAGAACTACTTCACTGCCCTGGCTTCCAAATCCCTTTAGAATATTTTCCCTTCCTCTGAATGAAAAGAGGGACATAAGCAATAATACATTTCTCATGACATAATGTTTTCATTAAGTACCACAAATATCAAACATTTGGATCCCCAACTATTTTTGACTCAGGCAGAAATATATTTACTCTGACAACAAAAACAAAAGCCTGTCCTTAAAAAACAGTGTGACAAAATAGATCTGTTGATATTTTGTTGTTTTTCATAAAGACACCTTTTTCAGTTTGTCAGAAAGTGTATAATATTCTCACAGGGCAGAACAGTAGGCACAGAAAAACATCCTAAATCAAAGTTTCTTAATAGAAATACTGTTTAGGATAATTCATTGTTTTCTTACTAAGTCACAGCATCCAGTAAAAACTCCCCAAAACTGCAGTTTGGAGAAGAAAATAAGCAGGAGCAGTACCATCATTAGTGATTTACATTCTTAAATGTGTGAAGAATTATATAATGAAATTTTCCATAGAAATCTGAATGAATAAATAAATATATGTACATATACTGAAAAAAAAGAAGCTCAGATTCATGTTAAAAGAAGGAAATTGAGGAACCATCAGTTTGGTGATGAACAGAAAAGATCAAAGAAAATATTCCTGCTACATTTACAATGCTCATTTAAAAATGCAGCTACTTCTTCTCTGGTCACAAGGTTTGATTCTGTTCATCAATACCCACTGCAACACTCAGCATCTGTGAGAGACTCAGTTATCCAGTCTTACAAAGTTTCTTCAAAGTCAGGGGTAGAAAATGCTGTTCAGCTCACAAGGACATCGTAGAAGAAATCTGTAATCCTGGAAAGCTGTCATGTCCATTTCAGATCTACCAGGAAAATATTGGGATTAAAACCTCGGAATGAGATTTCCAAATGGGGAAAGCAGCTGGATTCATCTTTGCAGGGGAAATTTTTCTAAAATGGTGATTCCTAGTGCTTCACATTGAACATACCTCTGTCCCCAGCATGCCACTAATTCAACATGACCCCAGCTGCTGATGATACCCTGACTCCAACTCACAGCTAAATTGGAGTGTAAACAAACACAGAAAAACAAAAAGAAAGGTTTGTTCTGATTTTGTTCAATTTAGTGAAAAGAGGACCAAATAGCTGGTTGTAAAAACTATAGTTGGATAATGATAGTTGAACAGGGAAAAAAAATAACATTGAGAGGAGTAAGAAATAAAAGTGTTTGGACTAGAACCAGTTGTTCAATCACACTGAATTTCAGAATTAAGACACCTTAGTGCCTTTTATTACCTTTAAAATGGAAATATTAAAAAAACCCCATAAAAACAGAAAAATGACAAAATATAAAAATATATATGTATATGCATATATAATAAACACAGATACTAGATAAATAGCTAGATTGATAAAAATGGAAGAAAAAGAATTTAATTTGTAGTCAAGAAGAAATACAATTTGCCAGATTAGGAGTGGATCTTTACTGGCAAAGGGTTTCACCTAATGTTCTCAGAAACAGAATTTCAAGAGTTCAATGAAGCTTGATTGTTTCTTTTGCTGTTTGAATCTATTAGTGCTTTATGCATATGTGTTGAGTATGTGGCTTATTTTCCAGACAGAAAACATTTCCCTAACTTGTTTAGGAAGAATGACTCTCTGAAAATGCCTGACTTTAACAAAGATGGGGAAAAGGATGTTGGACCATCTGTTTACACATTATTTGTGCTTATTTTGCACCTGCAAAAAATCCTCAGTTCCCACGCTTGCCCAAAAAAGAACCAGCCCATAAACAAACAAAAGACTTACATGTGGAAGAGTTAAAAATTGACCTAAAGTCTCCTGATATTCTCAGCAAACTAACAGCCAATGAATTTCAAGGATTTCCAACCCAGGATGAAACCCCCCAGCTGCATCTAGACCACATCACTGTTAAACAGGTACCACATCAGTGCTCAGAAATAATCAGAAATCACCACCTTGTAACTAAGACTTAATCAGAAATTCATTAGCTTCACCAAGCAAGTGTGGTCTGGGGAAAAGATGTACTAGGGACAATTGCTAAGGGTGAAGAGGTGAAGATTCACTGACCCAGGCAGAGTTTTTCCATGTACAGCAGTGAAGTTTCTGATCTCGTTTTACCCAGTCCAGACTCCAGCACTCACTTCACCCACAGCCTGCTCAGTCATTTTGGCATTTACAGGAGCAAAGTGTGGGGCAAGGGACAGTATTTATGAGCCACCTGAATTAGAGTGAGAGGCTGATACAGTAAAGGAGATCTGAGTCTTGAATAAAGGCAGCACAACCAGCTAAAATTCATTTATGAGTGGCCATTTATTGTTTTTGAAAGAGAAATATTTGAAGACTGTCAATGCCACATTCACATGGGCCCAAGAGCAAGGAGATATATGGCTTTTAGGCCTTACCTCAGGTGTAGGAACTCTTAAATAACACTGACTGTAATAGATTTGGGCTTTTTAATGGCACAGTATTTCCTATGATCAAATTCAAAAAACGCTTTCTTCATTTTTTGTTGTACCAAGTCTTATGCTCTGCCTACATACAGATGTTTGGCTGTTTTCTATCAGTTAGTTATAAAACTGGCTGGTGCAAGCTACCCCATCTCAAAAGCAGCTGAGTAAAATCTCAAACCTTGTCTCCTTTGCTTAAAAAGTATTTATTACCTGTAGAGAAAGTGTGTGGTCACCATCTGTAGACAACTAATATATTTGAATGAATTGGAGGTAAAATAGAACACTGAAATAGAAGAATGTTAAGACTCTGTGAGATTAGCTATGTGCAATCAAATGTGACCACCAAACTCATGTATTTTACCTTGCAGTAGAACTGCATTGTTTTGTGTTTGGTGCAACACCACTCAGGCCTGAGAAGAAATAAACAACAACCCAGACAGGAAAAAAAGATGCTGTCTCTACACTGTTTGTGAATTAATTAGCATGCTAAGTAATGATGGAATTTAGCAACTTAAATGACAAATATCCCAGGGCTCCCTCCACCAAGCGTCCGATGTGTACATCCATCCATAATACAGTTTCATTGTTTCAGCCTCCCAGAAAAACAGGATGCAATATGCCTTCTGTCTATGATAAAGTTTCCTAATACAGTACAGTAATGCAATTTATTTTCATACAGCATCCTGCATATAAAATATTACATAACCCTTTATGAGAAGATAATGCATTACAGACTCAGGCACATTACTGTCTTTCAGGAAGAAATTGAAGGATAATGTTGTGGGAAGGGATGGAGGAAATAGAAGCCGAGGTACAAAAGTAGTTAAAAAAGAAAGTAGTAAATGTATTCTTCTTGTGCCCTTATTATCTGCATGAGTCTAGCAGAGGGCAGGTCAGCATTACTGCAGATGCACTGAAACACAAAATGTTACATGCTCATGGGAAGGGATGGCTCTGATCTCCTGAGTTTTTGCTATAAATAGATAAGCAGGATGACAAGGTGAGTCACAGAAGTATCATGTGAATTCCCTGACATCAAACAGGGAGCTTAAGGTTCAGGAGAGGAATGAACACGAATGTCAAAAGTTTCAGATGGTGCATAGCCCAAAAAAAAATCATAGGTGGACCAAAACTGCAGACCCAAAAACCTTATGTGTTCTGGGAAGACTCACCCTGGATTCAAATTGTTGCATCTCACAGCCAGAATTGAGTGCTGCAATTTGAAGGCTTAAAGCAGGTGGAGAAACAAGGTGTTTGTGCAAGCTCCATGCTAAAATAGGGATATTTTAGATCTGAAAACCAAAATTCCATGCCGGTGAATTTGCTTATTATTTGGAGCACTGGAGTGCATGTTATTCTTGTTTCCCTTGTAGGACATATGAGTGATCCAAAGCTGAGGCTGTGGCTAATCTGAAAGCAGACAGGCAGGGAGGGGATAGGGGTGTTGAGGTGCAGCAAGTCTTTGGGGGATTGCAAGGAAAGGAGGGAAATTATGTGCTCTTTCCAAATGAGGGGAAGGCACCTCTGAACAAAGCTGTGTCAATATATTTATAAAGCATAATTATAAAATCTCAAAAATCACACTGTTTCAGTTTAAGAGACAGCAAATGGAAATGAATCTTGCCCAGAGGGCTTAATACTGCTATGAGCCCTGCAAAAGTATAAATAACTTACAGGAAAAAGAAGTTCCTAGGGAATCTGAACTTTCCATTGAGGCTGCTGTCCTTGCCACCATTCAGAATTCAACCTTAGGTGAAAAACAATTAAGGATATATAGGATGGGGAAAATACAGGGCTGTGTACAACTACAGTGTGATTGGTTTTCATATGGATACTTGAGCCACTGAACCTTTCTATTCCAAGGGGGGAGAGGGGGAGAGAAGAGGATCTTAGACACACTGTTCTCCTCCTGGAAATCCAGCTCTTCAATGTTGTCTTTTTTTTTCAGAAGCTCAAGGTCCTCTGGAAATTGTGATGATTAAAGCTGGGTTTCTGCCCAGTCACCTTGGACAATACATCTAGACGTGCTCAAGGGGTTGGAAGCAGGCAAACCGGAGCTCCTGTGCTCTGAGCCCGTGGATGTGAGCCAGCTTCCATCTGGGACCCATATGCCCAAGTGTCCCCATGCTGACAGAGATCCTCTGCTTCAGGAGGCTCCAGATACCATTTTATCACTCTGACTCCTCCAGCAGAAGTCACTGTCCCAGTAGTAAGGCACATACTTGTGCACAGGCACATACTTGTGTTTGGCCATGCAGCTCCCATTTCCACATCTCAGTGCATGCCTACCTTTGGTGAGGCTGAAGCTGAGATGCTGAACTGTGAAATGGAGCAGCTGATGCACGAGCACATCTGCTGAGCCAGATGTAAGGGCAGTAATCTCTGGAACAAGTGTAAAGCAGACAGCTGGTGGCAGTAAAGTTTGAAGAGGCCACAACTAGATTCACCCAAGAAAGACTGTCAAAATCCTAATTAGCTCACTCACAATGAACTAATGCAGCAATACGGCTTCTGCACCACAGCTGATTCTGGCTGCACCCATCTGTGTAAACATGCTATAAATCTCTCTTTGATTTTTCCTCCATCTGTGAAATGGGAGCATATGACATTTTTAAAGTGTTTTCTCTCTCTATTTTAGGTCTTCAAGACTGGGCTCTCACTTACTGTAGCCTTGCTCATTACTGTAACAGTGGGAGAGATTCTTAATAGCTGCCATAGCTGGGCATTCTCATTGAATTCAAAGGCAAAACTGACATTGACTTTAATGGAAATCAGAAAGGACATTCAAAAGCCCATGAATTACTCAGTTTATTAGAACTACATGATAATATGATAATGATTCAAAGTGCTGTAAGATTGGGACCGTTTTCAAAGGTGCAGATTTACCCAAGCCTAATCTCTGGATGTTTACAGATGTCTTATGTGCTTATGAAAATCCAAGCAGTTCTTGTGCTCTTAGGATAGAAGTACATACAGCACAGTCTGCACTTTAAAGAAAGCATAGCTTGCAGAGTCTTATGAACTTTAACCCTCAACCCCTTTCTCATGATACCTCCCACTTTCCCCCCCTCCCCCCCATATCTTCAGAAGTCAAAGATAAGTAGTCAGAAAGGATAAAAGCAGGGATTAAAAGCTGAAAAAAACATCAGAGCTGTGTTGCCTTTCTGTACAGATGCTGCTGTTTGAGGTAGGGTTAGGGAAAGTTTTGGAGCTAAGGAACAGAGAGATCACAGGGCTAGAGCTGGAAATGAGATGCCAAAGCAAAGGGTGGGGAGCAAAGGGAATGTAGCTACAATAATTTTTTGTATGGATCCTGCCTGGAGAAGCATGGACATATGGAGTACTGCTATGCTGAGGCTTAAATTCATAATTTAGAGAGAGAAAGATGGAGCAATGAGCTCTCATTGGAGTGTGAGTGAAAAGTGGACTGCCAAAGCAAAATGATAGGACAATAGGATAATTTTTCAATGAGGTTGGTTTTGGTCTTAGCCATGTTCTTTGTGCCTTTCTAAATCTCAGGTTAAGGTTAGGTTTACTTTTAAGTTTAAAGCTGAGAGAAGAAAACAAGCCAAGAACTCCGCTTGGAGGGAAGTGGCCAAGGGCCTGACAAAGGAAAGGTTGGTCTGTAAAGACTGGAAACCTTGCCTGGGAGACTTTTTCCATGTGGCCAATGACCATAAGTCCCTATCCAAGGCTCGGGTTACTTTTGTACATATTACCAGAGTTAAGCATCAAAGAAAGAGGGAGCCTGTACCAGCAGTTGGAATGGGGCTGAGAAGGGGATTCAAAGAGAACAAACAGGTTGCCAAAAGAACTAGTGTGTGTGGGAAGCATCTGGACACATGTTTGAGGACCCAGTCTAATGCCTAGTGGTGTTAGTGGTGGAGGAAAGAGAAAACTGAGAAATCCAATTGCATGGGATTGGAAAGCAGTTGCCAAAATAAAGGGTAGGATGCAGAGAAAATTCTTCTGTGAGAAACTTTTTGTGTAAGCACAGACTAGGAAGCTTTGTGTAAGGCTCAGCCCATAGTTAGGGTTAGAGCTAAGGTTGCCACTAGTTTTGACAGGAAGAGAGCTCTAACTGGAGTGTGACTGCCAAAAGAAAGCACTGGCTGCAAGGAGAATGTTTTTGCAAGAAATTTCTGGTTATGTGTATTGTTTATGGTAGGGTTAGGACTGGTAGAAAGAAAACCAAAAGCAGCAGCAGTTGGGGGATTAGAAAGGAGATGGCAGTGGGAAAGGTGGAGTACAGAGAGAACTTGTTGGCATGAATGTCTTGGTGTGGCTGCCAGCTTGGGGCCAGGTCCAAGGCTCAGCCTAAGGAGAGCTGAGAGCTCCAGATGGATGGGGGCTGGCAGGGGTTTGTCAAGGATAGGCTGTGGTGCAAAGAGACCTTCATGTGAGAACTTTTTCATCATAACACTGGCTGGAACCCCTTGTTTTAGGCTCAACACCTAGCTAAAGCTTGTACTAGGTTAGAGAAAGCCTTCTTTTACACCATAAAGAAGCAAGAACTATTGCTTCATGGAAACCAGCTTTTCCTTCTAAATTTGAGCTAAATCATTATATTGATGTCATATTTCATTTAAACAAAAATTCTGTTTAAAAAGTAAAGAAAATGTGGATTTATTACTAGGATTATCAGGTCTTTTAGGCCATGGAGCACTATCCTCTTTCATGCAAGTACAAGCCATTTACCCTGTTATTTTGGAGAGATACAAACTTAAAATAAACACTCAAGATTTTATTTTTCTCTTTTTCTGATGTGCTGGTTTTGGCTGGTGCAGTGTTAATTTTCTCTACAGCAGCTAGCATGTGTCTGTGTTTTGGATTTTTGCTGGAAACAGAGATGGCCTTGTTAGTGCTGAGCAGGACTTACACATCATCAAGGCCTTTTCTGTCCCTCACCCCACCCCACTGGCTGTGGAGCACAAGGAGTTGGGAGGGGACACAGCGGGGACAGCTGACCCCAGCTGACCCAAGGGGTATCCCATGTGTTGTGGCATCCTGCTTGGTGTGTAAAACTGGGGGAAAAAGAAGGAAAGGGGGGAAATTTAGAGTGATGGTGGCACTTGTCTTCCCAAGTCACCATTGCATGTGACGGAGCCCTGCTGTTCTGGGGACGGCTGAACAGCTGCCTCCCCATGGGAAGTGGTGAATGAATTCCTTGTTTTGATTTGCATGTGCTTTACCTATTAAAGTGTCTTTATCTCCCCCCATCAGCTTTTACACCTTCACCTCTCCTCCATCCCACTCTGGGCGAGTGAGCAAGAGGCTGCTTGGTGCTTGGCTGCTGGCTGGGGTTAAGCCACGACATTAAAAGGGTCACTATTGTAAAACAGCAAGCAGAAAAATCTTTTATAACACTTATGTTGATTAGTGAAGAAATAAAGAGTATTGGACAATATTGTATGACGGCCATGTAGTAAAGAAAAATAAAAATTCCTGGCCTGATTCAGCAAAGGAAAAGCCTTGAAACTTACTTCCATTTAGATATTAGTTAAAAATTAATTTTATATACTTGTTAAAGAACTATTTAGAGATGAGTGATAGGAAATCCAAAAATAATCCACTCTAATACAGTTTAATCAAAAAAAAGTCTAGCTTCCTTACATTCATCACTCAGACTTTTTGTTTTGTCATTTTTTTTGCCCTCACTTAGTATCTGAGGCCTGAAAAATCACACTCTGTGTGATCTACCCTGTGAGGTAGAGTCGCATTTCCTTCCTTTTATGAAAGAAAGTCAAGGCTAGGAGGAAGCCAAGATAGTTGTGGTTACAAGGCTTCAAAGCACATGCTTCCAATCCAGTTTCTAATTTCAAACCTTTTTTAGATGTGGCCAGGGACTTTCAACTGCTCATTTCACTCCTTGGTTTTATAGTTTTCCTTTCTGGAAGATTAGACAGCCACCTTAATTACAGCCTCCTGCTATTATGAGTCAGCATCAATATATGCAGCACAGTAGGTAGTACCAGGATGTGAGGGTTCTGTGTGGGAATGGAGCAGGTATGGGAATGGGAATGGGAATGGACTCATCTCCCAGTATTGTGACTGCTGGACCATTTTCATAAAACAAGTTGGAATAAACTCCAACATGGCTCAAAGTTTCAGAGAGAGAGGTCTCTCTAATCAAGTGTTTCTACACTAGTAGGACACTCTGCCTGAAACAAATATGTACTTCTTATTTAGCAATTACACCTTTTTTCTAATCTGAATGCCTTGAGTTCACACTCTGGTTCAGCTCTCTTCAGGACACACAGGGTGAAAGGGATGGAACACTGAGCTGTGGCCCAGGTTTGCTGTTGCCCTGCCAGGCAGCTGTCACTGGGCTGACAAGTCACCTTCCTGAAGGGGCCCTGATGGATTCTGTGCCACAGAATCCAGGCAGATGTACAGGTGGTTTACGCTTGGACTGTCTCAAAAAGCCACCCTAAGCAAAAAGGTGAGGGAGGTTTTCTTCACTCAGTACTGTTGATTTTTCATACTTGCCCACCTGCATGAATATTGTAATGATTCTGCAACAGCACTGAACACAGCAATTCAGCTGCCCTAACAGTCCCCAGTATTATTTACTCCAGGCTGCTGTAGCCAGAATTAAAGTCAGCCTGCCTCTTATTCAGCTCTAATCACTATGTTTATTCTGTAATATTTATTTATATTTGTATCATTTACACATTATTTTGCTTGTATAACCAGCTGTTTTACAGTCAAAGACCACATTGCAATGAGATATAAATCCATGCTGCTGGCCCTTGGGAAAACTGGTAAATTAAACTTTGTGTGCATAGACTTCAAAATGCTGAAATCTATTATACCTTCCCTTCCCACTGATAAATGACAGTGGATTTACTTGCTGAGTACTTACTTATGAAAGGCTGCTGTTTATTAATACCTCCCTGTATAAATATTAACAGAGCAAACCTATAGGAAAAATATGTGAGGGGTCATCTTCAAATTGCGAAAAGTCAGGCTATTCAGCACAAATGTCCATGCCTCTTTCTGTCTGGAGACTTGCACAGCCTCGTCACCATAGCATCCAGAAGGTGCACACAAGTGTGACATGATTAGCATCTGTCATGTGTAGGTCTCTCTATTCCTTCTGCTCTCCCCAGGGAGAACAGTCCAAGGATTTTTTTAAAATATACGGTGTGTGTACACTGTGCTGTGTGTTGATATTAGCAAAGTCAAGGTCAAAGATCTGTGCTTCACTTCCATCTTTTGCCTCATTTTAAAGATGTAACACAGAAAGCAGTGTTATTTGTGCCAGATATATATGCTCAGACGTTTTGGCATATTTTTTAATAGTTCCTATTAAGAATGTGAACCAGGACTGAATAGAAAGTGGTTCAAATGCCTTTTATTTCTTAGCATGCGGAATATGGCTGCTCTCATCTCATTTCATCTCCTTTTCATGGTACTTAACAGAATAGTAAAGATTTCCATGGAAAGAAATAAACATTTACATAGTCTATGGGTCATTGGTATAATAATAAATGTAAAGGTTCCACACAGCCATTATAGTCTGTTGTGTCAATGTTATTAGGCACCTTTTTTCTGGGAGTTAATGACATGATAGATTGCAACAGCTCTTTTGAACATTTTCTCACATAAAGCAAAACCAGCAAAATTGCTTCAGGTGTCCTTTAGAGGAGGCACTAAACTTAGGATTCTTCTGTCCCTTTCAGTTCTGTCTGAAATTAAAGGTTTGATGACACTTACTAAATGTATTCGAGGATGACCCTGTCACCTCAGACAGCATTTTTTCCTTCTCAGTGTCTCTCCTTGCCCCACAGAAGGGACCAAACCTTTACTGCTGGAGTAGGGCTGTCCTTGGCTGTTTCCATGACTACTCCCTCAGCGGAGGGAAGGATGCAGGGACAGATGCCAGGATTTAAGGAAATAAATATGCTCCCACCTTCACTCACTCTCTGCTGATGTGTTGCCGCCTGGCACAAAGGACACCCCCAAGCTCATAGAGCAAAAGCAGCTGTGAGATGTGCTCCCTCCCTTTTCCCAACTCACCAGCTACAGGCACACGGGGACCTTTACTGAGGGCTTCATCATTTTTCTCATCCTAATATAATAATAATAATGATCACAAAAAGCTATTTCTATTCAGGAAGGGGATATTTGGTTTTGAACCCTGCTATTCTTCATCAGGGAAACAATTTTGCACTAGGGAAAAAATCCACATTTGCAGAAAATCTCAGTGAGGATCCACAGCACAGGTACTAGGACCCTGAGGACTCCTTAGAGCTGGTAATTTGTAAGAGCTTTGTGACTAAAGCAATTTAACCACCACCTACCAACATCTCAGTGCAGAGGGTACATATTTGCACCCCAGCAGCTGCCACTGTTGCTGTAATCCTGCCAAGGAGAGGAGTCACAGAGAATGAATTGACCTTGGGCTGTGCCATCATCTACAACTCAGCTCAGGTCTCCCCAGTCCTCTGTTTTCAGCTCTGTCTCTGTCCTGCTCCTCCTCATAGTGACAATAGACACTGGAGGTAATGGTGATGCTGCCAAGGTCATCATGTCCTTAGTTCCCAATGGCTTGGAGAGAATATGGAGATGTGGGCATGGATGGTGTGTGAAGCAGCCACTGTCATTTTCACCTCCTATTCAGGGAGGGCCTGGACAGTGCTTTAGAGACCAGCTTTAATTGATCTTTTGGGTAGCCTGAGAAAAGGAGGGAAAACACCTCCAGGAGGCAGTTTCTGTTTCTAATTTCAATTTCTTGAAGATCTCTGCACTGGGCTGTTTCTGAACAGCAGACGAACATGAAGCACCAGCATTTTGGCCTTTTATTGTGCTTTCTCTTTGGGCCCCTTTGTTACCCAGATAAGTAGGTCAAACCTGTATGCAATATTTAAAATGATGATATCACTGATTTGTGTAAGGACATCTTTTCTTTATTATCTTCCTTTACTTTTCTCAGCCATTTCACTTTCTCATTCTCAGTAGGAAGTGAGCAGACATTTTCACTGGCCTGTCCAGGGAGACTGAATTCTTCCTCCTGAGAGGGCATGACTAATCCTGAGCCAGTCACTATGCTCAAGTCACTGAACACACTTCTCTCACAGTGCATTATTGTTTGCCCTTGCCTAGACTTCGACTTTTCTCTAGCAGACATGGAAAGCCAGTCTTCAGAGGAGAAACTGAGGAATCAGTGGTCAAGAGACAAGCGATACGTGGTTATATCCCACTCACTGTCTGCCATGCAAGTCCTGTGTGTAAAGGAAAGGAGCTGGGGAGGGGAAAGCAATGAGTATTCATAAAGTAGAGAGCAGGTTCAATGGATCACACACCTTCCCACTTGCCTTGTTTTATAAACCCTTTGGGTTGCTACCAGCTTTTCCCTTCCACATCAGTGGCAACTTATCCCTGACAACATTTTACAGTCTGCACTTTCACGGTCCTTTCCCCTCTTCACTATAAAAAGCTCTCTGTAAATTTATGCAAAGACTTTATCATTCACTGAGTCTTAAAAGCAAAAAGAATCTCCCTGTAGGTCATCAAATCCAGGCCCCTGTCATCTTTGGCATATTAAGCAGTGCCTTTAATAGACTGCTCTAACTCCACATTGGTACTAATGGGTTCTTCTTCCTCACTGGCTCTTATCAGGAAGCTGTTGTGGCAGGTTCATACCTGTGAATAGGTGAGGAACCTTCTCACTTCCTAGCTGTGTTTAGTCTTGGCCTGGTGATACACAGACCTGCACACCTGGTTGCCATTCAGCTTCCCTGCCAACAAGACAGGAGGAAGAGTTTTGGATTAATTTAAGGAGTTCAAGTGCCCTGAGCAATGGCAGTGCTCTATGTGCTCTGCTGGTCAGGAGCTTCTGTGCCCATGTTTAATACCAGGTCTTTCTAATCTGTCCATATAGGCAGCTTTAGGGGTCACCACTAAACCAGCAGCAGAGCCAGAAAATGACATTTCTGAGCCATGGTACCGAGTTTTTACCTATCCATAAAAGGATTGCAAAGTTTGCATAGTCCTGGCCTCTAGTTCCTAAAAGTGTGAAATAAATAATAATTCTATTCTCTAAATTTCAAGGAGTGCAGCACCCAGGGAGTGTAAGGTCATTCAGTGGAGTATATTTTCATTGTGCAGTGAGGGCATTGCTGAACTCTTCCAGGCTCCTTGAGCTCCCCAGGCAGCACTGCAACAAAGGGACAGAGTCTGTGTCAGGAATTGGACTTCAATGAAATTTGTGGTTCCCTTCCAAGTCAGGACATTCCATGATTCTATGATATAATGCTTTTTCTCTTGCTACACAAAACATCTGTGACTTTTCTTTGTTTTTTTCTATGCAGGGACAGGCGGAGGTGAGGGATGGACTGAAATCAGGGTTCCCTAACGTTTAGAAAGGTCAGCAGGAGAGAGAAGGAAGGATAGATTAAGGAGAGGAAATAAGAATAATTAATGCCTAATGCAGTTCCCTTTCCAAAGACCAGGCAGCAAGGGCAGCTATGACAGCTGTAACATTTCCATTTCCTCCTGCTCTAAGTAGTGCCACTGGGGTAAGTGAAGGACAGCAGTGGTCTTGGAAACACTGCAGCATGTAAATTCAGTTAGCATGACTGCAAAAAAAACCAGCAGTGAGCTACAAGGGCAACGAGTGAGATGTCACAGGCAGCCAGCACAGACACAAAGAGGCAGCAGATTTTTGTGCATGATATTTCTGAGCTGGCATTTTCAGTCACATTTCCCTTTTGAATAAAATGGTAGGATGTGCTGAGAAGCAAAGGACTGCAACAAGGAAGCAGAAAGCAACCTGTCAACTGTGAAAGAACTGAAAAGCAAAACTGCAGGCTCCTGCCATCACCTCTACTACACTTAAACACAGTTGTAGGTCTGACATTCAAGTCAGCCTCTCCCTCTTCCCCCCTCACTGGATTTCCAGCTCAAGAGAAACAAAACAATGCTTTGGGCAAGGGTGGGATATTAATGGGAGAAATGAAAAAATGCAGAAGTGGATTGATCTATTGTGAATTTGCTAACTTTTTCACATACTTGTGTCCAGCACAGCTCTCAGTTCACACACAGAGGATAAAAGTAGGCCCCCAAGACAGGGCAAGTAAATACTTCTACTGAAACTCATTTTTCTCCAATAACTATGAAGAAAGTTTGTGATGAGTATCTCAGACTTTCATGTTCAAAGTTTAAATGTTTGGTACTCAAGAGAGAAGAATTTGACCCCAGAAATAAAAAAAATATGTGGAAGCCATCCACTCCTTGCATTGTCACAGCTGAAACACACATCCTTTGCCTTGTTCCCAATCTTAGTCACAATGAATAGTAACTTATGAGAGGAATATGATAGCAAAGAAAGCAAGCAGGGAAGTCATATGTTAGGCCAGCTGAACCTTATCACTGAAGTAACCACAGGGTATAAGCAGCTCTACAGGAAGAAAAAAAAAAAGACAGAATTCATATGTGCACCATCTGCACAGAAGAAGAAAAGAAAAGAAGAAAAGAAAAGAAGAAAAGAAAAGAAGAAAAGAAAAGAAGAAAAGAAAAGAAGAAAAGAAAAGAAGAAAAGAAAAGAAGAAAAGAAAAGAAGAAAAGAAAAGAAGAAAAGAAAAGAAGAAAAGAAAAGAAGAAAAGAAAAGAAGAAAAGAAAAGAAGAAAAGAAAAGAAGAAAAGAAAAGAAGAAAAGAAAAGAAGAAAAGAAAAGAAGAAAAGAAAAGAAGAAAAGAAAAGAAGAAAAGAAAAGAAGAAAAGAAAAGAAGAAAAGAAAAGAAGAAAAGAAAAGAAGAAAAGAAAAGAAGAAAAGAAAAGAAGAAAAGAAAAGAAGAAAAGAAAAGAAGAAAAGAAAAGAAGAAAAGAAAAGAAGAAAAGAAAAGAAGAAAAGAAAAGAAGAAAAGAAAAGAAGAAAAGAAAAGAAGAAAAGAAAAGAAGAAAAGAAAAGAAGAAAAGAAAAGAAGAAAAGAAAAGAAAAAAGAGAGGAAAGAAGGAAGAAAAAAAGAAACAAAGTTAAGTGTTTTAATATTGGCATCCAGTTCTGTCTACACTGTGGGCCTTATTCTCCACAGCATAAATTCATGTGTGTTCATTTACACTTCAGCTAAGGGAAATCCTGAATAAGAACTAGAGAAAACTGGGTTCACTCACTGTATCAAATGGACATTTGCTGGGTGTCTATGAACAAGCTGTGTGATCTTCTCTCTGTGACTTATTTTCTCACCCAGAAACAGTGATGAGTATTCTGATACAAACACTATAAAATTTTTGAATAATACTTGCCTATTTCTGTAGTGATAGCATTCTGCCCTGTGTGTACTGTTTCTGCATAAGAATAAATAAATAACCAGTTATAAGGCTCTAAAGCTTGTACCACACATTACTCATTGTGAAATAATTTAATGGCCTTCAATAGCACAAAAAAAAAAGAGTTCCAGTCTGCAACAAGTGTATTCACAGCCAGGTCTTCTCCTCAGAGCTCTTTTACCAAGAACATCAGATTCTTACATAAACACTTTGAGGAGTTCCTTGTAAAAGCTTGAGGACAGGAAGATAAATATGTGGTTGATATACTCTTAATCTCAAGAGGGTGGGAGAAACACCTCAAACAAGAGTGTGTCTGCTTTGTTTCCTTAAAGCAAAACACTCGAGGGGGTGAACAAAGGCAAAGTAGGGCAATGACACCCAAACTGTCAAGCTCCCACTGCAACAGCTGAAATTCCATGAATCATTCTATCAGTCACCACAGAGCAGACAATACAGTTCCTCTCAATGCAAAAATCCAATGTCCACACAAATCAAGCAAAAGGCAAAACCCCAAATCAAACACAGAATTGGATCAAAAAGTAAAACAGAATTTGGCTCTGTGAATGCATATCAGCTATCTAAAACTTCAAATTTAGGAGAAAACAACAATTAATAAAAACAAAAACCCAATAAATAACAATTAATTAAAAAAAATCAGGAAACAGGGAGGAGAAGTGAAGCCAAGCTGGAAATTCCACATCTGATGCAACATCCTTCAGTGTTACAATGCAGCTCAAGACCCTTATGTGCAACTACTCCCTGATGGAAAAACTTGTGGATTGCTTAGATCCAAATAGGGGAAATGACTGATTTCCTCTCCCCTTCCTCCAAACTATGCAGTGCACAGGAATGTGGCATCCTGCTTCTTGACTGAAATTCCCAGAAACTGTGCTGTCTATAAATAAAAAGGCTGCTCATTCTCCCAGGAGGACTAGGCATGCAGACGTTCCCTGTGTCACAGCATCACGTCATGTGAGGGTTAGGCTTGATTTCTTTTCTTTAGCTTTAGAGCCCAGCAAGGGGAAAGACAAGCCCTTAAGGAACAAAGCAAAAGCAAAACCAAACAAACCAACCAACCAACCAGAAACCTTCCCAAAACCACCCAAAACATGAAAAAAAGAGCAAAAAAGAAAAAATAAATAAATAATGATTAAAACAAAAAAAAAGCTACAGCCTCATTTACATGGCATTTGATCTCTCCTAAATTTGAATATCATCCCTCTGACATCCCCTGGTTGGGACCAAGGTTCTACTAGACACAACTGAATGGAAAAAAAGCATCTGTTGAGCACTTCTCAATAGTTCCTTGCTACTGCTAACAAGGATGTTCAAAAAGGGAGAAAAAGGAATGGTGATCTCCTTAAAGACTGCCAAGGAGGATGCAGGAGGTGTGGGGATTTTCAGGTGTTTGATGAGTATTGGGAAAAAACCTTAATTATGGATTTTCCTACATTGTAGGGATAGCAAAATGGGCTGTCTGCTGAAGGATTGCTGCTACCCAAATTGAGCTTGGGCTGCTAGTAGTCAAAGAATCAGTGTGAGTTTACTCAAAAGGAGAGGATAAGCAGAACTGAGGATTAAAGCCCCTTCTCCATGTGGAGGGTCCACTGAGAGGATATATCAAATGGGTGAGACAGTAAATTAAAAAGCAAATTATCCCCCTTGTGAGAAGGGACAATCAAAACTCCTTGGAATTGGGATGTGTTTGATGCAGTAAAGGATTTAGGGATTTTAATGACTAGTGTCTTTGGTCTGATATAAACGTAGGTCAAATGAGATAATGACTGCTTACCTTAGCACAGATTAGCTCAGTTGGTTGGAGTAAGGTGTTAATAATGCCAAGGTTGTGGGTTCAGTCTCTGTATGGGCCATTTACTTAAGAGCTGCACTTGATGGTCCTTCTGGGTCCTTTCCAACTCAGAATATTCTGCGATTCTGTGATCTTTAATTAGGTTTATGCTCCTAAACAGCTGCATTAAAGCCAGTGTAGGAAACACTGTTTTCTTTCCCATTAAAACCAACAAGCTGTAAATTTTTCACTCCAATTCTGAGCATATGCACAAGTACTGTAAGAAGTAAATCTTAACAGCTTGTTACCAATAAGTTGCTCTGAATTAGCAGGAGCAAATGAAGGAGAGCTATCAGAGTGTTCTTTCCAGGGCCACAGATTGTTCTCCTCCACGTTCTTAAATACGTTGGTTTCCTTACCCACAAAGTATCTCATTCATATCCACATTTGGGAGCCTTGACTGAGTGCCCACCTCACACAACACTTAACAGATCTTTTTGAGTAACTGAAGAATTACATCGTGCACATTCTACAGTGTCATTACAGGCACTGCTGTCAAATATTAACTTGTAAAATGCCCTACAAAACATAGCTTCACGGATGTCTTTCAAGGACACTCTGCTTCAACTTCCTCATTATCTACTTTACAAACCTTTCCAACACAACTCATTAATTTATTACAAGGTTAACTGCTCTTGTTACTTCATTAACTGAAACAACATGATTTTTCTTGTGCTTTAGTAGAAGATTCAATTTAATACTTTAATGCAATTTATTTCATTCATAATCACAGACAAAAATATTCCTATGACTACCAAATCTAAAATATTTTCAGTATGGCTGATCAAAATTATTTTCTGTTTGTACAGTCTTTACTGCAAAAAGCTTTACTATAAACAACAAATATTTTAGTATAGTCTATGTAGGAATAATACTTGACCTACAACAGCCTGTGGAGGAAAATATTAGAGGTGAAAGGGGATTAGAGGATCTGGCTCTGCTGCATTGGGCCTTGCTGTTAAATTCATCAGATATTTTAGAGAGAGCCTACCCTTATTTGCCTGCAAGAAAATATTACAGCAATCCTTTTTTCTTTGCCTTTGTAATATGAGATTCTCTGATGTAAGTCTTCACTTTTTAGACAATATAAACCTGAGGATATCTGAAATCACTGAAATTTCATGTGCAGCAAACAGAACTAATATCATATGGAGTTCTTGGTTTTCTGCCCAGAGTTCTTCAGGTATGTGGCAACCCCAGGAACCAACATGAGCAATAAAATTTCATGATGTAAAACTCATGGGAATATATGCTCTATTGCTGTAAGCTGGCAAAGCTCCATTTAAATCACTACAACAAGAGAAAATTTGACCCAAGGACTTGCAGTAACATACAATAACCCTCTCCAAGGATTTCTAGAAAAAAAGATTTCTATTAAAAGAATTCACAAAATAAAAAGCAAGGTTTCATTTCAACCTCAGAAAAAAAGTCTGAAATGAAAAAATGAAAACCCCCTGGAAGTTAATGCTGCAGAGAACATATTTGATCTCTGTGGCAAAGGTGGACTTGACCTACACATTCATGGCCTGAGATGGGGAAATTTAAAACTGAAGCAAGGAGAATGGCAATCATAGTACATTTCTGGGGGTTATTAGTATATTCCCCTGACAGTTTCCACCAGTTCTGTGTCTATGGGGACCTTGGAGCTGCTTAAATGCTCTTCCCACTCCTGTTCAAAGGATTGCTTTTAAAAATACTCTTTAAGCTGGCAATTTATACTGTAAAGAGGGATTCAAGGCCAAAAATGCATCCACAGAATAAGAACTAGAAGCAATAATGTTGTCTGACCCCTTGGTTGCCACCATTAGATGCTGTTGTTTAATGCACAGTGAGTGCTTTATTTTGGGCTGGTTTGGCATTCAGCAAAGAACATTTGCAATGGTTATTAACCCCGTGTTCTACATTTCCACTGCAGCAAATATTTTCGGTAGATATTATATAATGGTAATGATACATTCTGGATGTAAATTTTTCTTGGGAGCTGACCTCTTACTCGATTAAACAAGTGGTAGGAGGTTATTTGCATGTGCTGTTTCAAGATCATCTTCCTCTTCTAATTCTGTATGAGAGATTGTTTCCTCTCCTACAGTGAAGGATATTAGGGAGCAGATAATTTAGATTCAAGGTCATCATCCTTCAAAGCAAGTAGCCTGAGCTATTGCAAGTAATCCTATGACATGCAAGGGAATTGCCTAATATGAGTGAGATTGCAAAATCAGGTCATGACTGGACTGACGATGTTGGGAAACATGAGGTATTTCCTTCCCTTAAATGACCTTGTGGGATATTACACACCCAACCTTAACCAAGAATGCAACTGAGGAACTAGCATCAATTTTCAAAACTAGGCTCCCACTTAATGCTACAGACTGTAGAAAATGCCACTACTTGCAGGCAGGTTTAATTACACTAAATAAAGGAACTGTCTAGTTACCGTTCATGCCAAGCAACATGACATACTCACCTGTGAATTTTCCCAGCCCGGGATAACCACAGTGGTTTAAGCAACTCTTTGTTGCCTTGCATGAGAATGTGAAAATGAGTCATGGAGAAAACCTACTGAGAGCCTTGACTGAAAAGAAACCCAACAAATATCACAGTACATTCCATGGCTGGTGACACATTACATGCGACACAAACTTTATTAGAGCCTCGCGTAACCTGAGGGCTGTAATCTCTGCTCAGGTGAACAGCCTGAGCTATATATGTTACATTAATATGCATCAATCCTTTGAGGTCTGCAGTATTTGTCTTAATTAAAGCAAAACAATGTTTGTAAGCCAGTTCATCAGGTGCTGATCATGCTGTTCCAAAGTGCAGAACTCCATGTCAGAGCCGTACGCTTCGCACATACACAACAAATCCCGGGCCTGCCTGTATTCTTAATTTCTCAAATTGTATCCTTTAAATGTAATTTGTTAATCCACCTGTGAAACCCGCTGGATCACAATTGTCTCTCTCCCTGCCCCACTGCAATGCTCCATGTCTGGAGCATTTTTGTGGGATTTTTGCAGAGCCCCTTTCCAGCCAGCACAGCCCTGTCCAGCCCCGCAGAGCCCAGGCACAGCTCCCCACAGCTAGTGCTGAGCCAGTAGCAGCACAAACTTTTCTCCTGAGCTACCCAACTTTATTCCTGCCACTCAAGTGCTTCTTGGTTGTACAGTAGTGTGCAAAAAGCTAACTCTGAGATCTGTCACATGGCACAACAAATAACACAGACAGAATGTGGAGGCAGTGTCTGATGGCAGGCTTCCCAGCTCATGTCCGCCTCTCTCCCAAGCTAGAGGGAGGCTCATCCTTTGCTACCAGAACTGCATTACTTATATTTTCCTCACAAAAGTGAAGCGGGATTATTAATAAATCTACAGTGTCTCTCAGCTGGCAGAGAGCTTGTATCCTAATTGCAATGCCTCCTTGCATATGGTCTGAAACGCTGAGGTGGTGAGAGGCTTACGCCTCTTTGTGTGTATTTTGCAGTGCCAGGGAATTACTCTGCAGCCCAACTGCAGCTCAGCTGTGCTCAGGCTGCCTGCCTGCAGCCCAGAGCCAGGCAGCTCGGCTTGAAAGCAGCCCTGGATCACACGGGGACTGCCACACACCTGTGCATCACCAGCCCCAGGGCTGCACAGAGAACAGGCCCTTGCCTTGGTGAGATCAGAGCCTCTCCCTTTGCTATTCAGAATTCAGCCCAGTAATTCCTCCATGTACAATTCCCATGGCTCTCCTTGACTTGTCATTGCATTAATTGGCTCCAATCCCTCTATATTCAAAACTTCTGTCCTATTAAGACCGAGACTTGCTGTTTTATTGCTGAAGTCCTGATTTTGTGACACCTTCACTTGTGGCTTTCCCACTGAAATTGATATGGATAAATCTGCACTGCCTAGTAATTTCTCAGGCTCTGCATGAAGCACAACTAAATATAGAAAACACATATCCAGAGGAAATGGTCTTTTTCTTTTTTTTTTCTTTTTTTGCAAAAAAGAGTAACCATCTATCCACACTATTGGTGATGAGCCAGGAATTTCCTCACAGGTGCAAAAACCATATGTGATAAATATTTATTTAATTATTTTAAATTCCATGTATCAGGAGTATTAGTATAATATATACATTTTTACTGAGAGAACTGATACTGAAAACCTGATTTTTCATTGAGAGGAGGAGAACCGTAGGACAAAAAAAAGGAGAATGGAATTTCATTAAATTAACAGTGACGTAAATCAATAGTATCTCTTTGACTACAGAGTTTTTTTGAATGAAAGTTTCACACTGTATTTTAGTTATATCCATTAGAGAACTAGAAGAGAATTTTAGATCTGAATTTTTAATATCACATCCTATTGTTTCAAGACTACAGCTCCACATTTGACGTGTTTTGAAAGAATAGCATGAAATTATCTTAAAATGAAATATGAGTGTAATTACAAAGTGCTAAGCACTCTCCTAATGCACTTGTTGAATATACTATGCTAGCATAAAATATGTCACAATTGATAAAATTTAGAACATGCTTCAGTAATTTCACTTAACTCTTAAGAGCAGGATAGAATAAAAGAGCTTCTGTGCCCCTTTCTTGCTGCAGTTATAAATGTTTCATTGTTACTTTGGGAGACGAGATTGATCTGGAGTATTTTAATTCTCTTTCCATCAGAAATGCTAGAGCAGATAGGGAATTTAGGCAAGTTAAAAATAAATGGTAATATTCTCAGATAGTGTAGATCAGCACTGAGATCAATACAATTATGTCACTTTACATTGGATTAAAATCTAAGGACATAGGTGCTAAATCACAGCACCTCCCTGCCCAATTAGCTGCTCTGCCTGCAGATAGGCAACGTCACCATTGCTTTGGCTCTATGAGAAACAATTTGGCTCCCCTTGGCACATTCTTGTTTTACTCACTGATTTGAGAATAGAAGCAATGAAATGATTTCACTATAACACTTCATGGAGAAAAAAATTAATCCAAAATTTCCTTTGCTACATGAGGACAGTAGAACAGCCAATGCACAGCAGCTGAGCTGGGGGTGAAATGTTGGAGCTTTGTGGCCAGAGGCTGGTGATGAAGAGGGGCTCAGCCACAGCCCTTCTGCCAGGCACCTGCAGGAGCACCCGCTGGAAGGGAAAGCTCTGGTGCTCCTCTCTGCCATACAATCTCTGCTGTGTCCATGGCACACAGTTTTCAAACTCACAACAGGGTTTGAAATTAAATTTAATGAGACACAGAGCTGGTAGTGCCATGTTCTCAAACCAGTATCCGAATATGAGTGCATGGAGGAGCATGAGAAAAACCCATATTTATAAAATGAACCTGAGTAAAGCAACATCTAGATTGAATTATCAGTTATTTAATTTGGTGTCTCCAACGTTTTCAGGCAAAATGTATTTGCAAATAATACATTTAACAGTGCAATAAATCAAAAAATATATGGGTTCCTTACCACAACTATCAAAAGTCTTCAAGATATGCAATTTTGTCTCTGATCACATCCAGATAAAAAGTTGTACTGACCATCCATTGTTCAGACAGATAACAAAAGGACATCACTAGAAGTTAGAATCCATCTGTAGACTTTTTTAATTTTTATAAATGCAAGTGGCATCAAATGTCATCCGCATCTTGCACATCAGGAAAACTGCAGAACTTGTGAAAAGTTCATACTAGACTGGACCTCTAGAAATCATCTACTCCAGGGCATTTTTCAGCTGCGTTTTGAAAGTCTATGGATGGAGATTTAATGATTTTCTGGCAGTCAGTACCAGTGCTTAACCAGTCGCACTTGTTTCCCTTTATATTAATGAGAAATTGCATTCCCCTTCCACATTCAGAGGCTCTCAGAAGAGGTATCTAAAGCCAAAGATCTCTGCTTCAACCTTTGAAGCACAATATTGGCCATAAAATTTCACCCATTTATTCAAAAATTTTATTTCATAGAATCATCTGTTTCAAAAAGAGATCCAGTGTTTATCTGCAGACATCAAAGTTCCCCCTGGTTTCCTTGGCAAATTGCTCCAACAGCTAATCTTCCTCTTTCTTAAAGCTGTGTGTCTTACTTCTCATTTGAATTTGTCTGATTCCCTCTTCTAACAACCGGTCTCTTTCATATCCCTCACCTCTAAATTAAAAGGTTCTTTAGTTTTCATCATTTGCCCATGCCCTGTGATCATATGACCTAGAGGAACATTCTGCTATACAGGAGTGGCTACAACTGCCTTTAAACAATATTAATACAAAAGCCTGAAAAAAAAAGTTCTGGAAAACAAGTGGTTATTTTTTTACTTCTATCTTGTTCACCTGTAAGGTGTGAGAGAAATTATTTGGGTTTTTTTTAGGTGCTGTAAACAAGCTTCCTTTCAGTGTGCTTTTTGTTCAATTAAGCAGACTATCATCATGGTATCTCTAAAGGTGTGGTATCTATCTTTGCATCTTCCCTGATTTTTCAATTGCTATTTTAACATATGGCTACTATAACTGTACAGAATCAGTTTTACTACACAACAAGGAAAAAATGTGACCCTTCTCCCCTTCATTCCTGTTTATCAGCCAAGGATAAACCTTTACAAGCCTCTAGGTATTTCTTTCCTTTTTTTTTTTCTTCTTTTTCTGCACAATATTCCATTATTCTGCATTCTTACAGTTGCTTGCAAACTGATTTCCATAGTATAGTCCCTTATTGTAAATATATGGTCTATCATCCTTATTCCTAGAAAGCAGCTGTTTAATTTGGTATTTTAAAATGCATTTGTGTGAAAGGGAATTCTCCCTTCATCAATTAATTATTATTTACTTTTCTTTCCAGTGTTGCTCCATTAATTTATTTCTCAGTGCTGGCTTTATATTTACTCCCAGGTTATGAATTGAGATGTTAAACACTACTGGACAACATATGGACACAGCAAACATGATTAGAGCATTCAATTACCATTGTGGAGGTCTGGGCAGCAAGGAGTTAATGTGTGGCTGTGCCTCAAAAAACAAAGGCCACTCAAGTGGGCCAGTTAGGACAGGATGTGGCTGGAATTGGGGCTGTGTGGAGAATGGGCAGCACCTTCCTGGGGCTGCCTTTCCTCTTCTGACCCACAACACAGAACAAGCTCGGGTAAGGGGCCGGGAAGCAGCAAGATCCGTAGAGGGATGTCAAGAATACTGAAATACCCTCAAAGCCCCTCAAGTCATTTCCAGAAAGGTCCAGAAGAACAAACTGCTCATGCTCACGCATTTGCATGAAGAACAAGAAACCTAATCTCAGGATGGGGAAAATTTACCTGTGCAAAGGAGCCCCCACAAAGTGCAGGTGGTGCTCTGTCATCTGGGTCGAGGCTGGACTTGTGATCTCCTTCCCTCTTCTATCTGATCTCGCTTTAACTTGCTCTTTCTTCCCTCTCTTCTTTTTGTTTTTTCTTATTATTATAAAATAGGGACAAATATATACCTCTTTCCATGCTGAATGTGTAGTTTTCTAATAAAATTTTGAGAGAATTTTTTTTTCTGAACCTGTCTAGTTTTTGCCATTCTTTTTCAACCATGGGCATCTATGAATCTTAGGTGCTCCCTTCTGTGTAAGAGTGGGATGCTACACCCATAGATGACTATTATTTGAGACTTGCCAGTTAATTAGTGGTTAACTCATTTAAAGCATGATTTATTTGAAATTAAAGCATCTTATGGAACTAAGGCAAAGTATATATCCATGGGCCAAAATTACCATTGAATATCAGATAGGAGCAATCATACTAAAGACTAATAACGATGAGCTTATAAATATGTATAGCCACATTATTATTATTATTTTGGAGCATTTCATCCTGCTGCTCTGAGAGAAATCAGTTCCCTGCTTTACTTCCAGATGATTGACAGTTCAAGGGTCACACAATGGTCTGTTTCTCTTCCTAAAGGAGGAAATCTAATTTTAGTCTGAAAGAGACTTAAAAAATCCTAGAGCAAGAGGTCATCCAGCTTTATTAACTGCTTTTTGGGCTAAAATCTTTGAGATGGAGAACTATGAATTTGGAGGTGTAAAAAAAGATTCTTGTAAAATGTTGATGTCTACCCAGATAGCATGTTAGATCTTAAGAGCCCCACAAGCCATGTGAAAATAAAATTCACTGGCTTTATCAGAGAGTCTTTCAGGCAGCAGGAGGAAGGGGAAGGAACTTGTTCCTGTGGGCACACAATATATGGCTCCAGAAACATTCCTTTTGTTTCCCTCTCTCAAGTACCAAAGGCAAGGAAGGAATTCCTAGAGATCAAAACTGTGTTGGAAAAATCTTCAAGTATACAAAGTGAGCCATCAACCCCTACAGAAACAAAACTAAGCTAACAAAAATACAGATGCATAGGCAGAAGCTACTGATCCTTTACTGTCATAAGCACGCATGGAGCTTTGTGTGAAGAAACCAGCAACACACATCACCCCAGAATAACAGACATGTAGGTAGCCATGTACAAATCTTTCTGAAGTTATGGGAAGGATTTCCACTGGCTTCAAATGGATTAGGCTGCTACTTCTGCATGGTGTGTAAAATTCCATGGCTCTCTACCTGTTTCACAGAAGTTCATAGTCTCACATCCTCATGAAATCAAGCCATTGAATTGCACCTTCTGCTAACATGCTAACCTGAATGTAGATTCAAAAACAAAACTAAAACAATTCATGAGTATCCCTCCCTAATTTCAGCTGCCTGGTGATTAAAGGATTCTTTTAAGATAGGGGAGGCTTGAATTCAAATCTGATGTTTTTCTGATTCCAGATGTAGAGATTTAGGAGTTAAACAATAATGGAGAAAATAACTCAGGAGACTAGTGAGATGAAATTCCACTCTCTCTTTCAATTAGAAATTTCTTAATTTATATTGAATGGAGCAATTCTAGTTGAATACTGAATTTCAGCACCATTGCAGAATTCTCCAAGGAGAGTGATTGTTCTTCTGAACTGTGGAAAACATTGGTGCAATTTCTTGCCCCAAAGTGGGTTTCAGAGATATATGAACACGGATCTCACACACACCAAGACAGTATCACTTCTGCTCTTTGCAAGAAAAGATGAAGCTGACAGATGAAACTAATTTCAAGAGTCATTTGTAGCTGCAAATCCAAAATGGGAAAAGGTGTTTTCCTCTAACCCCGTGTCCGTTTAACAACCTTTGATGGCAGAGCAGAAGTCTGAACATTTCTTTGTCATTTCCTACTGTTTAATACTTCACACAAAGCACTGGCTTCTTTGAACCCTATTTTTAGGTGTCTTGTTCTGCCCATAAATTATAGATGGAGCTCTGATTTCACTAGGGAGAAGGCCACCTGAAAAAATGTTCCAAACCTTTTTAGTCTTCATCATTTTTCCTCCTTCAGCCTATTTCACTTTAACAATAACTCTAAAAGGGCTAGAGACTGAGATTCAAATGCAGAATAAATTGATGCAACTACTGAGCTACCCTGGTTCACATCAGCTGAAAACAGAACTCCAGTTGGGAAGGGACAGTTCAGTATTATAGACTCAGACAATGCTGTAGGATAATACTATGAGCTAAAGCAGGGCTAAAGGCCTCGTAAATATGGTGTGAATTAAGCCTGTAAAATAAACTAACCTATAAAATAAGTTAACCTATAAAATATATAAAGTGTGGTTTGGTGTTGGTTTTTGCTTGTTGATTGGTTTTTTTATAATGAGATTTAGATCTTCAGCAGGTAGTTGAATTGTCATGTTTGGAGACGTGCTGATTCAAACAAGGCAAAGAAAACACTATTTTTAAAGCTATTCTCCCTTTTAGCTGTTCCATCTTTTGGTGGAAATGGACAACAAGCAGTAATTTCACAGAAAGGAAGAAAAATAATGAGAGATTAAAGCTGATTCTTCATGCATTATGGAGAAATTTTACTGATGATATTTACCTCATGTTTTCACATTCTTCTCAAGGGAAATAAAAACATATTCTTTTACAATAGTTATACAAGAATTTAGAAGCATGCTCTTTTACTCTTTAAAGGTTGAAAATTTCAACCTTTAAAATTGACAGTATATTGCAAGTGCACTTCTGGGAGGAGAAAATGTCATTTCCTAAGGGTGAGTTTCTCAGTGGCAGGGCCAACTCAGCAAAAGCTGAGTCATTTTTATCAAATGAATCTGGTATCAGATTAAGGAAAAATAACATGTGGACACAGAAAGGTATGCAGTATATATTTTTACTCACCCATACACTAATTACCCATTGTCTTAAATCCTACCTACAGTCAGCTGACTCATTTGACCCACCAATGAAAATAAAATATTATGAAACTACTGAGGTACCACAGAGTGACTCATTTAATATCTTTAGCCACCTGAATTCTCAAATAAGAAATGTTTTGCTTTGTTGTTTAAGTCAATATTAATGTTCTTATTTATTTCAAATCTACTTTTCTTGTAAAAGTCAATGACAGTGAGCTACCTAGCTTAAAATGCAATGTATATATAGACATTCAAGCAGATAGATAGCCCTAATAACACTGACAACCCAAGAGTGAGATTTTTGAAGAAAAAATGTGTTAGGAGTGAGTACAAGGAAGGACCTGAACATCTCCAAAGAGGTGTGTTGTAGTTTAAGGTGACTGACTTCTGAATGGTTGAAACCAGGCCCTGGCTTGTGAACATAAATTGCCTGTACCATATAAATTAGGACTTTTATGCTGAATCCCAAACCAGAGACCTGCAGCTGCCTTCCTCAGCTGGTGAGGATGATGCCCTGCTGCCAGTTGTGCCAAACCACTGCCCAGGAGGGTGCCTGGCAGTGGGGGTGAGCCTGAGTCTCCAGGGCTGGTGCAGAGCTCTGAGGTGTGGGAAGTGCACCTCCTGCTCCTCAAAAAAGCCCAAATTTGTGTCTGCACACAGCTTAGTCTCTCTGTGTGTGAGACGTGTTCTGAAACTGCTGTAGTGATGGCACAGTGCAGAGATCTGGGTGGACTAGCACTGAGATCAAAACTAAGCTCACAGATGTTTTTCAAGTGCAATTCTTTGGCAGCCATGCCTTCGCCAGACAACAATGTAAGTCTGTTTATTTTATGTGTGGCCCAAGTTCAGTCTTTGAATTGGTGAAAATGGTAGAAGTTACACAGGCAGGCAGGATCACATTCTACTCTCACGTCAGTTTTACACAGTTCTGACTCCACTGACTTTGATGGAGATATCCCCAGATTTAAATTGACACCAGGGGAAAGGATCCATGATATTTTTAAGGAACTAATGTCCTTAGACAGTCGGTTTTATGCTCATCTGACATATTATTCACATAGGTTTTATCATGGTTAGACTTAAACTGAAGTTGTAACTTCATTTTAGAACAGATATGTCTTGCTTTGCTTTAGCCTATAGGTCTAGGAGCTGTGAGTGACAAAATATTTTTGCTTGTCAAAAACATAGGTTTCTGTATGCAGCTATTTCTCATAACAATGCAAAAAAGAAATCTGGGTCACTTCAGTCATTTGCTTCCATTAATAGTTAATGTGAGTTATTGCCATTGAAAGTATTCTAAAAATAGGGATTTTAATTTTTTTCTGCATCTCACAAGCAAATAAACAAATCAAACAAAAAAAGATTAGCCAAAATAGATAAGAAATCCTTCATTAAACAAAACTTAAATTTGCCATGATTTACTTTTTGTTTTTTTCCTGTGGAAACATGCTGCTTCTGATTTTTATGTAAACCCAAGATTTTTATACAAAGCTCTTTCTCCAAAATATCTGCTTTAAGAGTCATGGCTCCCTGTACGGCAAAAAGAGCATGGGGAAGAAGAATTCTTTAATGTATATACAAGCAATTTCAAGTCTAATAAGTTGAAGAAAAGGGTTTGTGACAAGAGGAAACTTTGAAATCTAGTTGCTCCTGCTGTTCCAGTTAGATTCCTTGCCACTTGCTTTTGCTGAATCAGCATTTCTAGAAAGCTGGACCAGATCCAGTACAGTGGGGCACAGGTAGGCTAATTTAATTCCCTCATTCCTTAGCAGCTCTGACTGTTTGACATTCTTTGTTTTGAAGCCTAAATGACAAATATACACTTTTGTGCAATTCTTTCTTACTGTATTCTGTCATTAGGAATCCACAATAAAGAAGCTGGGACTGCCCAGATCACCCTGAAACGCTGATGCAATAGTGATGCTAATGATGAAATGCTGTGCTACAGTAATGTCAGTATGGACAGGCACATGTGTATTTGCCAGAGTGGGAAACACCCACTGTGTGGGGGTGTGAAGGCAAATGCAAGCCTTGAAGAGATGGGGGAGCAGGGCTGGGGGTTCCTGGGGGCCACCCCCTGCTGCAGTGGCCAAGGGGCAGCTGCTGAGCCTGCCCAGCTGCAGCAGCACAGCCCCATGCCCAGGGCTTGTCCTCCTGTCCACTGCTCCCCTGTAGGAGTGTGACCACCAGCAAATGTTTTCAGAGGCACCACTGTCCCATTCTCCCCTGTGCTGAGGATGAGGAGGGAGTTGCCTTCCACACTGGGCTTCTACCTTCATATCCCACAGGACCCCCATTTCCATAACACTCCTGCATGGCAAAGGGGAGGTAAGGAAGAACTTTCCTATGTAGATAGTAGGGCTGTTTGATGTTTTTAATACAGTGTTAATTGATTGTTATTACTGGTTGTGTCTGTGTCCTGTCAACTCCCCCCTGCTCCCCCCCACCACCCCCCCACCGCCTCGCCTCGAGATTTTATTGAAAGCAAAATAATTTTGCCAGATTAAGAACTTAGGTCTTGTCTAATATTTCACTAGTTGCACAGCTTGAAATCACAAATAGATAGCTTTTCCTTTTGAAGAAGTGGCAGACTGAAAAAGGTGAAAGATAGCAGGGCAAAACCCTGAGGACAGATTTGTCCTACTCTTTCTGAGGAGTTAAGAAAGGAGGAGGGAGGAAGAAAGATAAATAGAGAAAAAAACCCCAAACATGAACTCTGTGTTTAAATCTTGAATTTGGAAATGAAAAGTATAATGTTTAAAAGGATTCTTTGTCAGTCTTTATGATCCTTCTTCTCTTCCCTTCCTTCCTCCAACATTCCCTCCCCCATGCCAGCTCTCTCTCTTTGTGTGAGTGCAATAATAGATATCCCAGCAAGGCACCATCTTTGTTAACATGCTTCTGAAGCTCTTCTAAGCTGCTGTTGTCAGTGGAAAACTCTGCAGCTTTATGATATGATATCTTTCAATATAATTTCCCTGAATGATTCATATAATTACTGTGGCTACTTGCAGGCAAAAAAACCTCATGCATTATGCCCTCAAGAATTGCACGACAAACCCCACTAACACTAAACACACATGTCAGTCTGTAGCTCATGCACTGCTTGACTCACTCACATTTTGGACTGACTTCTGAGCAGTGATTCAGCTAAGTCCTGCCCAGCCTTCCATGCTGATAACATAGGAAAAAAATGAGAAAGCAGCAACATTAGACTCATTGTATTCTCTCAAAACCAAGAAAAGCCTCACTGTTTTCCTGTTGCGGTTTTGTTGACACGTCCTTGCTGGGTCCATAGTATTGGCATATGCTCATTATTCACCACCTTAAATATACTTTCCTCAAAAGTGAATTACGTGACAGTGAAATTTTCAGCATATGTGACTCTTCCCCAGGGTGCTAAGTTTATTGTTCTTATTCTTAAGAGGTTCCTATAGAGCAAAGCCAGGGAAGAATTCACGCTGGTGATGTGCCCAAGGAAATGAGACCTGATCAAATAGCATTTTCTTAGCAGGGAGATCATCCTGAAGGATGATGGGATCACTGGAGCTTCTCTCCCTTCCCAGGAGCAGAAGACCCTGTTCAATAGCTGGGAGAAAGCTGGTGTCCCTCACCGCTCCAAAAATCACATCCCCATAACTCCTCAGCACAGAAAGATTCACCTCTTTGAAACTGAACAACCTCCACTGCCCTTTTATTGTCTCAAACCCATCCACCTTGAACATGATAACTTAATTATATCCCAAACTGGGCAGACTGAAATCTCATTTGTGACATGATCCTTTTGGTGTATAATAGTCTTAACAAGCCTTAATTTTCCACTCTGTCTTCCTGTCATAGTTACTTACCACTGCTAAGAATAATGAGATAAAAATGTGAGGTTGAACCGCATAAAGGAAAAAAGAGTCAGTACAGAGCAATGCTCACGTGGACTTCCCACAGAGGAATATCTAATGACACTCCTTAGGCACTTCTAAGACTCAGCTGCTTCTCTGGACTTCAGCTGAAGAAGGACCATGTCACCAGATTTCGGGGGTGGTTTTGCTTTAATATCTTTTTTCCCAGCCACTGTCAGCCTGAAAGACGTGGCTCATCCCTTCTGGCCCATGAAATCAAGGAAACTACCTATCTACTCTAGCAAATGATTTCATTTGCACACACTTGCCTCAGCATGACCAATTCACACCATTTCATTGTGTGACCTTGAGTAACTTGCTTTTTTTATTTTTTAGTTTCATAACTTTCATTTTCAAAACAGAAGTTTCTAACTTCTGTTGTAAAAAATATCATGAAAATGTGTACCAAATGCACTCTGCTGGATCCAAAACAGAGAATTTAAATTCATAAAAAACAAACAGAAAACCAAAAAAGAATCATTTTCAGACACTTAAAGCAACCTTTCACTTAGTAATTTATATTTTTTAAAGACCTGGTCCCTAACTTGTGGAAACGAGGATCTCTGATTCATTGAAAATAACCATCAACAACTTCAGTGTTGATGTGTTTACTTACTCATATTCCCACAAAGTGTAAGATTAAAAAAAAAAAAACCAAAAGCAAACCACCTTAAAAGCTGGCTTTTTTTTTTGTCTTTAATGTTGTTTTGTGTTTGTTGGTTTTTTTCCCTCTGTTTCACTAGCACAGACTGTTTGATTTTGTTTAGTGTTTTCAGCTGGTTTCACCTTACACCCTAGGTTAAGTCTGAAACACTATTATCAATCCCACAGATGACTCTTTAAGGACACTGTTCTGTTGGAATGTGATAATATATAGAAAATAAACATCCTAGACAAGAAAGTCTGTTTCCATCTATGGATATGCATGAGTATGTATATAAGTTTTAATAAAATTATTAAATTCTTGGGGTTCCAGTAATCTGTCATTATTTTTCCTTTATTAATGCCTTTATTTTAAGAACTTAATTTTAGACTTAAAATGTAAGCTCAAACTTACATGTCATGGGTCTAAAGGACACAGCAAAGTGTATGGGGGCTCTGCTTCCTTTTCTGGTAAGGGGTACCTAGGCAGGCATGAAGCTGAGCACCTCTTACCAAACACTGACAAAAGCCAAGTGCTACTGTAGGAAGGCTGAAGGTTTTGTCTCAACACCCGTGCTCTAATTTGTGTTTTCAAACGCCAGCCTCACAAAGATCTACATTCTTCCTGAAGCTGGACTCACTCTCCCCACTTCAGTTCATCACCTTCAGGGTCCTGGTGCACCCCAGACCTTGGCTGAGGACATCTTCCTTCTGGGACATCATGTCCCTTACCAGAGATGGACCCTGTCCTTTGGGGTGCTCCAAAGCAGTCCTGTATGGTTTGGGGTGTCTCAGGGGACAGCAGGTGAGGGTTGGAAGGGTGTGTGCACAGACCTCATTTCAGAATGAAGACTTAAATCTGCTTTACCCTGAACCACTCGAGCAGACTTTGGGTGCTGCCCTTTGTGCCAAAAGGAGCTGTATCCCACAGCTCTTCTTTTATGACTGTTCTTCTCTCTCCTGGCCAAACACATGAGTCTTTTATGACCTCATCATTGTCCCAAGATATTTAATGTCTAATGAAAAAGATATTTGTTAATATTGAATTACATGGTTATAATTGTTTGGTGGCCAGCAGTTTTAGTTTCTCTGACAAATATTCTAACTGTAATGCCTAATCTGCTTGAATACATGAGAGTATACACATTCTTTTTTTTCCTTTTTCTTTTTTTTAAAGTTATCCATTATAATTAAGATAAATAATGTCCTGTCACAGAGCACAAAGACCAGAGTCTGGGTAGATCCCATCTGTGTAAGTGCTGCAAACCTTATTGCAGAAATCTCCTTTAGTCAGCTTCTTTGTTGCGTGTTACCACACAATTTTTACCTTCAGGCATCCAGGCCGGTTTTGCCTGATGAAGCATCTGCGGTCTGGACTTGGGGAATGGAAATTAGGAGGAGATACAGAGGACTTCAGAGGCGCTGTGCACACACTGCATCCCTTTGTGTCCGGGCTGCCCTCTCCCTGGCTGGCGGGGCCGGGGCCGGCCGGCGGCACAGGGATAGCGGGAAGCACAGGCTATGGATTTCACCTGCAGCGCCTCGTTAGACAGACCCACTGTGGCGCTCAGTGCCCCTCTCTGCTGCTTGATTACAGATAATAAGGGACAAGGCACTGGCAACCCTTTGAGGCAGGGTGGTTTCTGGAGATAACTAGGGGATGGATTTGTATCATCGCATTTATATTTAGGATTTGATTAGCTTTTTGCTTTATAATTCTAGCGATATTTTTAGTCTAGTTTATTGAGCATTAGAGCAACCCTCTCTCCAGTGAGCAGTCTAATACCTCCAAAGCCCCACAAGGGGCTGTTGGGACACTAAAGACCATCAATCCTTATGAATAATGCATCTATTTCCTACCAAGGCTCAAATCCCATTAATACTATAACATTATTACATCTTTTATTTACTCTTTTCTGTCTATGAGATAAAAAATTAATTCTGAACAATTTTTTTTCAAATTAAGAAGAAATATCAGTAGATCCAAATCATTTCACATAGAATGTACCAAAGTTATTGCCAGAAGGAAGTGGTTAGAAATAGAAAAAAAAATATGAAATAAGAAATAACCCAATTATGTGAGATGGGGTGGGCCTTACAAGGTCCCACCTAAAAATGTCCACTAAAATGCATTGAACCTCCATGTTCCACATGAGGAGTTCCCATCCTAGTGAGAATGAATCCAGAACTAATCCATCTGTGACAGACATGGGGACTGAATGGAATTATAATATGGTATTATAATATCACCAGGGTTATCTGTCTGACCAGGAAAAGGAAAAATGCTGAGATCATCAGAGCAGGTTGTAAAACCACTTTCTCTCTCTTTGGATGTGGGTAATTCCAAATATGTCGTGGCCTAATTAGGCAGAACCTGTGTAGAAGAGCCACTCTCCCTGTAGGTTCACAACAGCAAGATCTCAGCCTCCTGTGCATGTCTGACTGCTGCTGCTAATACTTCTACTGCTGATGAATAATTAATTACAGTGAGGATCTACTAAAATCCAGTTGCCCTCAATGTCCTCTTCATACTTAGCAGAAACAAATAGAGTAAACCCCAGAAGACTGAGTAACTTGCCTAGCAGAGCTTGGAAATGAGTGTTAGTCATATCAGTGCATGTTCAAAGATAAATCTTATAAATGAAAAAACATACTACTGCATGTGTAAGGTGAAGTACATAAAACTCAGAAAAATACAGCTTTGCATGCATAACTAGATTTTTGATATATTCAGTATCAAATCCAAAAGGTAGTACATTTCAAGAAAAATATATTACTGTATTCAGTGCAGATCTGCAACTTTCCTGAATTATTACCAAGCTGTTTGCTACAGAATTCACCAATACATTGCCTTCCCCAGCCCCATTAGATAATTTGCCTTTGTCCGGGACTGACCACACACTCTGCTTCTGAAAGGCACAGAGGCAATAAAAAGAATATGGAGGTTTAGCGAGTGAGGCACTGAGGGACTAATATTCAGCAACACTAATTCCAGCTAAATTTATATTGTATTGAAAGAAAGTGCTGTTAAAGAACAGCTTGGCATACATCGAGACATGTGGTTACCAGATTACTTTCTATCTCCGCTCAAAAACATTTAGAGAATTTCTCATTAAAATTATTTAAAGTGAAACAAGTCAAATAAATCCACTTAAGCTGTTGTTGCATTGCCTCATTTGTGCTGAAAAAATGTTGCTTCTTTTTTACATTCTATTTTAACTGTACATATGAGGCTTTACTCGCCCATTAACAAAATACATCACCTCCCAATTGCTTTCTATACCTCCTTAAATGTTAAACATAAACATATATACCATCTGTTTCCTATCATGAACCTATCCAAAATGGCTGTACTAGACACCTCCACATAATAGATCATCTTAAAACACCTTAGCGGTTTTGCTTTATGGAGTTATTTTCCTGTAACAAATTATAAACCTATACTTCAAGAACACGACCGATCTGTAGCCTCAATTGCAATTTCTGGATAGTTTCTCTCCATTTTAACAAAATGTGCTGGCTTGTATCTGAGGCAGCAATTTTTTTAAAGCCATAGGCTACCTTTGTTGCTGTGATATCCTGAAAATCCAGTTAATTTCTCCAGTTAATAATGTCTCAGCTAATACTTTATGAAGCATTCCAACTGAAACCATTGCAGTTCAAAATACTCGCTATAACTTACAAAATTATTATGTAGCTGTTGTGTAAGTGAAACTGCAGAACAAATTACAGGGTTTATCATCAGTCTGCAATCAAAAATAAACTTCAGGAGCTAAAAAAAATCACATTTCTGTTTAAAAAAAATCATCTTTGCAATGCTTGTACTTGTGAACTCCAGCTATCAAATGTTCAACAGGAAATGGACAAAATATAGTCATAAATGTCATTGAATGAAAATTTGGTTCTGGATGGATTTCAAATGTACTTTCTCCTCAGGTTCAGCTCTATGAAAAAATGACTCTGTCTGGAGCAAGTCGAATTCAGTGAGGAATTTCTCCTTGACTTAAATGAGCTTTTGACCAAGGCCTCACAATATTAATGCGTGAACCAGCAAACCCTTATTTCCCAGGGTAGCTGCAATGAATCCTGGACTGATTAAACCTCTGTAGACCTGTGTGCAAAAGCAATACTCTGTCTGCTCATTCTCCCTTAAATGTAAGAGCTCAAATGGTTATGAGACAGTATTGCTACAGGTTTGATCAAAAATAAATGCCATATATCTAAGGACCATGAATAAGGGATGAAACAGCAAGTGTAGAGGTGAAAGAGCTAAAGGGAAAAAAATATAAAGATACCACTGCCTTGGAGTGTGTAATCTCAGCAGAGCTTCTTGCCATGTCAGAAGCTTTATTTCAGAAGTACCTGTTAATGCCTCTTGGCTACACAATCCCATTTGATGAGGCAAAAGCAGGCAGACTTCTGTGGAAGTAGGAGCTGCTTGGTAACCTCTTGTCACCAGAAATAAACAACTGGAGTACTGGTATTGTTGGTGAGTCTATAAACC
This sequence comes from Drymodes brunneopygia, assembly GCA_013400955.1. Taxonomy (NCBI): domain Eukaryota; kingdom Metazoa; phylum Chordata; class Aves; order Passeriformes; family Petroicidae; genus Drymodes; species Drymodes brunneopygia. The sequence continues at coordinate 136,298 of VZTZ01028776.1, read as the reverse complement.
AGTGCTACCAGAGGGAACAAATCTGCAAAAGCTTGAGGAAGAAATGGTGCAGAGATTTCCTATCTAAGCTATTTTTTATCCAAATAATTTCTGAAGAAATGGAGGAACAAGCAGGAAATACCAGGCCTTTCATTCTTTAAAAAGTGGAGGAGAAACCTTTTTTACCTGTGTCCCCCCACACAATCTTGTGCAGTTAGAGCTCCCCTTATTGTTTCAGTGTGCCTGAACTCCACTCTGCAGACAAGGCTGAGGAGACCTCCAATGGATGGACCATGAAGCTTTCCTCTTATCAAACGTTTTCTCTCCCTGTTGTGTAAATATGTAAGGTCACATACTCTTTTGGTGCTGCATAAAGAACACTCAGCTACTTTTTGAAACAATTGACATAGTGTTCCTCCTTCTCCTTGTTTCTAGTTTTGCTGCTGCTGTGTGATTTACAGAGGTTGTTTTTATTCCTCAGAGCTTTCAGAGCAATTAAAGAAAATAAAGAGCAAATGCTCAAATAGTTGAGAAGAATGGAAGAGGTAAAAGATGGACACAAAGGCAGAGATATCATGAACAACTCCTACAGAGGAAAGAATAAAGTACAGCTTGTTTTCAACATGCCTTAACAGGCACAGCAATTCCTGATTCAGTTTATTTCAAATTGTAATATGGTTTGGAAGGGAGACAGTCAGTAACTTCTAAACAACATGAACACCCAATTAATAAAACAGCAATCACTTGTCTATTGTGAACTTCAAAGTCATGCTGTATTTACAATACACAGTTGTTCAAATAAGCTGGTAAACTGTGATACGCCCTACTTGCACTGACCACTTGCATGCCTGCATTTTTCACACCCAAGAGGGTTAAAAAAACCCCCAAAACAAACACCCAAATGGCTTGTTTTGGGGTTTTAACTGTTTCATCTTGACAGTTGCACAAACATGCCACATCTAACCTCTGTGCTAACATGTTGGCTCACAGCCTCTGTCCTCCTTTTCACCTTTCTAACCTCAGCTGAAGCTGTTGGAACTTGCAGAGGCTACTAATCCATGTCCATACCTCAGCAACCTGACTTCTTCACCCTCAAATTCATGTGTCTTCCCCTCTGCTCTGCATTTCAAAATCCAGAATTAAGCAAACCTGCAGTAGATGTGCATGTTGAAATGCACTATTGCTTTCTGCTTTGTAGTTTCCTTGTTGCACAACAGCTCTGTCAGTAGTCTCTTTTTTTCCTGCACACACTGCTGTTTTTCAGTACAATCTCTCTGAGAATTAAAAAAAAAAAAAAATTGGGCTTTCAATAACATCCTTAATAAAGGAGTTTTCAGGCTTTATGGTTTTTTTTTGAAGGTAGAGTATGACACAGCCCTAGATGACACACATCGAACAAACAGAAAAAAATTTGCCAATCCTTGTTCTATATTACACACCCATTGAACATTTTGGGTGGAGAATCTCCAAGGAGGTCAAGCTCAGTTCTTTGAAAATATTTCCATTCCTACATGAGGAGGCAAAATATCTCAATCCCTAAACCTCTGTAGCCTTTTCTATTTCTATTGCAACTTTAACTAAGTTTCCCAGAAGACACCTGTGTCCCATTGTATGAGACACACAAATTGAATGTACCCCTCCCATTGCAGACCATGAATTTGCCTAAATTGCAATCTCTGCCATGCCTAATGCAGGCATGATGTCTATTTACTAGCCCACTGCAGGGCTAACTGGGGAAGGTAGCAAGGGTCCCTTTTCCACATTACTTTTGCCTCAATCTATATTTATGCAGTTCTTTTGCATCATTTTAGACCATTTCTAAATCATCTAAATCCATGATATGTGAACACAAACTGAATTCACATGCTCAAAGACAGTTTCTCAGCATACAATTTTGCCATTTTGCCAGTGTTTTTACTCAGTGCTTGAGGGACTTTAACACCAGCATGAGTGAAGCAGGAGCCACAAGGCAACACCAAACAAGTTCTGCATGGGTCTTGAGCCAGGGTCCATGCCAAGCATGCTTTGAAGAGCCATTGCTCTGAAAGAATGTGGTGCAGAGAGGCTTGTGTTCAACTGGTTGGAGGTCACCACCAGCATGTGGGTCAGGTCAGCCCTACAGCAGCCTCAGATGTGTGTCTGGAGAAGGCAGATCTCATGCAGTCCCTTCCCTGCACTCCTTCCCACAGCTGCACCTCAAGTTTTTGGGCTTGTTTCCCCACGGACCAGGCAGCTCCCAGGTCCACACTCCGTAGTAAATGTCAAGGACAGGTGGCAGCCTCCAGCCCAGCCATCACCCTCCTGGCTTTGTCCTTCCCCATGAATGCCCACTGAACCTCCTTTCCCACACACCAAACTCGTCCCATGCGCATTCACCTCTCCAGAACAAACAATTTGAAATGAAGGTGCAGTCTTGCAGTAACAATCACATTAAGTATTTATTCCGCTGAGACAAACAATGAGTCAAGAGCAGCTTTTCAGATATGGAAGAATCTGAAAATCTTCTCGTTTCTACTGCCAAAATTATTTTCCCAACAGGGCTTGTCTCCAACAAAGTGACCTGACCCAAAGGTGTTTGTACCCGTGACCAGGTGTGACTCAAGACAAAACAGCAACATGGTACTTGACATTGTTTGGTGTGTAGGACTTGGAGAGAAGAAAGATGAAAACAGACACGTGATGCTGATAAGAATTTCTTTTTATGTTATTCCAATAAAAAATACATTCATACAGAAATATAACAATCTTGCAAAAAACAATTTCAAATAAAATCTTGTAAAACAAAATTTTTACAAAAATCTTACAAAGAGATTCTTTAGATAACAGGGTGCTTCAAAAACAAAAAAAGAAATTTCACTAATAGAAACTTTTTCTTCTTAAACTTCAAGCAAAAATGTTTTATTTTTTTTATTTTTCAGCTTGATTGAGGCTCAGTTATCACCTGAACAAAATGTACTTGCTTATTAAGAAAATTACAGGCATTTGACATATGGCACACAGCCCCACCCCATCCACAAGTCTGATGGTATTTCACAATTGAGACAAGCCAGTGCAAGTTTTTTTTTTTTGTTTGGGGTTGGTTTTTTGTTTGTTTGTTTTACTTTTTTAATTTTTTTTTAATTTCTTGTTTATAAGAATTACGGCTAAGCCAAGGACAATGCAAACAAGGAGTTAAAAACACAACAAAACCCAATTGTAAATAGAAATCCACTTTCTGGAAAATTTTGTCTGTTTGGAGGAAGAAAAAAAAAGTGCATTTTCAGGCAATTTAAACCAAAAATGAAATGAGAATGATTTAAGCCTGTGTGTTCCATAGAACCAGATCACTTGCATATACTTTTTTTAAACCACTTATCTACATACATTTCCAGGAAGATATACCAAAATATTAGCAGAGTAAGCAAGACTGATAATTAATAGTAAAAGAAACAGGTCACATGTTTCATTGCATCGACTGTAGTGAGCTGGTGTAAAAAAAAATGAAACAAAACTAAACTGGTTTTGGACAGACTATTCCTACTCTAGGAAAAAACAGTCTTTATTTTAGCTGAACTATGCAAAATTAGAGCTCAACCACCACAACGACTAGCTCACTCACAGGTCCTCCAGTAAGCTGGAAGGCCAAAACCAGAGTGCACTTCTGCACACAGCTAATATTCTTTTAGCATGCCAATATTCGGTTCATATCATTCTTAAATGGCCACAGATACGCTATTCCAGACAACCTAATAACTACAAAACACAGTCAGCAGTCTGAGAAGGACTGAATGCCAACAAAGCCTTTAGCATACCATTAAGCTAAAGGTAAAGCCTCTAAAAATGCTAGATTTTAATTAACTGTATCTTTCATTTCTTTGTCTCCTTAATGACCGTATTGCGGGGGGGAAGGGGGAAACGGGAATATTTTGATGGGCTGTGGCATTTTCTAGCTATGTGTTCTAATTTTTTTCCTTTTAAAAAAAATATTTATATATTATCTATATATATACACACATACACAGACTGTACACACAAATATACATACACAATTATTTTTCTGCCCACTTTTAAAAAAAAAGTAATATAGTTTCTTTCTGTATGACCAACAGATAGCTAGATATATAGATGTGAAACTTGTGCCTTTTAAGCAAATACATCTTTTAATACTTCTGTATCTTTAATATGTATGAAAACTTGACATATTAAGTACAGTTGGGGTGTGTATATACACAGTTGTTGTGCAAGGTCAATATAAAAAAAGTCTCAAGGTGGCAGAACTGGTCAGGTATTCAATTGGCATATGCATTATACTGTAACACAGTCAAATTGTCTAAGTTAAACAAATACTGTACTGACATGAATGACTTTTCTCTATATTTGTCTTTGTGAAGGAGGACCCTGGAAGTAACCTTTTTTTCCCCTCATATTATACATTTGATACAGTACAATGCCAGGTGAAAAGAGAGCCTTAATAAAGCATGCATCACCCATACCCCTGTATAAGACCCCCTGCAAGAGAAGGTCACTTGCATAAGGCACCATTATTAAGGTCAACAGTGCATTAACAGCTAGAAAACCAGAAGTTAGTCCTCAAGGCATAAATAAGAGAAAAATTAGCTGCATGAGAAAAATCAGTTTCTAACCAATAGTGGTTTTATCCACCCAACAAAAAAATTATTCATGTTCCATACATTATGTAACATTAGACCAATTGTATTTTAGCTGCTCTTAACTGGAATCAAAACTGCAGTCCTGATTAAAGAATGGAAAAGCATATAGTTCCCCAGAACCATGCAATAACCTTTGTATTATAATGAAAAGTTATAGTTGTGTTACATTTGTAAATACACAGCTTATACAATGGATTACAAATGAGCTCTGTAGCAAGTAAAACAAGCTACTTGACACATTGCACGTTTAATAGCTGCACCAGACACCTAAAGCTCCTCTCACACAGGAACAGGGAGGTCCCCCATTTCCATTCTGGCATCCTGACTCTTTTTTATTCCCCCCTTTCCCCCTCTCAGGTTTTCCCTCTAAAAAGGTGCAGACACCCCTCCCCCCACCCCTTGGAAATGATTGGTGGTCGTCCCATCTCACGAGATATTCCTCACATACAAGACATTCAGACTATTTTTTTCTCTTACAGTTATAAAAAAACCACAAGAAAAAAAATGTGCCTCAGCATACAGTCATCAAGAGATCCTCATCGCATACAGTCGCCCAATCATTAACATTCTCAGTGCACATGCTCACGGCAAAGGCTTAGGAGCCACTCAGAAGGTTAGATACCAGTGTATGAGTCCAGGAAACCCCAAACATCACGCACCGCGGTTGCTATGCCGTTCTTACATGACTTATTAGCCCTCAAAAGACCTTCAAGGAAGTGAGGTCCTGGAGGCAACTGGGTAGGGTGCAAAATGGCATGCTTTGGCTGGAACACGCATCCCTCCGCTCAAGGCTCTTCAACCTTGACGCCTCTTAGCCCGCAGGATTCACCTCTTGACCCATTCAGAGGTGTCTCTTCATGTGAAGGGCCAGGTGGTCAGACCTGGAAAAACACCTGCAAGGCAAGAGCGAGGCTGCGCGTTAGCCCACGGCCGCCGGCACGCGCGACGCCGCACGCGGGGCCCAGGCGCCTCCCCTTCTGCTGCTCCAAAACACAGCTGGTGGAGGAGGGATTTGGCATTCCCGGGATACACAGCAGTACTCAAGGTGTCTGCGGGCACCCAGGAGCTCTGCAGATGGATGGCAACACTGCGGACTTCTCAACATTCATCTGCAAGATCAGGCTACAAACCACTTCCCAATGATTAGTAACATGGAAGGGTCTTTTTAGCCTAAATATGAAATAGCTCCTCAAAACTACCAGACACGGTTGTGTTCCCAAATAATTCCCACACAAGCAAAAAGCAGCCTAGACTGGCTTTCCAACAAGCATTAAAAATTACTATTTAAAAGGGTGCATTTCAATCACATACCTGTCACAGTGACTACATTTAAAAGGCTTGGCACCAGTGTGCTTTCTGAAGTGTCTGGTTAATTCATCACTTCTTGCAAAACGCCACTCACACCCTTCCCATGAACATCTGTAAGGCTTTTCCCCTACAAAGAAAGCAGATTATATGTTAGTCATGACTTCTTTCAAAGACAGGTGTTATCATTTTCTATGTAAACCTCCTTCACTCCCCCAAAGACAGACAATTTTATTTAACCTATCTGAATGCTTCAGAACACGTAAGCAAAGAAGGCTCACAAAATTCATCCACATGATTCCTACTTATCTTGCTGCAACAGCACATCAAATAATCTCACTCTTATGAAAAATAATTTTTAAAAAAGTGATTAAACAGGCTCCCAGGAAACAAAGGAATCCAGCCCTCTACCATTCCTGTTCATCCGTAATGGCAGGCTTACTCCCAAACAGGTACCATTCACTTCATAAAGGTGATTAAAGACAGCACAGCTAGGCTCCAAAATGCAATTAGGCTACCGTATTGCATCAAAGCCCTCTGTCACTCACTCATCTGCATAGCATGCAACCTCCTTTCTGCTGAGCCACTTATTCTTGGAAAAGCCTGCACACCACTTTGAACACTGCTATTTCAGCATTCAAGAAATACCACTTCCATTCACAGGAACGTTCTCAACCAGACAGCACCAGAGCACCAGTTCTGCAATACTTCTGAGCCTGGCAGCTATTTATGTCTGCTCAACAACCACGGTTTCAGTGGAAGTTGTTTTTTTTCTCTTGAAATAATCCTGTTTTATCTGACTTCTGCACAACAATGGGAGCATCCGAGCTTGCTCAGACTTCCTATAAAAGCCACAAAATGCTGAGCTCATAAGTCAAAATAGAATCTTTTCCTTGAATTCTCTTTCCCACATCTTAGGAGGAAAAAGAAAAAACCCAATTATCCATATAGGTGTTTAGACTGGTACAACAAGAATACAACAGTTCAGTTCCTCATGTTAAGCTATGGCTACTGAGCCAAGGCACAGCTCCACATATCTAACTGCTGTCATAAAGAGATGTCAAATAATAATGCTCAAACAAGCACATCAGCACGCTACTTCAACCATAAAATATTTATGAAAGCCCTGAAGTGTCTATCTTCCTCACTTTCTTTCCCAATAACACACAGGATTGTTATTTTAGTTCAAGTTTCATAACAATAAAATGCTCTCACTCAGTAATTTGGGATCAAATTATACAGTAGATCACACATTTTTAAGTCCAATTGGGCACATGTGTCAGAAAGACAACAACACACTGTGGCTTTCCAAGATTTTTTGCTGATAACAATGGCACATATAAGTGTTAAATGAGTTACAAATATAGCTATACTTAATATAATCAAGGCCTTGGTATGTCTGATAAAATAGACTCGATGTGGACTGAAGCATAAAAACAAGCTCTTACAGTATTCAGTGATCTGACCAATTTTTAGACATACATTCCTTTCTTTTAGCAATAAAGTCACAGTTCACTTTTTCTTTAGAAATAACCATCAAGAAAGGCCTGGCACCTTATTTGGCTGGACCTTTGCTCCTAAAGACTGTGTGCTGCGGCAGCAGCTTCCCAACAATTGCCTGCTTAGACGAGTGGCTCCCATTTGCTATGACAGCAGCCTAATCCACCACCAAGAGCCCTGGCTCATGAAGAGAATGAGGAAGTGATGTTGTCCATGCTGGTAAGCCTCTGCTACTATTACATCATCTCTCCAAACCTGGGCTACCACCCAGCGATTGAGTAATGCTGTGACACCACCACCACCACCACCACCAAGGGGTATTCCCTACAGCAGTTGCCAGCTCTTAATAAGCATAGGGTTACTAACCTGTATGAGTGCGCTGATGTGCTTTCAGATGTGAACTTTTGGTGTAAACTTTCCTGCACCCGTTAAAGTGACACCTGTGAACACGCCTTCTGCCATCTGGCGAGGTGTCACCATTGGAGGGTGTACCTTTTTCTGCAGTCTTTCCAGTGGTACCGGTACGGATTTTCCCCGGTGAATGCAACTCACCCGGCGTACAATTCCATATCTGGGAAGAAGGCTCCTTGCTCAGCTCAGGAGACGAAGGGGGAGTGGAAGTGACAGATGAACTCAAGTTTCCTGAACTGGCTAAAACATCGCTTATAGGGTCAGAGGTAAACTTTGTCGTGGGTGAGAGCTCCTCGGAGCTGTCCGAAGATTCACTGCTCACGTCAGAATTCAAACTGTTGGTCTCTAAGTTCTGACCAGCAAGACTGTCCTCTTTTGGGACACATGTGTTGTTCTTCAGTTCAGATTCCTCCTTTTTCTCACGTGCCAGAATAATTTTGGTCCAGAGATCCTCTTGGCTATCAAATTTGATTTCAGATGCAGAAACATAACAGGGTTCACTCTGAAGGTATCGTTCCAGCTCCAAACATGTCTAGGTGAAAGAGAAGGAAGAAAAAAGATAAAAGTTACAGGCCTGCTTAAAAATAAACCAAATTATTTTACACTTCAAAAAGCATGCAGGAATGTAGTATGTTCGATTTGAGGTTTCTAGGTTCAAAACAAATTAAAGGCTCCTCGAGCCGTAACTAGGTGACTGTTACGATGAAAAGAAATCAGTTTTCAAGACCTGGGCAGGAGTTCAAACACACAGCTGAAGGTGGAAGTCAGCTTTGGTTTCCAAAATAGCATTCTAATGACTCAGTCAAATTATCATTACTCTCATCATAAAATCTGTGTTTTCAGCAGGCTGATGTTGAAAAGGACCATAGAGAACCACAGCATATAACCACACCTCACTCTTGCACCTTGACTAATTTCAAGTTGTTCTGTATCTCCCTCACACAAACAAGAGGCTGAAAGAACCAAACTGAATACAATGTGCTCTGACACCCAGTTAAAACCCAAACCCTGTGTCAGAAAACAAAGCCACATTTCAGCATGGCTGCAGAGCTGCCTGCCTGTCTTCTGGGGACATCAATGGAGCAGCAGACATCCTCCCATTTCCTGTGCATGAGAACACAGCACACTCGACTTTCAAAGAATGTCATTTCCAAGTGCACTGGCATGCACACCACGTAACTCAAACTGCTCCCATGCGTGTTCAGAGGAACATGGAGAACCTCAACAACAGAGGAGAGGGGAGGAAAAAAGTTCCAGAATAGAAATGTCCTGTTCTATAGGATTCAAAACGGGAAATTACTCTGAGGTCCTGCTGGGAGTCCCACAATGAACAAGAACTTTATCTACTGGCCAAGAGTGCAACTGTATGAGTCATCTCTTTCTTTCTTTCACGCAATGCCAAAGGAGACTTCCTTTTAAAACCATGACCATCTGCCAAGAAAGTACTCTGCAAATGTACATGTAACAGTACATGGACAACTTCCCCCCAACCACATTCCCCTCGACTCCATGAAAGAAAACAAAACAAAAAACAAAACCACCCTAAATGGGTGAAACTGTGGGTTTCAATTTCATTTCACTCTGCTGACTTTCTAGCCATTTTTCAGAGAACAGAAAAAAAAAAAAAAAGAACATGAACTGTTATGGCAACAAGCTGATGTTTTGGGATTATTCTTTCCACTATAGGAAATGATCCATATGGAAGCTTTACAAAGAAAATGGACACACCAAGTTTCCAAACCAAACATTACTTATTTTAGCAAGATCATCTTTTCCAAGCCCAGTAGCAAAACCCGGTCCCAAATGCCACACATTCCCCTCACAGCTCCTTTCCATCTGCCCATGAGCAGAGCCGCCATGGGAGCAGCCTCCTTTCTCCCCCAGCACTGCTCCAGTAAACTGGGTCACATGCTCTGGTCAGGCTCGGAGTGTAGGCAAAAATTGGACAGAAAAATCAGAACCACAAACAACCCCCAAAACCAAACCCACTGTTGCACACGGTATTTATGTATTTGTCTGTAATTAGGGAACTGGGTTGCAATGCTGGTAAAAACAAAAAGGGTTTCTACAGGGACAGCACAATAGTGCTTTGATTTTCCGTGAAAACAAGGAAAAAAAGCATTTATTAAGATCTTGTTAAACTTTCATATTCCCGGCTAATTTAAATTCCTCATTAGGTAGATTAGTAATGGGGAGCAGAGTGAAGCTCTCCGAGTTTAAATGCCTCTGAAGGCTACTGGGAACGAGGGCTGGCGCTTCGCCAAGAGCCCGAATGCCTGAAGGAAACTACTTAGCTCCATTTCAATCACGTACTATGGAGCTGCCGCTCTGAAAGGGGAGCGGGGGGAGGGAGGGAAAAAAAAAAAAAAGTCATTGCATACAATTAGTAGGCATGTGAAGGTTGTAACACTTTGCATTTCAACCTTTCTGGGAAAGGCTCCTTCGTCCTTCTGCAAAGCCAGCAGGTATCTGCTCCGGTGACCGGGCTGCGCAGCCCCCGCCGGGCAGCGAGCGGAGCGGCGGCCGCGCTCCCCGAGCGCCGCGGGGCTGTCAGACCCTGCCATCCCGCTGCTCGGATCACAGCAAAGGAGAGAAAGGCGAAATAAAAAAATTAAT
>VZTZ01028776.1:97500-124299 GCA_013400955.1 Drymodes brunneopygia | reverse complement strand
CCCCCCCCCCCCGTGCCTATGCCCGGGTGCAGAGGTGTCCCGTCTGACCGGGGGTGACCGTGACCCCCCAGGCCTGTGCAGGGGTGTCCCATCTGTCCGGGCTAACCGCAACACCCCCAGGCCTGTGCCAGAGTAACCATGACCCCCATGGGCCGGTGCCAGGATGTCCTGTCTGTCTGGGGTACCCGTGACCCCCTGGGCCTGTGTCCCATCTGTCCGCGGTAACCGTAACCTGCCGGGGTCTCTGCAGGGGTGTCCCGTCTGACCGGGGGTGGCTGTGACCCCCCCAGGCCTGTGCCAGGGTAACCGTGACCCCTGCTCGGGTCTGTGCAGTGCGGTCTCCTCTGACTGGGATAACGGTGACCCTTCCCCATGAGGCTGCAAAGCAACACCCACAGGCTCTGCAGGTCCCCTGGGTTGTGCTTTCCCGTGAGCAGGAGGGTTTGGATGTTTCTTCCCTTCCTTTGTCCCCCGAGGGACAGCTGGGGAGGCCTCAATGACACCTTGGAGGGAGAGCTGGCTCCCAAAGCAGACCTGGGTGATGTTCCTGGAGCTTCGCGTGGAGAGAGATCTTTGCATGGATGAACACCGCACTGGACGTTCCAGGCCAGCACCATCTGACACTGCTTCTCCCAATTCCACCCTAAACACAGATAGTTATTTGTGTTGATGGAGCATCAGCTTTTTTAAGACTGGACTCGTCAATGATATTAATGTCTTAATATAATTTAAGAAACTGTGGTCATTAGCTTTCCAAAGGAGTGTCCAGTACATGGAACAAGCAGTCCTAATGTGTTTTGTTGTTTTTTTGTTTTTTTTTTTTTTATTAAAGGATTTCTGATTTTCCACGGATGTTTCCATCCTAATCTCAGCTCTGTTCTTTCCATTTCCCCACTTTTCTCTGTATCTGCTGCTGGTTGCCTGCAGATGGTAACTAAAGTGTTTAATGTGTATTTCTTCTGCCTACTGTCTTCTGTGAGCTGGTGATTGCAGGTGTGAAAATGTCAGTCTAACTTTCCATCCCTGGGCCCCTCATAAACTATTAATATGGCGATTCCTTAAACAAACAACTGGTGTTCAGGGTTGGTTTTTCTGTGTCTATGGAAAAAAAGCGTAAGGTCAATTAGAGCATTATTTTATGTTTAGAAAAACAAGGCGATACTGAAAACACTAAACATCTAAATCCAGCTAATTATGCACACTTGGTTGAATCAGTAATTCTTTACTTGGTTTCACATGGCCAAACATGTAAATATATGTCCAAAATTGCCTTGCAGGCAACAGATAGTGCAGGTAGTTTTGTATCTACTTGTGGCCAAAACGAGTTCCTCTGAGGAAAAGTGCAGAAGGAAAAAAAAGAAGGGCCCTCTTAAGTAGATGAATTATACACCTTACTTGAGCCTACTTTTAGGTCTGTGGAGTAAAATATTTTTTGGCCTGAAATGCGGTGTGGACTCCAGTCAAATATAACCTGGTAACATAACTCTGGGAATCATTAGTGTTTTTTTAACTGACCAGCTCCCTGTTTAGACAAGATTTTATTTTCAAACATAGTGACAGTAAATGCAACTGTCCACTCTTTCTGTTTTACACTTGGCCCCTTTTTAGCTGTGTGTCATGTCAGAGAAATCTGGGTTTGTCAGAGGCTGCATGAGGTTGGCTCTGCCCATGTGGAGGTTGAGGCATAAGGATCTTATTTTGTATGGGCAGTATTTCCCAGTGAAGGACAACTGGAAATAGCAGATGTAAATTGATGGAGATGCAAAAGTTCTTAAATGAAATGCCTCTTTACTTTTTTCCTGCACTGCTGTCAGTCTGTAATTGGTTGAGTGGGATGAAGAGTCCTGCTATAGGAAAAAATGAACCAAATCAAAGAAAACTATGGCACAGATGTGGCTATTGTGCAGTAAAAACTGTTTAAGTTATATTCTGATCAAATGCTGGCTTTCATTAGGCAATTATCAATGAGCAAAAGAAAATTGACATATGTGTCACTGGATGAGTTAGTTCTAGATTGCTACTGTACTAACAAATTTTAATTTCAAGAATCAAAAAACATCAATAGAACTAAAGGTCAAACCCAGATAAGAAAAAAATGGATAAGACTAGAGAGTGAAGAAAACAGACAGTGTATTTACCCAGTATGTATTTAATCAGGAATTAAAATGAAATGGTGAGTCAAAAACATGCTGTGGTTTCGGAGACTGTTCCGTGGAACACAAGCTGGAGGGAAACTACTGGCACTAATAGCAGCCATGTGGAACGAAGGGATGGCGTGTGAGTTGAAGGGAATTTATTGTAGTCTGTGGAGGATAATAAACATTAGGACAAATTTTAATAGGCCCCAGAATGAAAGAAAATGAAAGAATGAGCTAGTGAAGAAACTTGAAGATATAATTTAGCCCCTAATGACTTTCTTCAAGCCATACAAAGCAGTTAAGTTTCAAATACCCATTTTATACTACTGGGATTTTTTCAGTCATGAGCCAGGATGGAACTTACCTTGAAAACCTTAAAAGAAAACATGTTCTAACTTTAAAAAATCCAGAGCAAAATCAGTCAGTCCTTTGGGACTACACAGCTTTATTTAGATGTGCCAGCCAAGGACAAAGGCCCTGATTTAGAGCAGAGGCCTCTTCATTTATGTATGTGAAGTGTGTGTACTGACTGGGCAGTGTTAGTTAGGAAGGAATACAGCTCCCAAGTTCCTTGGATGATTTTCTTGTCACTGCCGTACACTTGATTCATGGTGGATGCCCTTGATTACATAGAGGTAGTCACAGACTTACTTCCAATTCTGTAAATGTTCCCTGTGTTTTTTACCTGTGTATTATCAATACCACTTTTAAAAGTAGCAAAAATTAGTATAAGTTATATAGGTTTGCTCCAAATGTCAGAGCTTTGCCTGTGAAGTTTCAAAATAGCTTTTAAGCAGGACTGTCCACAATTTAGAAGCAGCCAATTTACCACTTTTAGGCTGCTAGTTTACAAATATATGCAGGGGAAAAAAAAGCCCTGTGTGCTTTTTTTTTTTTGTCCCTTTCCTTTTGCTTCATTAATTTTAGTCAGGCTCTGTATGAAAAGCTGTATTGCCACATTGCATACCCCACCACTTCTCTGTAGTAACCACTTCTGTCAGGAATGGTAGACTGTTCCTGGAAAATCTGCTCTCCAAAGTAGCAGGTGACAGACGGTGTTTTCCAGGTGGGCTGAGCTCCACATGAGGCAGGGGGAGCACCTGTTCTGTTCTTCGAATATTGATACATTTTTAGAGGACACATCAACTTGGTCTGTATTGTATTCAGTGCTGAGAGTAAGAGGATGAGAAAACCTCCTGAAAATGGTTCATGCACAGCCAGATGCAGGGAGATTAGATGAAATAGGCAGGAATCAATAGCTTTTGGTTTGATTAGGATAAATTGACTTTATTTGGGGGAAAAAAAAAAAGAGAGAGGGTGTCAATTGCATGAAAGGATTGTCAGATAGCAGAGAACACTACTTGAAACTATCTGCTTCCAAGGTGGCAAGTTGCTAAATCGAAAATTAGCATGCAATGTGATTCTACCACAGATAAAGTAAATGCTCTTTCAGGATATATAAATAGAACTGTAATGAGTAGGCAAGCAAGTGGGGTGATTCCTGATCTGTCACTCTGGCAGAGATAGAGACTTACATTTCAGACCATAAACTAGCCTAAAACTAGCAAAAGGTAAATGAATTTAAAAGACATAACAATAAAAATAAAGTAAGAATGAATTTAGGTAAATGTGACCTGAACTTGTTCAGCAGATGCAGAAAACAGGAGAGGTGATGTGTTTCCCTACAAATACTGGTAAAAAATTAACCAGAATGGAGGGGGAAAAATGGTTGTCATTAGCTAATGTGAGCAGAACATGAATCAATGACCCACAGCTGAGTCAGAGGTGGTGTGGTGTGTTTTTTGTCATTCTCATTTGTTGGTCTTTTTTTTGCTCTTCAGATGAAACTGAAGTAGTAGCTATGTAGTTTCTACAGATTACCTGCTACAGAGCCTTAGAGTTCATGCTTTTAAACTCCTGTTTTCACTTTGATTCTCCTAAATATGCCTAAACAGTCAGTGAGAAGGTAGCACTCTGGGAACTGGTCTGTGATCCCCATCAGCACCCAGAAACAGCATTAGAACTAAAGTGTCAACAGACAATCCTTTTTCAGGCAGATGTATTGCAGAATGTCTTCCTTAAGTGTCTGTACCCTCACCTTGAAGGCAATTACATTTTCCATTTCCATAACGGGCACCACAAAGGTGATTCTCTCTCTCACTGCCGTAGTTATGAGTGACGATCCTGTAGTGGCCTAGTTGCAAACAGGTTATTAAATATCTTTCCTCATGTACCTGTGTTGTCTTTATGTTTTAAATAGGTCTTTTTTTCCTCCCTGATGCTTAGCTGCAGGATGTATGTATGAGCAAAACATATATTCACTTTTCAGCTCTTTCTTCGGTGACTGTATTAGGACAGAATTAGACCATATTTTCATATGAGGCTCAGTTGAACAGTCTGCTTTATAGTACACAAGAGTATTAGTAATAGGAGTTACAAGTTCTAATTGAATGGGAATTTCATGGATTTTAATATAACAAATATCTTGTATGGTTTTCTAAAGTATTTAAAAGCACTAGTCCTGTACAGGGTAAATAAAAACTGAACTTATGAAAAGTTAACTGTTTTCATTTTTGTGCGATCTGAATTTTAGGATGACTACTTTTCTAGCAGTGCGTAAAATCTTCCATGATGTAAAAAATCTTCTATTCTTAAAAAGAAAAAAAGGAGGAAAAAAAAAAAAAAGGATGAGGTAGCCTTCCAGATCTTTCTTTGTAAATATGAGTAATCTGTAAAAAGAAAAGCACACATTCTTTGCAAAGCATCTTTACTAAATATGGGGTTTAGGGTGAGCAGCCTCATGAGTTGCAAATCAGAGCAACCGGGACTTGTCTTACAAGTTCCTTGGCTGCTTTTAGGAAGTTTACTGACTGCTTCTCCAGGTGGAGGAACAGAATTTGCTATGATTAATGATTAAAAAAGCAGCTTGAGCTAAGAAAAAAAATAAAACACCTGTGTCACTGGGCATTTTTTCATTTTCATATGACCAGTTTTTAGGTTTTGCTGCTGCTAATTAGTGAGCACTATTTAACAGAGCATTAAGCTGGGAAATTTAATTCAGAGCAATTTTGGAAGCTGTGAGAAAAGGAACCCAATAAGAACCAGTCGTTTTGTGAAGCGAGAGACTGGAGGACTAATGATTGTTAAAAATAGCTGGGCTGTCTCACTAGCTGCTTGTGAGGCTTAGTAAAAGTACATAGAATTAGATTGTAGCTGCAAACTTTCACAGGAGAATGCAAGGAAGTATTTCTAAGCAGTGATGCCAATTAGACACAGGGCTGGCTGGCCGGGGTGGTTGTGAAACTGCCTTTTCTGGGAATTAGTCATGGCAAGACTAGACAAGGATTGTGTGGAAGCCTCAGCCAAGAACGGCAGACCTTTGCTTGGAATGAGCTGCATGGCCCAGGATAGCTTTTCCAGCTTGTAACGTCTGCTCTGACTTCACGTGAAGTGCATTGTATGGGTTGTAAGTTTTGTAAAGGGTTGTAAGGGTTTCTCTATGTTACAACTCCTTTCTGTAGGAATGGGAGGCTAAAAAAACCCTATTGCTGTATCAATAAGGAGCTTTTCTCTTAACGGGGTATGGGATAAACCTTTTGCCCCTGGCAATTTGACTTTCCATGGCACAGGAGAGCAATCTCATTTTGTCGCTCCTTATGAGAGGTGGGAGTCAGTGCGGATTCACCCCCCCTCCATTAACTTAAACTGCAAAATTAGATACAGTGTCTGATGTGCACGTGTCCGTATGTACGTATTTGAGAGCAAAATGAACTGTGGCCTTCTTTGGGACACAGGGAAATAAACACAGTCATTAAAGAGTCAGCACCGTTACCACATAGTGAACCTTTACTCACTGTTCCCACCTATTGTTGTTTGAAATACCCCATTTCCTGTTTTCCGTAACTGTTGCCAATGGTCAGGATTCAGATCTCATTCACATCAGAGTAACTCTGGTGGCTTTGGGATATCAACAGGGAAAAGGAAGTGAAAAGCAAGTGACTATGATGAAGTAACCCTGAGTTTCCCCTAAGTGCTCAGGGTTTAGTCCCAGTCCGTGCCAGAGCTCAGCCTGGCGTGTAGGAATTCAGGGAAATTGCTGTTTGCTGTGTAAGCCCCCGTCAACACACTCACACTGTTGTCATCATTGCTATTGTGCACTAGGATGATAGCAAAAATATAATAAAGGTGCTTACTCTGTACATATCTGAGGTGAATGGGCACATATAACATATAAACACACATAATAGCTAGTTACTTTTTCATTCATGGAGCCTTCTTGAGTCCTTATTATGAGTAATAAGAAATTTTTAAATGACTGTGTAAGAAGTATTTTTCCTGAGTTTTTATATTTCAGCCTGGTGAGAAAAGAAGAAACAAAAACAAAAAAAAAAGGACACCCCCCTCCCCAAAAACCAAAACAAAAACCACCCGCCAACACACCAACCAACCAACCAACCAACCAAAACTCAAACAGAAACCCAACCAACAAAAAACCTCCACCTTTTGTTCAAAGTGTGGGAGAAAGGATTTTTTATCTGAATTCCATAACAAGGAAAAAGAAACACACATAACTGGAGGATCACACCCACAAAGACACCTCTCGACTCTCAGTCATTTTTCTCTGCACAGAAATTTATTGGAAATGTAAATGCCAATAAAGCATTGTGAATTCTTGGCTTGTATTATCTCTGGGTCTCAGTTCCCTAACTACACAGAAAGGATGCTACTTCCTTCCTTCACTCTATGCCAAATGTAAGCTCTGGCCCAAAATCACAGAGAGATTATGGCAGAGCCTAGAAATGAACTCAGATCTTCTGAGTCCTAATCCAGGCTTAATATCATAAACTCATCTTTCATTTGCTTTTGAATAACAACCAAAGTGTTAATCTTACTCCTATACATTTGCAACCTGATGAAGTTCTTATCTGTGGTGGTCATTGCATATCCTGCTGGCAATTTCACAGCGTTTTAAAGCTTTTTCCTCCTGAATACTTTTTTCCTTTCCCCAAGAGATAGGGAGTTTCCTTCAAGACTTCTCCAGGAAATCTTGCCTGTCTTCTTTGGTGGTGTGTGCTGTGTGATCTTCCACTGGTGCAGAAATCATCTATGATTATTTTTTAATTACATGTTCTCTGTCTTCCTTATTTGCATCTAATCACTCTCCCTCAAAAAGATGTACATTTTTTTTAGAAGATGTCCTAGAAGTCTTTTGTCAAATAAAAAAGTTTTGCTTTAAATGAGCCTTTTTTGGAGTTTAAATGCTCAAGTCAATTTGCTTTTTTCAAGGGACAAACAATTTAGTAAGCATACACAGAAGCCAAAAGCTTTCTTTCTCTATCTTTTTCATTCTCTTGCAGTTTAGGAAATTTATTTGAGTGGGGATTTTTAAAAATCTCATTTGGCATTCATTTGGAAATTATGAATTTCAGAGGCATGATAGAAATCAAAAGTTATATTCGAAGAAAATGCATTGTCTTGTTTTAACTGGAGGGAGAAAATGTTTAACTAGCTGATCTTTTTGGCATCATCTGATTTAATAGGCAATCATACTTTTGTTTTATAGAGTGCTGATGGCACCTTTGACATAATTGTGCATACATGTTGTAAATTTGAATGTAAATGTTCTAATTTTAATAGAAGTAAGAAGTGCTTTCTCATTCTTTTTAAATGTCGTCATTATGAATGTCTTCAGCACAGTAAAACCTTTAAGAGTTTTTCTGAGTTTTTGAGTCTTGTCCACTTGAAAACTAATCCATGAAAATGAATGTGGAAATAATTTGATGAAAACATTACACACATGACAATTATTAGGCACTCATCCTGCACATGTGAGTTGCTAAACATTTACACAGTGGTAACCCAAACTATACAACAGTCAAGCAAATGGATATAAGATGTCTACAGAAGCCGTCATGCTAGGAAAGAAGCATGAAATTTATACTTTTGTAGTTATTATTCTTCATAGCCTATATTGTGATAACACCTAAATGCATCATCAGTGCTGAATGCCATTGGGCTGCATATGGAAAGAACAAACACTGACAGTCACCATTCCAAAAGGATTAGTCAAACATGATTTTAATTAGGACTGATTGGTCCCTTTACAGAGTGTATTTCTGCGACTCTTTCAACATACAACATATTAATTATGACTGCATTTTTTCCACTTTCATCAATAGCCGATCTCAGAGATGTCTTTAGGGGGCAGGATGTAATGTGGGGCAATTTCCCATCTTTCAAGGGGTCCCAGCTGAGCTGAGTGATGCAGCAGTGGGAATGGGAAGGAGGAGTAGGAAGGAGCTGCTGCTGAAGGGCCGCGGGATCATGGCCCTGCCACTGGCTGAGTTGGTGATGCTCTGCTGCTGCATTTGAGTGCTTGGCTTTTGATGAGAGCTGCTGGACTCATGAGCTGTCTTGGAGGCCCCATGGTGCTAGCCAAGCTGTAAATACATCCATGTTCAATCTCTTGCCTGACCAGCCTGTTTTTGGAAAAAAGGTAACAGACAAAGCAGGGTAAAAGGGAGCTGCACTGTTCCCAATTTGCAGACTTGGAGATCTGAAACACCGAAAGTTTGTCTACACGGGCAGATTTGCACTGCTGTGAGATTCTCAGGGGAAACCTTTCCTGCTCCCTGACAAGCAGTATCTGTGTCCAGATGAACAGATGGCTTTTGCTTCACTGTGACTCATGGTTGTTACAGGGTGGGAAAGTCCTCTGAAGTAAGAGCTTTGGGGGTTTCTATCCTTTGCTGCTTTGTGCTGTTGCTGGGCCCAAAGCACTGCGGAGTTGCTCTCTAGCTTTTGGCTAATGTTCATAGTGTTATTTTTTTAGTGATATAGGCAGCAACTGTTGAAAAGGCCATGTTTCTTTTAGGGAGGTTGTCTCATCATTTGAAAGGGGATATGCCTCAACAGGATCACAGGGGAGAAGTTGTAGAAGGAAAAAGAATAACTAGTCAGAGAGTTGTGGAGAGCAGTGAGGGAAGTGAAGCACAAAAATATTGGGCATTCTCCTTGTTCAAAGGCGAGTAAAAACCTCTTATCTAAATGTTTAAAGAAATGAGCACACAATGGTGCATGTGTACAGATAATTAAAATTGCATCAATTCCCTGCCTCCAGGAACTGGAACTCAGAGCATGTTGTGTCTTGATACTTTTGTAAAGTATCAGACAATGCTATAGATGCTGCTTCACAAATTAAAATGGCACAAAAATCAGAAATTCAAAAAAATGCAATTAAATGTAAATAAGGTCTCCTGGAGGTTTTTCTGAAATAGAAACACTGCTTGCTCAAGTAAAATTCCTTTTAATCCAGTAGCTTTCAATCTTCCCAAATCCCTGTGGGATGAAAAGATGAGCCTTGTGGCATGCTTGGAAGGTTAATGAATGTGGACTCTGAACACAGTCTCAGGAAAGACTTCTTATTGAAAATATGTTATGGAAAGTATTTAAAAAAGGGCAGTAGTATGAGCACTTCTGTGACTTATAACAATAGTTCTACACAGAGAGAGTAAACATGATTTTTTTATTAGCTACTTCCTATGCCATTGAAATACAGTCCTGTGAATATCATCCACAAGTAAATAGCTCCTGCAAACACTAAACTCAGCTGGTTTCATGCAGTCCTGCTTTGTCAGAGAGCAGAATTCAGCAACAGCTCTTAGAGCTGAATAACCATTGGGGTGGCTTCAGGTAGAGGGCCCAGCACCAGGAGCTTCATCTGCACATTGCCAAAGGGCAAGACACCTGCCACAACCTCTTCAGCCGGAATAAGTGGTTGTGCTTGTCTGGCCAAGGAGAGAGGTCTTTGCCAGGACTGTTATTTAACCTGCAAGGTGCATCCAGGGTCCAGCAGTGGCTCAAAACACAAACCTCCCATCTCAGGCTGTCACCCAAAACAGTCCTTTCCAATCCATTCAGTTGCTTCCTACAGTGTTTCGGTGTTGGTTTATTTTCTTTCAGTCTTGAGACACATCCATGTATCCATCATCCATGCTTCAGTCTTGAAATGGCTTATGGAACATTCATTTTCATACCAGGAGGCTGAAGTCGGACAGAGATAGATAAATACACAATATATGTAATTCTTTTATCCATCATAATCTCAGTGGATATATTTTTATTTCAGTACAATTGCAATAGTACAGATGACTTATAAAAAATCTCTAGAGCAACAATCGCTTTGTCAAATGACTTTTCTTTGAAAATTCAATATAATGGCAACTCTCAGTATGATATTTGATTACTGGTAAAATTCCCTTTTTCCCTAGCCCCTCAAAAGTTCTGCATGTGCCTAACTGCACCTGACACTCACTCACTGCTAAAAAATTTAACTTTTAATTCTAAGAACATTTTCCTGAAGACAAGTGAATAGCTAAAAATCTGAATTCTAACAGGAAAATAAATAGGCCATCACTGGATTTTTACATTTGAGGGAATCCTGAAGTATCAACAAACTCACCAAAGCCTGCCCAAATCTGACACTGACACACCTGTGATATAAGAAAATATAGAGTTTTAGACCAGTCTCCTGAATTTTAAGAAGACTCACAGATAATATTTAGGATTTATTTAATGTATCTGTTCAATGTTGGTTTTAGTATTACAGGAGATCATTTGGATTCTTTTCAGGTTTTAATATTACCTCAAACAGATTAAAAATACAGAATTATGATCCTTCTGCTGGCTTCCCAAGAGACTTCTCTGCTGTCTAATTTAGATTTCATTAGGCTAACATATATCATTAATTAGACACTTCACTGATAAAAGAATAGATTTTCTCTTATCAAGAGAAAATCGATAGATTTTTCTCGAGGGAACTCTGACAGATCTAATTTTCCTGGACTTCATGAAAAAATTTGAACTGATATTGCATGTAGAATTGTTATTAATATTTCCATTCCATATCTTGGCAGGCACAAAAAGTAGGAATTTAGTGTTGAAATATACTGGTGGCACAAAGCTGGGAGATGTTGTTAATACAGAGGTGGATTGTACTGTAGCATCATAGGAAGTAGAATGACCTTGAGGACTGGAGTAATACCAACTAAAAGGGAAAACCAGCCTAAATTCAGGATCATGCACATATGTACCAGACCCAAGGATTTATTCTGCACTGTAGGAGACCATCAGTTTGTCTTGACAGAGGAAGGAATAGGCCATTTAATCACTGATCAGGAGATCACCTGATCATGAGATCAGGAAGGATCTCATCCGGTGTCAGGAAGGTAAATGAAGTCCTGGGGTGCAAAAGGCTTTTCCAGAGTTAGGTGCTGATGTGCAAAGTCCTAAGTTGCATCATGTCTGGAATCCCATATCTAACAGGAAATACAATGCATGAACAAGTAGCAGAGAAGGGTGACACATAGCCTAGAGAACTTTTGTTGAGAGAGAGAGAAAATAGAAAATTATTCTCATTTAGGCAGAGAGAGATTTTGTCCTCTGAATGAAGAGGAAGAAATATCAGAGAGGAAGAACATTAATAAACATGACAGGCAAAAGAAGAGTTGCATAGAAAGTAGTTATGCAAAGGTCTAGACTGGAAACTAGGATGTTTCATATAATTTGTTTAGACTGGGAAATCTTGTAGTAAGGGTAGTGGAATGAAAATCTCATTATTAGCAGTAAAAGAAGGCAGCCCTACAGGATCAAGCAAGTGATGTATCAGTTTCAGTACCATGATAAAAATTTATGCAGAAATGCCAGAAATTCAACTTCAGAACTTGTGGTAATGAAGAGAGATTCATATTCTCTCTTTAAAATAACAAGGACAAAAGCCCAGTGGCAATGTTCTTGGAGAGGGAGAGTTTGTGAGGTTATATCCTCTCTGCTGTCCATTCCCTTCGTACTCTCTTAGCACTCAGAGCTGCTGGACTAGTGATGTTAGATACCACATCTATGCCTTAAAAAAAACCTGTTCGTAGATCTGATGTCCGTTAATTTATTTTTTGTTTGTTTCTCTAGTGTTGTTTTATTGATGGTTGTCTGCTATAGGGGTTTAGGCTCTATATGTAGGTGTGTCCCTTCTACTGATCTCACATGTTGCAGCTCTGAGCATCAAAAATATTCACCCTTACTGGACTTTTGTGATTGCATGTGTCGCCCTGGTGTCATCATGAAAATCCTCTTCTTTGGGACTCTTTTAATATTAAGATGTGTTTAGCTTCTTAGGAGCAAAATATTATGTTTCTATAGCATAGAAACTGGTATTCTTTAGTCACTAAGCAATATTTGAAACAAATAAATATGCATTCAATTTTTAGGATACATAGCAGACATATTTCAGCCTTTAAATAGGCTTTTTGCCTTTTGAAATAACCACTCAACTGAAGTTGTTATCTCAGTTCTCACTTTCAAGCTCTATCAAAAAGCAAGGAGCAGTGGTGATTGCCCAGCAGCTGCACGGCACACAACAGGAAAGGAGGGAAGTTTGCTTTTGTTTACAGAGCCCTTGTTTAAAAGACAGCCGAGATTGTCCTTGCGTGAGTTCTAGATAGCGGAGCTGGAGGCAGGTCTGAGCTGGCACTTACTCACCTCCAACACACCTTATTCTTTCAGACTGTCTCAGGGGAGTGGATATTCCATTGTCTGGCATCTTCTCTTCAATAAGACTTTTGTTGTCGTCAGGGTGACTGTTCTCCACCATCACTGGCATTTTGCCTGTACCTGCCACGTGTCCTTGGATGTCATGTTTCCCGTACAACTCTACTCCTAGAGCCATGACTCCTATCCCTATTGTTTGTGAGGTTCAGATAGTCATAAAGAACTCAGGAAATGTCTTTCTGGGAACCCCCAAATATTTTTAAAGGCCTGTTCGTTTGGTTTTTTTAACTTTCCTCACTCATACTTTTTTTTGCTTAGATTTTCCAAATAAGGTTTGCTTTCCTCTTTTGTCTATATGTCACATTTCTCAAATCAAAGCTGCAAATACTTTCATAAATAGGCAGAAGTGTTGTCTGCCTTCACTCCTGTTAGTAGAATGTCTCTGTTGCAATAATTTTAACAAGAAGTGCATTGAATTTATTGAGCATATTCAAAAAGTATGTTTATGACCATTATAGTGCTGGCTCTGCAGGCTCTCACTCTTCAGAGATGGAAACACATTACTGTGCTTAAGAACTGTGCACAATGATTTCTCTTTCCCCATTTTGTGGCTAACAGAAAATATGTTTAACTGTGGCATGAGAAATAGACAGCTTAGAAGAGGAATTGGAGCAGAAAAGCCTGTTGCATAAATGGTACAATTTTATAGTATTGAGTAAATGTTTATAATCTGCAGTGGTGAGTTTAGAATTCATGACAAAACTGCAAGCATATGATTTTTATTTTTTTCTTCAGGACAAGGATTAATAGTTGAAATCCTATTTGTATTGGCAAGAGATTCATGTTTACAATTGACATCCAGAGGTTCTGGTAGGTGCTGGACTTGTGGCTCATTGGTTAGACAATATTGAACACAATTCTAACCTTTTCCAGGCATGCACAAACTCAGATCACAATCACATTAAGAACTGAGGAAAGGGATGATTTGATGTCTTTAAAAGTCAGTTCAGTATCCTGAGCTTTAGTTTGTCAATAAATCTCATGAACTCTGCATGTAAGCTGGGAAGGGCAAAGAATGTTTCTGAGCTTTCAGATCTGACAGTGCAGTGTGGCTGCATCCCAGCTCTCTGTTAGTATTCCTGTATCCTACTTTGGACTGTGTTTTTGCTAGTGCACATTGCTGGGTCATGTTGAGCTTCTCATCCAACAACACCCCCAGTCCTTGTCCTCTGGGCTTCTCTCAAGCCATTCATCCCTCAGCCCATGCTTGTCCTTGGCATTGCCCTGACCCACATGCAGAACATTACACAGGACCGTGTTGAACTTCAGGAGGCTCCCATGGACCCAGCTCTCCAGCCTGCCCAGGTCCCTCTGGATGGCATCCCTTCCCTCCAGTGTGTCTGCACCACACAGCTCAGTGTCACACCTGCTGAGGGTGCCCTGATCCCCCTGTCCACATCCCCAACAGAGATGTTCAACACCAGCAGTCCCAGTACTGACCTCTGAGGAATATCACCCATCACTATTACACAGTGAGATCCTTAGGGAAGTGGACAATATTATGAAGAGCATAATTTTTCTGCATTAGGTCAATATATAATTTCAACATAATACATTCTCTACTAATTCTTGGGATCCATAACAGGTTTTTTTTTTCTCTGACTGTCGCTTCTGTGGCCCTGTTAGGATCACTTTTAGAGTGAGTTAGGCAAATGAAGACCACTTTCTGTAATACTTTTTCTGGCTAGAGTGTCTGTGTCTTTAGTTTCAAGGAGAACTTGTCTCCTATGCAGACCATTTCCTTTTTCGGTTCTACAAAATTTCTGCATGGTTTCATTATTTCCCTTATTTTATATGATGCACTACACAGTGAAGAGAAAAAATATCAAAATATGATTTAATAAGTCTCTCTGTGTATGTGTGGTATTTGTATTCCACCAAAAGCTTGTGTATTTTATAGAGAATTCATTCTGCATGCCCAAAATGAGTTTTCAGAATCTTTCCACTTTAGAACTCCAGTCCATTAAAATGCATTACAACAGCACCCCAAATGTGTACAACTGAAAAAGTATTTTGTCCTTATGAAAATGCAACCTGCATTATCTTCCTAGGTTTACAAATAATGAATATTGTTGGTATGTACTCTGCCTTACAAGTTAAAATACCCTGTTCCAGAAAAAGGGGAAAAAAAGGGAAAAAAAAAAGGGCCACTAATCTGAAAAACTCAGAATGCTTCCTCCATCCCCAGCTCTTGGGTCAGCCTGGCCTAACATGAGGCTGGGAGGTGCACACAGTAACAAGCATGTTACAGTTTATCTGTTCCTGTCAACTGCTGCTCCTGGCTGAGTGTGCTAAATCAGAGCTCTGGAGGCTCTATTTCAGTAAGAAATATAACATCAGGGCTGAAACTTGTCAGTTTCTAGATTAAAGCTTCACATATGATGGAGGCCCATTAAAACATGAGTACTTTTGAGAACACATGCGAATGGAGGATTTGTAATCGTAAAACTGACACGGTGCCAATGGAAGATGGCAATATATTTGTGCCTGTTGAATATAACGCAGGGAAAGGTGACTCCAAGCATTCATATATTAAATGAGAGGTCCCAGAAAAGTACAACATTGGCTTTAAAGTACTGAAATGTAGATAATAAATAAGTTCCTTTTATTATCCTTCAAGTGTTAAAGCACCGAGGGTTTATGTTTCAAGTCTGTCTGAGCAAATACAAAAAAGTTACATATCTGTGTGTGAGTGAGTATTCAGATATAAAATTGTGGTCCCCAGTTGTTTTTTCAGACACTTGCAGCAGTGTACCATGAGGCTAGATATGGGATAGGAAGAATTTTGCAGTAGACCTGAAATTATTTTCATATTGTGTTCTATGGTTATACAGTTGGAAAAAGAAACATCATTTCTCAAGTTTAGTTTTAAGTTATGAATAGATAGTGAGGCTTTGTCCAGCACTTCAGGATCTTAAAATCACTTAATTCATAGCAGTGCTCAGGTGGGACAGCTGACTGAAAGCTAAACTGTGATAGCAGTTAAACCCTGGAAGAGCTTAATTGAAATACCTTTCTTAAATAATGTGCCACAGTACTTTGGAAATGTTAGGGTCTGATTGTCAGTATATTTAATAGGTATAACACTGGCGTTACTTAAGCTTCTGCAATTTGAAATCACAGAAGCACACCCTGTGGTTTGGTAGTTTTTGACAGATGGTGGAACAAGGTAGCTATTTTTTACTGCCAGAAGATAAAAATGCTATTTGACAGAGCACAGAAAACCATGTTGCTTTAACAGCAAAATTATGGAATCTTCTGTTTTCATGGGCTGGAATTATAAATAGTTACTCGTGTCACAAGGAAGATAACAGTGAAATGACATAGGGTGCTGAGGCTTTTCAGGATGTATTTCATTTTATGCTGAATTGTAAATTCATATTCACTGCAATGGCTTTTCAAATAGGTTTAATTTTTTACACATTTAAAAAAGTAGTGGGTTTTGTTGTTAAAGAAGAATGCTTGAGGCCTCACTGTGTTCTTGCAGCGCCTGTTGCGGGAAATTGTCCAGAGTTTTATTTTTAATACCTAAAATTAGGCTCTGGGCACAGTGTGGAGGCAATAGGTAAACACTGTTGCTATAGAGCTTTTAAGTTACCCCATGAACTCTTTTTTTGGCTGCTCCCTGCCCAAGATAAAAAGCTGGCATTAGTATTTATATGTTATTTATATGTTTGTATGGGATATTTGAGTCATTGTAATGTGGAGCATAACACTTCCTTGGTATTTTAAAAATACAAAACTGACAACAGACCAGGAAAATATTCAAAAGATGATGAAACCCTGTTCCAGGAGTTCTGCAGCTGGTGGCATGTTTACTGTCTGTCGTTAGAGGGAGAATTTGAATTTGGCTTGCACAGTTAGTTTCTTTTTGTGCAACCTTTATGCAGTTGTGAACTGTGCTTAAAGGTACTTGAGTCAAAAATGAGAAACAGCAGAATTTGTAGAATTGTGTAGAATTTGAAGGAAAAATGTTTCTAGTCTTTCCACATGGTTGGGTGAACTTATATGTAATGCAAAAGATACCCACTGTATGTAACAGTGCAGAAGTGGAGAAGGAAAGAAACTGTTCCTGGCTAGGCTGGGTGCCAGGTATTAAGAGAATTTTTCTTTTACGCTGATTTTAGGAGAAGCAGCATGACACCATGTGCCATTTATAAGTACTTGATGAAAGATCATGTAATAGGCCATTACAACACGGCACATATTTGCTTCAGCTGTAATGCCTGTGTGAAGTAGTTTTACTTTAACTGTAACAGTGACATCAGTCACGTTAATTGTCATGGAAAGTTACTGGTCCAGACACAAATCTCCTCACTCATCCTCATTCTCATGATGATAATGTGGCTGGTTATACTTTACTCACCTATGTGGGAGAATTCTTGCCTGGGGGGGTTGAATTTTGTACAGGCAGCAAATTTTAGAGAGTTAAAAGGACAAGAGGTTTCCAGATGCCTTGCATTAAACTGAGTGGTTATTCCTAACCATAAATGTTTAACTACACTCCCTCAGCAAATCACTTTCAAAACAGATATTCGTTTTCAAACAAAACCAGTTGCCTTGTGAAACTGTTGGTTGGTTAGGGGGAAAAAAATGACCTAATGCTTCTGAATAAAATATCTGATCTCCTGTTGCCAAGGCTGAGTCACTTCCTGTTACAATAACAAGACTGTCATCAGCAAACTTCTCTAGCCACACAGTGGAGCTTGCCAGTGTGTACATGGCTTTATTTGTCCATGTTGTTAGAAAGTTACGGTTGAAAAACACACTGTACTAAATTTGGAGGCACCGGCTTTGTATTCAAGTGCTTTAGTGTCGTATCTCCGTTGCGTTTACTCCTGATAGTATAATCTCTGATTTCTTTGTGCAGCATAATAATATCCACCCAGCTGCGTACAGTAATGTTGTAATTCTGTCAAGGGATTCTAGACACAACAAAATGCATTAATATCACCAGAGCTTTCTCAACTGGAATCTGCAGGATCACAGTCAGCTGTTTCTTATTTACAGGGATGAGATTTGAAAAGTACCTGGAAGTTCATTCCACTTGTCACCTAACAGATAACCTCCAGTGCTTTCTAGACTGTGGTGGGTTTTAAAGACACGTTTAAGTTATCTTTGAGAACATTAAGCACTCAGTGGTTTCGATCACACTTGAGCGGGACAGGCACTCGCCTGCTTTGCAGGCAGTGGGGGTCTGCTCCTGCTGCACCGCTGAGTCAGCAGGGCAGGAATTCATTAGGGCTTTTATGTCACAGCTTGGAACTCATTTCCTGGGCAAAATCAGTTGGCAAAAGCCCTTTCTGCTGTTAAAGCGGCTGGAAAATAAAAGCTCAGTCCAGTGTTTAGCTTCAGTACAATTATTATTACCCCCTCCATGCCCCGTGTTTCAAACATTATTTGGGAGCAGTGTCTGGCAGGCTGTACTCCGGATGATCTGTCAGATCTGTATGTGAATCACAGTGACTGACTCATTCTGTGCAGCTCAAATGACTTTTCTGAGCTTGTTAATAAGAGATAGGGGAAGTACGTGTTATCTTTTACATTGTATATTATATCTTCTTTGGGGCTTTCATCCTGGTCCGAAAAATCAAGTCTTGTATCAAGCCCCAAAACTCAAGGGCCAATGGAAAACCTCCACTTCTTTGTGCCTCAGTTTCCCCCCCTTTTGGGAAAGAGAAGTTATAAACTTTTAAACTGGTTTGGCACTCATGGACAAGCAGAACTAGGCACAAAGAAAACTCTGGTCCTTTCAAGCAAACAAAATAGGTTCTGGTGTTGTTTTACTATGTTTACTGTATTTAATATTTGTCCTGCAGAATCATTTATGCTAATTCTTCCTGAGACCCATGTGATGGATAGTCCTACATGGCCTGTGCCAGAGTTCTTCAGCCAAATCCAGAGGCCTCCAACTGAATGAAGGTACTTGTGAAGTGCTGCTCACAAGAGGAAGGTCATCTCACTCATGGGAAATGTGTCAATGAGCATCCTATTCATCCTCCCATTTTTAATATCAAATTGTAATAAACATGGCACAGAACAAGGATCCTGTTAATAGCTAGCCAAGCTTAATCTACAGTTTTCTTGCTCTCACATTTTTACAAAAGAAAAAAAAAAATCCACTTTTTTTCCCCCCCTTCTCTTTCATTTAAAAAAGAACACAGAAAATGTAAGTTGATATGTTTTAGTTGACTATGATGAATCTGGGATAAGTTACTATGCTCTGTTCTCCGATAAACAGAGATCTTATTGTGCAGTCCTGGATAAAGTAACTGATTATACTGTTTGGGCCATGAATGCAAAATGTGTTGCAAGGATTTGGATGTCTGTAATTAACCAGTTGTAAATGCTGTGGTTGGTGGCTAAGCAGCTGTTCAGATCACTGTCAGAATTTCACCACTGTAAAGGAGCGAGCATGTGTTATTCCATTGTTTCAGGATGGGAAAGAACAGTTTGTATACGTTTCTTTTTTCCCTAAAACAGAACAAATGTTGGCTCTAAACTGCACTTACAGTGTTCCAGACTATATCAGTGGATGGGAATTGTATTTGCCTGAGACTGTCTTTGTTTCCAGTGTAATGTATCAGACACCAAAGAGAATCAGTGTGACCCAAAGGTTCATTTTTCACGAGGCTTTGCTGCTGCATACCTTGGACATTCATTCTGCTGCGGGCAGCTCTCCCTGTCCATGCACTGACTCACTGCCAGAATGCATCTGTGAGTATAACTGAGCTCTAAGCTTGGATATTAAGAATCTCATACTTTTTTAAACACATATCATCCTAAGACTAGATACAAGCCTCCTAGAGCTGTCTTAAAATAACCCTTGCAGTTTGACATGGGTAACTCTTCAGTATTGATGTGTAGACAGTTAAAAAGTTTGCCACCAGCAGATTATTTCAGGTGCAGCAGGTCAGCCACTGGCTGCTTGAAAATCCTAATACTTGTAGGTGAAACTATGGTGTAAGACCTTTGGCACTCAAAGCTCCTGACTATCTAGTTCAGGGAACGGTGAGTTCTCAGTTACAGGGAGTGGGAAGATGATGTCATCCCAAAGCTATTGCCCTGCTTTGATATTTGTAAATGTGTTCAAAGTTCTCTAGAGGCCTCCAAGGACTGAAAACCTCTCCCTGCTGTGGGATAGAGGTGTTTCTCTCTCTCTCAACATTTCTTCACTGTTGTTTTGGTTTTTTTTAATCTAGAATGCCCGTGAAAGACTTTTAGGAAAATAAGTCTGTTTCTGTACTTTTTAACTGTTGTTTTGAAAATGAGGCTGTATCAATTCTTGTATCATTAATGAAAACAATGATAGGAGCAGAAAAATCCCAGAAGTGTGAGTGTGAGTGGGGAAGAGGGGGAGGGGGAGACAGGATGAAGTCCTTTGCAAAATAAAATAGTAGGTGCCAATGTTGGTGTCCTTTAATGCATGCCTTTCACTGGGCACTATGGATAACTTATTAGCAATCAAAACCTGAGGGGCCGGATTCCTACTTTTTCTTTTCCGCATACACAGCATAAAAAAGAATAGAGTGAAAGGTCCTGGCAAACTGCCAGTCCTCCTCCTCCTCCTTGGATAAGGGGGTGAGTGATACAACACCATGACTGTGTTTCCTTCTCCCATCTTGCCTATCGCATGGGGAAGTGAGTGATTGCTGAGCTTTTTCATGCCTGTGAGCTGGAATGGGCTTTGTCCTCCTTGTTCTGGTGACAGACAGCTTTACAGCACTTCTGAGTGGGGCCCAGCCCAGCCTTGGGGACATCTGAAATTTTAAATATATCTGGATCTGGGGTCTGCTGGTGTCTTATGCCTTTATAGCAGGACCATCACGTATACTAGAGCCACTAATCCAGGGTTTGTGCTAAAATGCCAATAGCAAGCATAAATCTCTTTAAGTTGCCTCTAACTTCTCCTACACAAATTGATGAATTTAGCTTTTGAAGCTGTAGGGTCTATGTATTGTGAGTTTTCTTCCCAGCAATGAAGCCTGACTTTGGTTTCTTTAATCTTTTTCCACGCTGCAGTGAGGCTTTAGGAGGACAACAAGTATCACAAGACTCCTGATAAAATCACGGGAGTTAGCAAGGCTAGCACTTGGAGGAGCTTTGTAGATTCAGCCTTTTCTGCAAATAGCATTCCAATGAAACAGAGATAAACGGAATGTCTGAAACAATCTTGCAGAATATTTTACTTTGTGGGTTTTTTCCTTTGCATAAAGACCCTCTTCAGACCGTCTGAACGGGATGTCAATTGTTCCTGGCTCCTGTGTCACTTGGTCAGCGACATGACTTGGCAGGGGCAGGGAGGAGATGGCAGAAATGTAAGATTTAGGCCTTTTTGCAAAAGTTAGAAAATGTGGCGAGGTTCTCACTATTACCCAGCAGTATTGCAGTCCAATTTGTAGCACCACTGAAACGAATAGCATTTAGTAATAGCCAGCAGCGAGCTCGGTGTCACCGGTGATGTCACTGGTGACACGGCTGATACCTGTCCCCTGCCCGGCTGCAGCCGGGGGCGGCAGCCGGGGAACGTGGGAGCTTGGGATCTGGCAGGATTCCAGGGCGCTGAGTCAAAGGTGAAATGCCAGCACCAGGGAGCGATTGCTGGTTTCGCCGGCTGAAATACCACTCACATTACGCGTTTATTACACTTACACGGAGAGAACGCGAAGATAGGGCAAAGGGGTAAAAGGCAGGAGGAGTGCTGTGATGGGGAGAGGCAGTGTTCAAACATGATAAAAGTGCAGCTGTGATAAAAAAGCAATAGTGTTGGCTGGCACGTATCGTTGCTGATCCAGCATTGGACATGTATAAGGGTATTTTAGTTTCCCTAAATGGGGGGAAATGCATGTTTTTCTGTATGTGCGTTTAGCACATCTCCCATGCAATTCTGAAAACCTGCAGCTGTTCTGATTCATAGCAGCAGAACCAAAGCAGTATTTATGACAGGCATGTGGGCAGTACTTGCTGAAATTTAGGTCCCAGGCATGCAGCTAAGCCCATGGACCTGGAACATACCCTGAACCCCAGTTCTTACACTTAGAGTCACGCACATGCTTCAGTGACTGCAACAGAATTGCTTTGCTTTGATTGACTTCTCACACTTCCCTAGTCTGAAATGTATAATTAATATTGACTGATATTCAGATAATTGCTCTTGGAAGTTCGGGTGACTTTGTCACTTGTGACTTTTCTTTTTTTAAAAACATAAACTAGCTCTGGAAATGGAAAAAAAATACATGTTATCTGTTTTTTGTTTTTTAGACTGCTGTTATTTTGTGTGATTGTTTCAGTTTTTAGAACTAGCACAGGACAATCTCCACTAGTACACTTCATCGTTTTTAATTTGTTTTTAATATCTATCTTGAAAAGGTGCTACAGAAAGAGTGAATTTGGTTGTACTCTAGGTATAGTTGTTTTGAAGTTTTGCAATTTTCAGGGAAGAAGCTTCAACACATTTAAAAATAAAACCAGATACTTTCACAAGGTAGTGGTACCAGTAAATCAGAGTTAAGTGATAGAAAAGTTTTACAATTTTTTGCCACAGACCATGATGTAAGAAGAATTTCTGTGTATTAAATTAACTTACCATAATTCTCATAATTGAATTCTCATTTTTAATGTAAAGATTCTAACTTCCGGGAGGGGATATAGAGAAATTTAATTAAGAGAAAGAGTTCAAAAAGTTGAAATGGAAAAAAAGAAAAAAATTATGGTTTATTATTGATACCAAGATGAATGTAATAGCTGTCTCTTAATGAAATCTAAGAAGTGACAGATGGGTGTCCTCTGAGCAGACATACACATATCACCTCTCTTTGAGAACATTCAATATCCCAGTTCCGTCAGCACTTGGTGCTGGGCTTAGCTTTCTGCACGTGAGGAGCCACTTTGATTCAAATTACACATATGCTTCATGTTTGCAGCCTTACTCTTCCAGGACATCTTCCAGCAAATCCAGGACTCCTTTCATTTCTTCCAAAAGCGAGCTGTGTTCCATGCTTCCCTCCCTTCCAGTCACTTAGAAAAATATGATCTGCTAAGTCAGTGGCAGAACTCCCACTGACTTCTGTAATGCTGGGAGTTAAGCTCTCTGCTTATGAGACTTACACATTGCTTTTTAGAAAACTTTCCAACATTGCAAAGGGGTCATTTCAGTGCTGCAGCTCTCCAAAATACTCAGTGAAAGTCTTACACTTTTTCCTTCTATTAATATTATTTATTACCAGCATTTATTATACTATTCTTTGTGGGTTTTTGGAGGAGATGCTAAGGATTGATGACATGTCTGCTTATCTGAACATTTAAAGCTCTCATGATAATATTTATAAGAATTTTTGGGCTTTATTTCTGAACCCTGCCCTCCTTTCCAAGATGCTGGATGTCAGATTTTTGCTGCTGTCTGCACCAGAATTGTATTCCATCCTCTGATTCAATTTTTGTAAAAGATCTTAGTGGGAGTTCTGTCATTCAGAGACAGTGGCCAAGAGATGGAAGGTGCTGCAGATTTCTGTCAAGGTTCATTTGCAAAGAAATATGGAAGGAGTTTATATTTGTTCTCAATCATGCCAAATTTGTCCATATCTTTTTTCTCACCCTTGAAACAGAGGCATTCTGGAAAGATTTTTGTGTTCTTCATGTATCCTCCTCTAACTTTGGCACTACTAAGAGGTAACATTTTCAGAAGCAATAAAATGAATCTGTGAAGAACTGTGGAGTTGTTACAAATGGATTTACTATGTTCCGTTGCTTCACCACGTTGGTTCCAAATGTACTGTCAAATACGGGGCAGAGCACAGCCCTCAAAGCAGCAGAGCTGACACCACATCTGTAGGTTCAGAGTCAGAGCCTGATGGCTACTGGAATCAAACACTGCTTCTGCAGAACACAGATCAATAGGTAAGATGGGTCCTACCTTTTGGTTCAGATGTAGATTCATTGGTATTTTCAATTTCTCTTAAATTATTCTGAGTTGAAAGTGCTCTGGAGTAACAGTGCATTGTGCAGAGTTAAACTCCAAACCCTTCTTGAGCACACTGAAGGAACCCTCCAGCATAACTTACACACTGTTCACCTCCACATTCCTCATGAAACAAAAGTACTCCCACTTTGAAAGTCAGTCTTTATAGGGATTTTCTGCAAGTGGAGGTCGGGCGCTAATGAGGCAACTTGGCCAGCCAGTGCCTTGACATGTTTCATTTATGGCTTGATTAGACCCTGATTTAATGAGATGCTGTACTACATGGAAGCACATCATCTTCAGTCATTTAACACTGAGTGGAGTCTGAATGTTTCATTTTGGCAGTTTCTCTGCACTTTTGAAGCTAAAAAAAAAACCAAAAAACCCACAGAATAAAGTATAATTTAAGTAGAATGTTTCATTCCAACTGCAGTAGGTAATTACAAAGAAAACCATTCTGACTCTGCCCACTTCTTTGCTCCCCTTTTCAGTCCTATAGGCTATGCATTAGTCCTTCTGAGGTTCTATTATACTGTATAGAAAGTGTTTTGAATTTAAGATTTGTAAGGGGAAAGCAGACAAAAGGTCAATCTCATGTTTCCATTCACGTTCCCTCTGTGTTATTCCAGGGACCCGAAGGGTTGACACATTGTCTAGATTTTGTTACGTGTGAATTTCTTTGTTACAGTGTGTTTTAAGATGACATAGAAAGTTTTGACGTTCTCTTTCCCATGGCTTCCAGCGGAGGGGCAGCTCCAGAGTTCTGCAACACTCCAGTGGATTTTCTCTGTTGGATGACATCTAAGCAGCCCAAGGCTTCACTAAATTATACTGTGAAATGAGCAGTCCTGGAGTTGTACAAGATCTGAAGTGCTGCTACTGTGTTTTAGACTCACCTCCCTTTGCAGTGGTTTTGGACCAAGTGGGTTTCAGTTGAACCCAGTGATACAAAAATTGCCAAGATCAGCTCACTGTGAGAGCTGGACTTGTGAATACACAGCAATCATACACATCCTCCTGTGGGAACAAGGCATGGTGCCATGTGGAATGGCTCACATCTATTTCTTGGCTCTGGGTTAATTGTGTTAACTTACACAAGAGTCTTCAGAAAAAAAAAAAAGGTATTAAGAATACATTATGTCAGGCTGAGATGAGGTTAATTATTTAACATCTGGCAAAAGCAGATGGATTCTCAGTTAACACAGTGGAATCCATTCAGTCAGCACCTTGATAAGCACCATGTCTCTCTCACTGTCCCAGATGCCTTCCTGGAGAACCTGTGGGTGTGCTTTCCAGTTGCTCTGAAGGTCGGCTGGGCAGCACATCAGGACTGTTTAAAACCATTGTCTGCCATCCCCTGCAAGGCTTTGGTAATTTGCAGGTGTGAATGGTGGGGCTGGCACACAGCCTCTCACTGCCTGGCCCCCCTGCCCAGCAATCTGATGCTTTACTGAGCAGGTTTGGTGCTGCACACCAATATCCTGGGATGGATGTTCTCCAAGCTATATTTAATTGAGATGTGGCCACTGCATTCTACTGGTGCCTATTACAGCCTGGTATTGGAGTTATTTAGGAGAATATGATTCAACACAGAGGCCACACGTGATGTTCTTGGTGGCCTCACACAGGAAAGACAGTTTAAGATTTGCTGGCAGGAGATGCTGTCTCCCATGAAGGAATGCACAATGATTTGTCTCTATGTTACAACAGAGTTTAAATATATTTAATTCATCATGAGACATTTTTGACTCAGTGTTGACCACCTTGATCTTCTTTCAAGAAGAATTTCCTGTGGTCCCTTGTAAAGGTGCTTCCCTCAAAGAAACACCTTCAAATTATAATGATTAATTATTCATATTCGTGTTCTCCCCCTGGGTCCCAGGCAGAATTTATGTGCAGGATTTCCCATGGCCTTCAGTTTTCAGCAGCCTTTTATCAGGTATCATTTGACTGAGTAAGGACCTTATGAGACTATTCTGTATTAACAGAAAAAGCTTCAGCCCTGCTCTGCTTTACACTCATACAAGAAAAAAAAAGCCACAGAAATCAGAATTCCAGGTGTATTAAAACTTTCTGCAAGCAAAGAACCAAGAAAAAATATACTCGAATGAGAAAAAAGTCAGTGGGAGCTTTATACCTGTCCCTTCAAGTCCTGCACACCCCTGAACCTTTGCTGGAAGTACAAGGCTGTGCTGTCAGTGCTGTCATGTCACGTACATGGATCCAAATGTAGGACAAGTGCTTTTTCTAGTACCTCATTTTTGTATTCCACTGGATTAAAGTCCCTGGCATTGCTGTTTCGAAGTGCTGGTGTTCCACAGCACCTGGAGATTGGTGCAGAAAAGTGCAAGTTTTGGGCACGATGCCCAGAAAGTGCTGCTCCTCTCATTTTGAAAGGTGTAAGTCAGGGGTTGATCCACTGTAGGCAGCAGATTTTCTGCAGCTGGTGTGAAATAACCATCCAATTCCACAAAGTCATGTCTCCAGGTCTGGAGATCCTCGGCCTGGCTGTGTCTGATGCTTTCCAAGGCACGACTTGTGTGTTTCCGACTTAGCAAGTGCTTGCACAATTGATGGCCAAACATTCTTTCTGGGGCACTTACCATTTCCAAATATATTTATCTTTCAAGTAAATCAATTTTGTGTTAATTAGTGACAGCTCTCTGCTAAAATATTCCCTTCATTCTTTTATCGCCCTGTGGCAGAGTTCTGCGTGCCCTGCCAGCTGTCCTTCACAGCAGGCCTTAAAGGTTTGAAGCCTTATTTGGTGTCTGCAGTGACCTTTTAAATTCCAGAGTAAAGTTGGGGCTGCACAACTCACAAATATAACACTTGTTAATAAAATGTCAGCTTTGTAGCAGTCAGACTTGCATGGAGCTTTCAAACTGCATTTTCCATCAGGCTAATAGCTCAGGATTGTGTACATGTGCTGGCACAGCTGCAAGAAGGGTAAAACCTTCAAAAAGAGCTCCCTTCTGGTCCCACCATGTAATCAGGTCACAACTCTACCCCCTGGGGAAAAAAATCATTTTACCAGTTGCAATCCAGCAAACAGTTGTTAGTTCCTTCATTGCTTAGGTGACCTCAGTGAAACCCAGAAAT
>VZTZ01028776.1:0-92500 GCA_013400955.1 Drymodes brunneopygia | reverse complement strand
GCTTCAGAGGAGTGCATCAAATCCATTGCTGAGATAATGCTGCCTAGATTTGGAGCCCCAAAGACAAAAGAAACTGCAATCACAACTTTTTTAGCTGGAGTGATTGAGTGCATGTTAAACTGCACAAAGGAAAAAACACTGCTGCAACTTGCTTTAACTGAGGCTTGAGTTAAAATTTGTCAGGAATAAGTACTGCTGGAATATTACTGAGCTACTGGAATGATGAGTATCTCAGTACTACTATAAATAAGAACATATTGCTTCTGCATATTGCTTAGCTATTTTCACTGTAGTGAGATGACCACCACTATTCGTAGTCTTTTGGGCATGGGAATGAACTTTTCCAAGAAAAGACATGAAGGACAATGTTTATTCATGTTTCCTTTTATTTTGGGCAGGGAAATCATTTCTATTTTTAAAAAACATGTGTTTTAAAGCTAAAGACAGTCTCTACATTGGCTTCTTCATTTAACATTTTGCCTGATTTAAGACCTTTTTTTCTTTTAGGATCCAAAGCAGAGAGGTGGGCTGAGAAATCTGAAGGGCTTTCAATCACAAAAATAACTGTACATTTAACAAAGCCAACATTTTTTTTTTCACAGAAGATTCCTGAATGACAGAGGATTCATTCTAATATTGTTTATCTTTAATTGCCTCAAGGGACACTAGCAGTAGAAAATATTCATTACATCTGACAATTAAAGGTAATTATTACCAATTAAATAAAAGCTTCCTTCTCAAATAAATAGAAAAAAATTAGAGCCAGTCTTCAGTACAGTAGTTTCAGTTTCTGTTATTTTGTTTCTTTATTTCACTCCAGTTGCTATGTCAGCATAACAGTCCTATGGTGATAAAAGGATATGGAGTAGAAACTTGGAACATTCTTATTTATAGTAGATTTGTGGGTTTGGATTAGTTTGCTCATTTTTGTTTAGACAGTAACAAGAAACTGCTCCATGGGAAGCTTTATCATTGATAAATATTTTTAATCACAGAAACATTTCCTGGATCTTTGCATCTGATGTTACAAATAGGTTTCCACTACTTTCCAGGGAAGATTTTTCCCCAGCCTAAAACTTCATGTGGAGAGTTTTATAATTTATTATTTACACTGTGATATTAACTCTTTCCATTGCTGAAAACTTCTGACAGAAACAAGGATGTGGTCATCAAGAGGGGATACACATCACATAATTTAGAAGTCCACAGAATAAATGTCTGCAGCTGTGTGGGTGAGTTCCCTTTGTAGTCAGTGGGGAGGCAGAGGCACTTTCAGTGTGCACTAACCAATATATTTTAGATGTTTACTGCAGGAAAAGAGGTGTGGCATCCTATGCCTCCACTGATTGTGTTTCCTAGGTATCTACTGACTCCATTAAGCCTGGGAAACTGGACTCTGCATCCTGAATTGTAGAAGTCTAATGAGTAATGCACAGAAAAAGTACATACAAATCACAGAGGTGATGACAACAATCTGCAGGGATATTATATGATACTAATTTGCAAATTGCAGAGGCTCTGGATTAAGCCATTCGGCTGTTCCAGTTTGATAGCCAGTGATGAAGGAAGGACAACACATACTTTTACAGCTGGAGCAAAATGCTTATGTGAATGCTGGGATGGTGAAGAGAAACCTGATGAAAATTATGTAAGTCATGATCCAGATAATTCTCCATCACAGGAAAGCTTTTTGAGACCTCTGTGTTATTCGAGATGATAAGCAGGTATCTGCTGGCAGAAGAACACTGAACTAGGGACTCATAAGTAAAAAACATTTGGAGAACAGAAAATATGAGCTGAAATAATGAAATTAAAAACAATTAAAAAGCTGACATGCAGACAAAAATACACTGAAAATAAGATAAAGTGAACTAAGAGATGTTATTGCCCTTGGAAAATCCAGATGAAATTGGGTTCCCACTGAACCAGACATTAAAAGAGCCTAATATGTGAGACATCTCAAAGAGTTTGAAAAACTAGTTATTTTGCTCAATGTTCAAAATAATTTTTTCATATTAAAAGTTACAGGTATGTTGACTGGACTCAACACCATGCCAATATTCTGTTGGGATTATTCAGTAGATTATCTTCATAAAAAATTATTATTTCTCTTCCATTTCCTTTGGTTTGCTTTTTTATTATTGTTCTTCATTTTTATTTTTGTTTGTTTGTTGGCTTAGCTTGGTTTTGTTTTTGTTTGTTTTCCTGTCCTTGTTACTATTTTATTCCATTTGCCTTCAGCTACCTGTCTATAATTATAGCAAAGGTTATTCAGGAATGAGTTTGTTGAAAGTAAACACAGGAATATCACCACAGCTCAGCAGTGACAGCTTGATCCATAAATCAGTGACTGTGAAAAAGGACATCTCAGCCATTCATT
The DNA here is from genome assembly GCA_013400955.1 of Drymodes brunneopygia. Classification (NCBI taxonomy): domain Eukaryota; kingdom Metazoa; phylum Chordata; class Aves; order Passeriformes; family Petroicidae; genus Drymodes; species Drymodes brunneopygia. Next base: position 90,120 of record VZTZ01028776.1, on the reverse strand, counting down.
CATGAGTGTGACATCCACTGAGTTGCTTTCTAGTACAGTAATGCTATAAAAAATGCTAGTTCCTATCACAGTGCATAATATCAAGAGGATTAAAGAACTGCAGGAAGTCTGGAGCATCCAGTTTTGAGAACAGTCACCCTGTGTAGCTCAAACCTGTTTCTTCAGTGTGGAGAAACCTATATCATTACAATTGATTCCATGTAATAATAAGAAAAATATAGGGACTAATTTTCTTTTCCGAGTGCAGAATTGTAGTTCTCTAAGAATTCAGTAGGAATCAATGCAATGCAAAGTCAGAAAGCAGATTTTGAATCTGACAAATTATTCAAGAGATTAACTAAAACTGGGCCCCATTAGCAGAGTTTAACCATCTAGATCAGAACATTTCTATGCAAACAGGCTTTAATGACATGAAATCTACCCGTGCATTTGTTGGTATATAAATGTGTTCCCAATCACATGGTTTCAATGGGCAAGTTTTGTTTAAAGAAATTCAAATTCAATCAAATTCAGATTTAACTGATTCAGGTATCTAATTTTCATGCACCTTCCTAATGGTTTGATACACACCCATTGAAGTCAATGGAAATCTCCCATTAAACCTTATGGGAAAGCATATGATAACTGAATTATTCACTTTTCTTGTAACCAGATACCTATCTACAAAATTGAGATTTAACTGCTCCTGGATAAAATATAGAAGTACATGTAAATATGTATTTAAAGGATTTAATAATAGGCTTAATATTAAATATGTGCACATTTTGCAGTAGAAGAATGAACCCCAGTGTATAGTTACATCATGTGATGCATTGATTCCTTTCATCCTGGCAGTGCATTAAAATGCCAATTATGACCTGTAAGAGGCAAGGAACAGATATATTCTATATAAGGTTATAAGAAACAATTTCTAATACTGTTTATAGAAAAAAGTTTACCTGCAAAAATGAACTTAATTAATTGATGTAGCAAGCAGTAATTCTTAACACAAGACTTAACAAAAAATTCGTATATTGTGGCCAGTTCAGCTGATACTGGTGGGAAATGCATTTGTTTATCTTTATAATAAATCTTTCCTTTTGATCTCCAGGCTGCCAGTATCAATCTTCCTGTTCCAAGGAACCCTCAGGTGTTTTAATCACAGCTTAAATGAAGATGGTTGAATCCAATAGCAGTAATGACACTGGGAATCACTGGGAATATGGAAATAGTTACAGTTGCTATTTAATGTATATACATATGCATGAAAATGTCATATAAAGAAATACTGTTAATAGCACTAATTTAATGGATGGGCTTGTGAATTCCAGAGATTCTTACACAGTCTTTTCTTTGAACAGTTGTTTGAAGGTTCTTTTGCTACTGGATAAGTAGAAGGGATGTTACAGGGTGCTAACACTGAACCCAAGGTCATGAGCAACTTTTCCATTTACTTCCTTGGATAGTAAATCCTCAAAATCTTTTCCCATGCATTTAGGTCGAGCTGGTGTGATTTTTTTTCCCCTGCTATACTTTTCTCTTTTATTTCTAGGCTACTCACTTTCTTAGATTGAATTTTGTCTACCACAACAGAGTTTTCAACTTCAGTACAAACCATATTAGAGGAATAAACCATAAAAAACTCTGCAGTTTACAACAAGGTGTCCATAAGATGGCCTCACATAAAAGCATAGAACAAGAAAATAAGTGCAGTAAAATAATAAAGTATCTATCTCACTGCTCGCTCACTCATACAATAAAACCAAAAGTAATGTCTGGTTTAGCTGACACACCCTATCCTTTGAATGGTTGAAAGGACAGGAGATGGTAGGAAAGACGAGTTTCTGCAGTGGTAGAAGGAAATTAACATTTAGCCTATTAGTCCTTTTTTACATCCCTTGATGCCTGTTTCCCTTGAGATTGCAGGTGATTTTTTTTGCTTCCTCATGAAGCTGGTAATTCCAGGAGTTTTATCTTCAGATGCTTCTTTCCTGTCTCTCAAAAATTCACTTCATATGGGAAGAACTTGCCGTGCTGGGCTCCTACCCCCTAAATCTCCATAGCCTTGATGCCTGAATTAGAGATATACCAAAATACGGAGGACAAGACCCCAAACAGCCTACTTCAGTTTAGGGCCATAAATGGAGTTACCCCATTTAAATTTGTTGAAGAAAGGCACACATGTAACAAAGGTGCTTCTTCACAAATACCACTGATGCACCAGCTCCTTACACTGAATAACTAACAACTAATTTGCCACCATTTCTCCCTGGCTTTTCTTGGAACCAAGGGTTAGAATGAAGAGCTCTTTTAACCTTGTTCTTCAGACTTTTCTTAGAATTGGGTCAGTCTCTTGAATGGCCTCTATGAGATAGAAATGGAATGGACTTGGTGTTGGGATCACTGAGAAAGGCAAGAGCAGCACTATTTGTATCTATCACTGCCAGCCTGTGCAAAACCATGAATGATTAATCTCACAACCAAGCTAAGAATGCTCCAAAAGCTCCTCTCAGGTTTGTCTCTCACATCCATGAGAACCTGGAGTTTTAACCTGCATATCATCAATTCCTTCCTGTTTCCCCTGTCTCAACTGCCTTTCATTTAAAACTGCTGCAGTCTTGAATTAGGCCATTATTTCATCCTTTAAAATCAGTTCCCATTTACCCAGTTCACCACTTTTTGAAACCACAGTAACTCATGATTGCTGGGGCCAGAGGGGAATTGCCTGAGAGATGTGTAATGCACTGAGCTAACATGTAAGGCTAAAGTATAAAATTTAAGTTATAAATGAAAGTGACAAGCAAAATTTTTCTCCACTTAGCTTTATTAATGATGTGATGTTTTATTGCCTGTGGCTAAAAGTATTTATTGTCATTGTGCTTAGCCATAATTTGGGTTCATAATTCAGTTTTCTTTTTACATTTTTTAATTCCATTTTTTTCCCCAGCATCTCTTTTTATTTCCATGCAGATTGTTGTCATAGTGTGTTCAGATAGTAGTAAGTGTGTGGTCTTCTGGGAGCAAACACATGAAGATTGGCATTAATCTGAAGAAGAAAAAGCTGAGCAGTGGGCCTATTTTTAAGTATATGAATAATTGCTGAAATCAATAGTTACATGGATTGTCCTTCCAGGGTGACTAATAAAACTGCATGTGGTTTTTTGGTTGTAGGCACAAACATGTATTTGGCAACATCCAGCAGCAATGTCTTCAACATTTATTAAATTACACAAAAAGTCCCACTGAGAGCAGAGGGAATATTTGTATGCTCTAAATTAAGTATCTGGTGAGTGACAAGCAATGTTAAGGATCTTGCAGTATCAAGTCTTGAATTTGCACATCTTATATTAATGTGTTCAGACAAAGATAATGGCAGTGAATAAAAAGACCTGTAAGCAGAAGAGTTTCAAAAGATGAAATTATTTGATTCAGAAAGGAGACAAATTGGGCAAACATATCAAAAATATGTGAAATGGTGACTGCTATTGAAAGGGAATAATGAGAATGTCCCTTTTCTCTGATAAACAGTATAACAACAAGAAAAAAGAAAGTGCAAGTCAGAAACAGTCATAAGGAAACATTTTTTTTTTACAGTGTGTTATTAGGTAATAGAGTTCATTCCCAGAGGAAGTGAGGCCAATGAAGATTCCTAGTGTGACTAAATAATCCCGTGGCTAGCAGTGGTACCTGGAATTATACAAGCAGTGCAATTAAACTCATTGAAATGGCCATCAGATCTTGTGCTCCAGGGCTCAATGACAAGAGTGCTGCCGGACACAATCAGCTGGTAGCTGACAGAAGACACAAGTCATATCCATATGTTTGCTGGAAGGGTCTTCTGCCAGATTCTCAGTGATCTGGTGACAACCAGTCTCAAACCCAGCATTAATGCTTGGATAGAGCCAGAGCCTTTTCTTCTGTAGATCTGAATTAACATGATCATTTCAGGTCTTCTATCTGGCTAATATTCTTTAAAAGGGACAGATTGGCCATCAATGTGTTGTCTCTTTGTGTGGTATATTACTGGTGTAATAGACTGTCCCTTGAGAGATTTCTACAGTGTGTATTTAAAAAGGGAAAATGAGATAGAAGATCCATTGCAATTTTTTTGTCTGGTTGGTAGTTTGGTTTATGGTTTTTTTAATTAACTGGACTAACCCTACTTGATGATTAGATCTTTTCACTGCAGCATTTTTCAGCACCAAATTCAGCCTATCATCAAATATGATTCTGTTCTTTCACCCATTTTATTGATTTTAATATTCTCTTCTTAAGATGAAAATTTTTATCATACTTTCAAATCAAGGATCTTCATAGAGGAGTTCCTGCCCTTTTTGGCTATCTTTAATCTTGATTACCATCACTCCAAAGGGAATGTAGAAGGGTGATGCTCTTGATGAAGTCCGTAATGACCATGAGAGAGCAGAAGCAGCATCACAAACCTGTGCCATATGTGTATGGGTAGCATAAAAAGCAGCGTGGTCTGACAATGACTTTTGCTGAAAATCCTATCCTCAAAATCAAGAGGGGTTTTTTTTAAGTTGATTCAAGGTGAACACCTAAAATTCTGACATTGTCAGCAATGCCAATTACATGCATTTCTTTGCTTTGTTGTGCAGATTCAAGTGTGGATTGGAGAACTTAACATCTTCTTGGTAGACTGGCATGTTCACAGCATACTGGTTCTGTTTCACTTCTCACTTGTGTTAGAACACGCATTTTAACTGTTTAATGCAAAGTTTCTACTTAATTACAGGAAATGTCGCTTATTGTACTGATGGTAAAATGAACACATGCAATGTAAATGACATTGTACATCTTTACAGTGAGAGAGAAAATTATTAATTATGATATGGAATTAATTAACTCATGCATCAAACGCTTCCAAGTGGTGTTAGAGGTAGGAGTTGTTACCCACACAGTCCCTTCTGTAGAGGAAATTAAGAAATGAAGACCATTTCTGCTCTTTAGTGTCTCATATAAGGAAATTATATTAGACACTAAAGAGCAGAAGTGGTCTCCATGGCCTAGGATTATCTATATAATGATACCTAACATTTATAGACACACATCATCTTGCAGCTTATACACTGTCAGGATCACTTCATTTATCACTTCAAGTACATTGTAACACCACAGCACATTCACAAATTTTATTAGAAAGCATGAATTCAGTCATGGTGAGTATAAACCAGCTGGAGCACACTTGCAGGAGAGGGCACATGCATTAGAGAAATCACAAGTCACATTATGAAGTCAGAACTGCAAATTGATTGTTTTAGGTCAGCCTTGGGAAAATCTCTGGAAACTTGTTCTTAACTAGTAAAGAGGCTGTGAGTCTGTAAATTATTTCTGTTCATTGTCCAGAGATTTAAACTATGACTATACTTGGGGTGAACACTATTCATCCAGTAATAAGATCAGATTTCTCTAGAAGTGTATACTCTAACCTGGGTTTATTATTTCTTTTTCCTATCGCATAAAAGTGTTTGATGCTTTCTATCAAGTTGAAGTTAACTATTCTAAGGTTTTTACAAGTTGAACAGGAAACTTTTGAAGGAGCAGTGTTTTAAGAGGGGAAGAAATACATTATTTGCCTGAAGAAGTGTACTTTTGTTCATGAACCCTTGATGCTGCATAAAGCTAACACCAATCATCTCCAAGAGTTCACAATAAACAGTCTGACAAAAGCTTTCAACATTTCCCTCTCAAATTAAGTGCAGCTATTCCTCAGGCTGAGGGACCAACAGAAAAGAAAAGGCATCATCTTTCCAGGAAGGCAGGAGAAAAGGACAAAGAAAGGGGAGTTCTCTCAGCAGAGAATAAAAGTTCTGAGCCTGGCAGAAAAGGAATGTCCAACTGGTAGAAGGAGACACAGAGACAATATAAAGATACAGAGGCTGATTATCAGACACTCGGTGGAGATATTCTTTGCTTTTGCTTGCTTTTGGTGAACTTTTATTATACAAATCATTTACATTCTGACACAGAGTGTAAACAGATTTTAAACCTCTATGTTTGCCACAAAGGAGAATTTGTTTTTCCAGACAGTTATACTGCCAACCAGGATTGCACAGGCATCTCCACATTTCTCCCTCTGCTCCATCCCTCATGGTAGTTCCTTCCCTTCCCTATTCCTACTGGGTGTACACACCTAGAGGATTCAGCCTGCTGCTAACTCTCCTGGCATCACAAAGCCAGTGGAAATAAGCATAAGTCACTAATAAATGTTACATCCCAAAGCTACAGCATGAAGAAAGATGGCCTTTTTCCCAGAAGCTGTGCACTGAATATTTAAATTTGTTTGCAAACCGGCACTGAAGGCGGTGTTGTCAGCCTGGGCACGTAGCTAAGTGCAAGTGGTGCAGCCTGCAGTTAATTAGTAAGTTTGCTTTGCTAGGCTGTGACTGCAGCAACTTTCTTCTCAAAAATGCCTTTCATGAACATAGCTGGAAACAAAACGTACCACACAGAAGTTCTGTCCACGTGCTTAACTCTCCTCCAGGGTGTCACCAATGCACAATATCCTGAATAGAAACAAATCAATGTTAATGTGAACACACAAGGGGGTTTGGATATTCTTGTTGCATCTCACTATTATCTAAAGATTTTCTCTCAAGTATGCATTTGCTCTGGTATTCTTAGTGCTTTCTTCTTGTCCAAAATCTTTTTCACATACACTTGTATATACATGGAGAGTTTCATGTAGCTACTATAATAGCGTATAAATTATTCATAAACTTTCCATTATATAGACAATTTGAGAATTTAAAAAAAAAATGATGACTTAAAATAATAGGAAAAATCTAATTTTTCATACAATTTGGCAAACAAGTCTAGTCTTTGAATATAAATGCCTAAATATATTCTGTTATTTGAAACATTCAATTATTTTAAAAAAAAATCAGGTAAGACAATGGGACAAGAGTGGAAGGGCAGAAGATGGGGACAATACCTGATATATTACGGTGTTTCCTCTCATTCATGAAGGTTTGTTTTGAAGCCCAACTTGCTCAGGATTTTGAAAGGCTCTTTTTGCCTGCATTTTAAATCTCTTGGTCTGTGAGTTTTCTCACATACTCCAGAATAAATGGTATTCATCTTCTTTGAAGTTGGTGTAACTGCACAGAGGTAAAAACCGATAGAAGAAAATCAAAGGTTTTAAAGGACACTCACTGCAGTACCCTCCTAAAGGTGAAATTAGTTAGTTTAGTCTGTTAATCACTTGTCAAAGCCTGACATTATATAAAGCATTAGCAGCTGCAGTCTATTGTCCAGACAAGGATAATCAGCAAATCCGAGTTTATAAATTGTTGACTGGAAACAATGGTATAGAGATAACCCTGGAGAGGTTGTGAAAGACTTCACTGGAGTTTATTTGCATTGCTATTCTGCTGGAAGTCACAGACACTTGGCTTCCTACCTACTTACTGCCATTTATTTTTGATATGCCCCAAAGCATCCATGACACTTATTAAAATAGAATGGTGTCTAGGCAGCCCGCAACGCTACTGTATCTTGTTTCAGCAGTCGCTCTATTTTAAGAAGTTCCAAAGAGGTTCAGTGTACATCTTCAATCCTACTACATCTGTTGATTCATCTAGCTCGTGGCACCTTTGACCTAGATCAAAAAATTCCAGCACTTAAGAAGGGAATCTGTGCAGCTTCCAGTGTCCACTTAGTGTTGCAGGCTAGCAAGGCGTTCTTCTTATTTATGTAGTTTTCTTTATATTTTTTGTACTATTTGTAAATTATATTTGCTTGTAATCAAAAGAATTTCACCTCCCTAATCCATAGCCTGCACCTTTATTTTTCTGTGTAGTATCTTGATATATCTTTGCTCAAAATACGCCTTTTTTTTTTTTTTATGGTGACATTAATAGCATATATGTAAGAATTTCCCTTTTTTCTCACTTTTGTGGCAAATTCTTTCTGCAATTTCTGGATGCAAGCCAGATATGTTGGAGTGAAAATTGGAGCTATTCTCTCTGCAAGCCTGCCAATGTTCTCACAACAGGGAATATTAGTTTATAAATTACCCCAGGGAGAAATGCCAGTCACAGAAAACTCAGGAGTTCCAAAGGAGCCAAATCACACCTTTTTCATATTTCATTTCTGTGAGTGTTCACATTCAAATGTAAACAATGTTTACATTTAAAACAGCTTTTGGCATTATAAAAGACCTCTCTGCTTCATACATCTTGGTGAAATGGTTCTGCCTGAAATGTCTGTTTGTTACAGACTACTTTCTATTTCCATTTTATTGGGGGAAAAAAAAGCTGATGCAAAATAAACCAAACTGTCTAATTATTCCTGACATATTGCCTATCAGAATATAACCACCAGGAGAGGAGCAAAAGGCCAGCTTCTCTTATCAGGTTTGTTCTCATTGCTGGCAATTCAGTTTGCTTCTCACAAAGAAGCAGAGTTTTGATGTGCATTTTGAGATGATGAGTATCTGTCTCAGGAACTCATGGTGCAATAATGCCATGACATGGAGGATAAGAGTCAGATAAAATAGGCTGTAATGAGGTACATAAAAGGACAGCAAAATATCCCCTGAAAAGTGAAGGCCATCATACTGAAAGGATACATTTCCAGGTCATTTCAGTCCCTAGCACTGCAGGAATCACTGCAGTTACACCAGCTGTGAATGTTCCCTGCAAGAACAAGTTGCTGACAATTGTGTCACCCATTTCTGAGTCTTATTTAATAACTCCTATTTCCCATCTGCAATGATGCTATTGGATGTTGCATGATTATATTGTTTATAGCCCTGCCTTCTTCTCAGTGGATATGCTGGAAAAGCATTTTTTCACTTGAAAGGTTCAGGCACAATATCTCTTGCAAATGTCCTAAATGCTTTACAGTGAAGAGAAATTGCATCAATTGTGACTCATGGCCTGTAGATGTAATTAGGTTTTTAATTAGAGGATAGGATATAAACCCATGCATTTGCATCAAATTTGTTTGACAGAGGTTCCCCAAGTGTTTAGTACCTTCTGGCTCAGACTACCTCAGAGTGAACAAGAAATTGAATTCAGTAAAACTTTGCTTATTCATGCCTACATAGTTTTTCATTCTGAATTTCTTTGGATACAGAATGCAACTGGAAAGAGGAGCAGCTGAGGACACTTGGCTTGTTCAACCTGGAGAAGAGGAGACTGAGGGGAGAACTCATTGCAGTCTTCAACATTGCCACAAGAGAAAGCAGAGGGGCACTGATCTCTTTTCTGTGGTGACCAGTGACAGAACCCAATGAAATGGACTGAAGTCGTGTTGGGGAAGGTTTAGGTTGGATATTAGGAGAAGGTTCTTCACCCAGAGGGTGATTGGGCACTGGAACAGGCTCCCCAGGAAACTGGTCAGCACCAAACCTGACAGAGCTCAAGAAATGTTTGGACAATGTTCTCAAGCACATAGTATGATTCTTGGGGTGTCCTGCACAGGGCCAGGAGTTGGATTAGATGGTCCTTATGGATCCCTTCCAACTCAGCATAATCTATGAATCTATGAGATGTAATTGTCCTTGGAGAGGAATCACACCACCTAAAAAGCACATACCCCTTCTTGTGTACTGCAGGACACATAACAGGGAATAGAATCATTTAAACTTCAGTGAGGAACAGATGTAGAAACAATTGTCCCGTGAGTAGCAGGGAATTGAACTTGGTGATTCTTATGTGTCCCTTCTAGCTTGATATAACCTCTGAATTCTGAGAGGGGTGGACCAAAGCAGGTTTGTCTTCCTCTGCAGAACAAAAAGTTCTGATAGGAGGGAAAAGACACCATGAGACAAAAGATTTGTCAAGTAGAAAGGCAAAGAATTAGGTTGTGAGTTGAAGATAAAGACAGGGAGAGTTAAAGTTGACTGGAGGAAGGGTTTCAGGGGTTAAGAGGGTATTGTCAGACATCTATTTAAGGGTGAGGTTCTAAGTCTAGACTTCAAAAATACTTTGCTATTTACCTTTGTGAAGATGAACAGTTAACTTCATCAGTTTACACACCCCTCCTTCTGTCCTCGGATACTCGGTCCACCAGCTCCAAACCCAAGTATGACTATCCCTGTAGCTGCCCTTTGTTCTTCCCCTCATGCCCCGATCCTTTGGGACAGCCTGGGGAGGATGGGCAGCATCCTGGGGTTCCCAGCACTTGGGGGGATGGATTTCCTGCCTCCCATTCTCTGCCTCAGCTGCAGACGCCTCCTGCCACATGCCCCAGGAGGAGCAGCAGCCCTTGGTACCTTGCACTCCCTCCCTTCAACCCGAGATGTGCTTGCTGTCCATCTAACACTGGCTGCAGGGTGGACCTTTGCAGGAGCTGCAGCACAGCCCCAGGGACTTGGGGCACGTGAAGGAATTGCTTCTCTAGAGGAAAACATTTTCCATGTTCCCTAGGGACAGCTTTTGTTTATTTATGTTCAGATACAAATCTCTTCAACTGTTTGGGAATGATAGGTTTCTCCCCTTGGAACTGGGAAACACGACCTTTGTAAGATAGAGGCAGAGCAAAGCAACTGGCATTCATGAGCTGCTGCTTGGCATGAACAAAGGATATTGAGATAAGACAGTGTAAAAGAAAGGTTTCTGTTCTCCCTGATTATGCACAGATGCAGTACAGGCATGGGGGAGGCTAGAAAGGGGCTGTGAAGTGGCAGAATCACAGATACATCACATACTCTGTGAATTTATCCACAAGCCTTTTTAACACCTTAGCAAACCAAGCTGGAGTAGTATTTCCTATTTTTGTGTTTCTGGATAACTGCAGAAATATTTTATATTAAAGCAGGTCAAACACAAAGAGAGAAGAATAGAAAAATATTAAAATATTGGCCACAGTTGTTATGCCTTTTTCAGGTTTGCAGATTCCTGGAAAACGAGATTTTATCAAAATCTTAAAGGTCCCAATTGTTTGAGCAGCTCCTTAGGCAGATTAGAAAATGAAAGCAAAGAAGGTTGTAGATGATCATTTTCCTGCTTCTGTTTTTAATTTTTATATTGGGTATATGTGGCATTTCAGTGAGATCTGGTCTGTTTATATTTCTTTCCATACAATAATAGCTTTGTGGGGAAAAAGAAGAAAGGCTTAAAATTGTTTTCACACTTAGAAACCTTGGCCAGGCCCCTGAACTGGGTCTATTTCTTGTCTAATAGAAGTCAATGGAAAACTCATATCTATGTCAATGCTTTGGGGTTTTTTTTTGCTGCATTTATCATGCCCAGATAGACAGGTGATAGATAGAGTGTTACACATGCCTGGAATATTTTTTCCATGAAAAATGTGACAGATACCGCCAGACACTACTACAGTAACATAATGCTTCAGCACTGATTTCCAGAATTCCATGATGGACTTCATTAATCATGAACACGCAACCTGTAATAATAACTCATAGTATAAACATAATTAGAATAATAATTTGAGTTTTAAAAAATTTCTTTCAGAATGGAAATGACTAGAGCAGGTTGATGGAATCTAAAGAAGCGTCTGTACAATGAAAAGAAAGGATCAGTCCCATTTTCTGTGTTAAACGAATATAAATAAGACTACAAGTCATATAAGGCTATCCACTTGAGGCAAACAGTAAAAAACCCCTCCATAAGTGGACTAATTATCTTGCTTACTCAAATAGGGACTTAAAACCATTCAGTGTGGGATCCATAAATGAGTCTTTTTTCTGAAGGTTGTTTTAAACTATGTCTGTATTTCCCTGATGGAAATACCCTTCACATCTTATGAACCATGCCAATCTAGACAGCAGCAGAGTCTCTTTGTGGCTGAATACAGATACCCACAATCTGCCTCTGGTTCATGATGTGGCAATACCCCCTGAGGACAGCACATCCCATCAGTGCCTGGGTGCTGTGTCCCCTTCACTGCTGGTGCACCAGCTGCTCCAGGACCTGCTTGAGTCTTCCTGAGCACCCACAGTAAATGCTGATCCCAGCAGCCATCAGAGTTAAGTGACACAATCAGGGAAAATCAGGTAGCAGGAGGTCACACAGGTTTCCTGGAAACTTTGGAAACTTGCCTGAGTGAGGAGGCTTTGCAGTGTCACCCAGCCCGACCCTGAATGCCAAGTTCAAAACCCAGCGACTGCAGTCTTCACAGCCAGCCAGCTGAGCAGAAGGCAGAGCTGTACTCCATGGCCAAAATACATAATGCACCAGATCCTCACCCTATGTAAACAGGGAAATGACTGTAGCACAGCTAGGCCAATTGACTCTAATCAAGGCTGAGGGCCAAGAACTCAAAGGGCATGTCTACAGGGCTCAAACCAGGGGTGTATTACAGATCTCTGAGCTGGCTTCAAGTATTTTCTTATATGGCACACTGTGATGTGAACATGGACCCCAGAAGTCACTCAGATAACTTGGCTGCAACACATGGTCACAGGCATAAACACACTGGTAGGTATGGATGGTGTTAAGGAGATCTCTCTGTCCTGCCATGCACTATATTGCACCCAAAGTCACACAGATTTACCTGGTGACACCAGTACTTAGGGTTTATATACAACCAAATCACCTGGGATTTTTTTCTGTTTTTATTTTTAGTTATGCTTGAATAAACAAGACAACAGATTTGCTATGTTATTGTGGTATTTCTCCTGGTGGCAGATGCATTCACTGCTTTTATCTTCATTACACTGCCTACATGTAGTCCTTGAGTATGGGGGATAATGGAAGGTTTGAAATCCTTCTCAATGAGTCCAGTGACTAAAAATTGCCATCTACCTACCTCAAATATTTCAGATCCTTTCCCTGTGTACTGCTGAATCAGATGGATGTGCACAGTCCAGCTGCCAATGGCAATGGAAAGACCACAGATGGAATGAGCTGGCCAGTGACATCCCACTCCATCTTCTTATACGGCAAAACCAGCTGTGGCAAATGCCAGATCTTTGTGGGGAAAATTATGAGTATTTGTAAGCAGGAGCTTTAAATTTCCATGATTTTCAGAATGGCTTCTTTCACAAGTAACTTGAGATAAAGAGTGATTGTCCCCACATACCTACCAAATAGATATGCAGAGGGTTTCTATAAATCAGTGCTGTTTTAAAGTTTGGCTTTTGGTCTCTTGAGAGAGAGCAATCCAGTGGGTTTGTTTTATCATGCTCACTGCTGCTTAAAAGAAGACAAAATGTGGCAAGCAGCTCATTAAGAGAGAGAGAGATTGGATCTGTGTTAATATGCAAATGCTAATCCATTAGGACCCTGCTCATACACCAATCAATCAATTAACTCGTCTGTCTCTGTATTGTTCATTATTTGAAAAATGCTTTTAATCATTTTGCTATGCATTAATTAATAGCATGCCTAGTTGAAAAGGAAAAAAGAATTTTAGCATTCCTTAGGGCTTACATGTACAAATATTTAGTATTCAGCTGTGATTCCATGATTAAGATGTACCATATAGTCAAAGATAGCACAGGGATTTACAGGAGCAGAGATAGAGGGCAATTTGATTTCATAGCAACTATTTTATATATATCTCCATATCTATATCTATATATATATCTATCTTTTATAAAGAACTTGAGTAAGTCATTATATGCAGTAGATTTTTACAAAATAAATACAGAATTTCAGAAAGAGAAATCAAGGGTATAAAATATGTTTTCCATTTTTCTGTCATTTAAGAATGCCAGATTTAACCCCATGGGGCAAAATAGTAGCAAATGGACACAGTTCCACTGACTTCAAAAGAAATACTACAGGAGATATGAATTTGGTTCCAAAATTCAATGAGGGAGCAATAAACAGAAAAGCTATTCTGGGTGGAACTGAATTTTCTAAGCAATAGTGACTTTCCATTTAAAAAATGTATTGAGGAAGGAAATGGGTTGCAATATGGGAATGAAAATTCTAAACTGGGCAATAGGTGTGCAGTGGGACAGGCAATTTGAAATTGATTCAGAGGTATGTGGAATTATTTGAGAGTAGGATGAGCTGAGCTTCCTGAATATCCTAGAAGACAGGCAGCATTATTTTACAAATGCTGTGTGCTGGAGTTTGTGGATGTTGTAGAAAAAGGAAGAGCAGCAGTCAAGGTGAGGGAAGAGAGATATGCACAAGAATTTAAACAAAGGTGACAGTCACAGGGAGTGTCTGAAGCAGATTTATAGATGCAGGAAAAATAGGAGCTGAGAAAAGTTCAGGATCAAGTATGAAATGAAGGTGACAACGAGGTAAAGCAAAATGTGAAGCCTGGTTTTGAAAGAGTCAGGAATGATTCTATGGAGCTAAAGGATGTTCCTCTGCTGTGCGCAGAGCTTTCTTTCTCTCCTTCAAATGAATATGGCTTTTATGCAGGTGAGTAATCCCATTAATTTAATTTTTTTTCATACCAGCTGTTGACTTCAAAGAAACTGTGTATCTGAATAAGGTTCACCGAGGCAGTGATTTGCAGGCTCCATGTTCAGTCTGACCTAACAGTCAATTTCTAAGCTGCCCCAGGGCTCATCCTTATCCCTGTGTCAGGGAGGCTTCGCATCCCTGTTTGCACTGTCTTGTGCGAATTGCATCTCTCTTTCCCTGCAGCCTTCTCCGTGCAGCCATCAGCAGAGTGACCTCTGTGTCCTGGGACGAAGAGAAATGCATTGCTGTGCAACTCTTTGCATTTTCTGCCTGCTCTGTCTTAAGTAATTTAGTCAGAGACAAGGAAAACCCATGCATTATGGACTGCTAATTCTCAGCACACATCTGCCTTGTTAAGTATGACTCACAAAGCTCAAATTGCAGAGTGTTTATCCATTTGAAATCCTGAAGCTTTTCCTGTTACAGAAGGAAAATGACTGATCCCCTCACTTAGAGGGTTGTTTTCCAAAATGTTACTATACTAAGGATTTCTAGGAAAATCACTACTGCCATAAAGCATCAAGTTAGATTTTATTAGTGAGTATGTGCTGAGTACTGTGCATACAGAGTTGAAATGCTATCTATAGTTGTGAATGAACCCTTATTTTTATATTGCATGAGCTTGTATTCTTTTTCTCTTTCTGAGTTTCGTGAGTTGCGTTTATATGTTCTATTTTGGGAGGATATTTGAGAATCTGTTCAAAAGCAGCACAGAGTAGTAAAATAAGCAGGGGGCAGGACCTTACAATTTATAACTCAGATCATTCCACTTATTTACTATTTATTACTCATATTTTTTTGCCTTAATGGTATGAATATACTTTTTTTGCTTCATTATGGTAGTTTTCTTAAACTCAAAAATCAGAATGTTCCTTTATTGGACAATGCTTTCTCTGAGGCTCCTGAAAACAGAAAAAAGAGGAAATGGTGGTAAAATATGGACAAATGAAAGTGCTTGTTCAAGGTCACCCTCCAAGCAAGTAGCAAACCTGGGAATAAATAAATACTGAGCTGGCAAGTGAGCGCTGTGAAAATGCCAAGGGCCAAAGCATATGTTTCATTTTTAGGGGAACTACTGGGTGTGTAAAATGGAGCTACTTGAATAAATTAACCCATGATCTAACCTACTGTATGCCCTATAATACTCACAATATACCAGGCTTTGGGGGTGTTATGGAAGAGATGACAGCCTCTGAGCAGGAGCTTGTTAGAAAAAGGATGGTTAGAATACCTGTGAGTGTGTAAGACTTGGACTTAAAGCCTTTAGCTGATTTGAATTTGGAAAGTTTTCAACGCTTTCAGAGCGTAAAAGATGAAAAGATTAGGTTTCTTCAACTTTTTCATGAAAAGAACTGTAATCGAATTTTTGCAACAAATAGGACTTGTAAGAACACAGAGCACCTTTATTAAAAAAAAGAAAGAATCAACTGAAAAATTTTGACCAGCTCTAATTTTGAACATGAGATAAACACTGTGCCTTTCCCTGTTGTAGGAGGTGGAGTTTGGTAGCAGCTGCTGTGGGGACAGTATGAGTAACTCCTCTGGAAAACCACCATGCTCATGTGATGGGGAGTGGCCTTGAGATGCAGGAATCACTTTATTTATTAAAAGCCATCACTCACACGCTGACAGGAAGGACAAATAAGTTACTGTGGCTCTGGCCCAAGATGTGAAACCCTGATATTCATTCCTTACTCTACCTCTGTGTACTGAACTTCAGATTAAAACTTCTCAGAAGTATTAAGTGCTGAGCTGTTTTTATTTAACTTTGCCATCCATAAACCGTGAGTTTAACACTTCCCTGCTTCACATGGAGTATTGGGTGGAAAACAGCACGTGATGTCTGTAGAGCTGTATGGCTACAAAAGCCAGCAAGACATCCAAGGTTCTGTTGCTAAGGAATATTAAACAGGAATTCTGGGGGCAAAGGAGATATTGTATCCAGCAGTATCCCAAATTCTGGTGGACACAAAAGGAAATGAATAAACTTGGACTCATTCATCTCAGCACCATTTAAAAGATTTGGACAATGAGTTCTCACTGGGAAAGGACAAAAATCAGTAATGGAATTTTTTTTTCCAAGGCATTAAACAGGAAATTCCAAACAATGGAAAGCTTAAAACATTAAATCTAGCACCAAGACTATGAATGTACTTCCTTTCATAGGTATTTGTTTAGATATGAAAAGAGTGAAATATATTTATTGCCTTTTCTTCAGAGGCAAAGACAACATTTTTTTTAAAGTCACAGGCATGTGATCATGGGGTATGTTTATACACAGCTGAAGCCAGATAGGCTGCAGATTTTATGGTTTGGGTATGGAAAGGCAGAAATTGCTCTCCGTGCTGATCTCCCCTGCATTCCTGGGAAGAGGGAACTGCAGAACTAAGCACTTCTGATGCTTAAAGAATTCACCAAAAGTCACTCGCCTAACCCTGTGATTACTTCTATCTGTGCCTATAAACATACTGTAAATCATTATGGTATGGGAAGTTGTCTCCTTGCATTGATTGCAGATAACAGATGACATTTTAAACAAGAGAAAAATGAAGTCCTCCCGCTCCTGACATTTTCACCACTTCTTTTCTTTACTAATTTTCAATGTCAGAGGCAGTTTGTGCCAAAGTGCTAAAGTGTTGCTTCCATAGATTTGCAAAGCGATTTAAGCTCTCCATCCATCTCCTCTGGAGAGTGCATTGATATGCTCCTCTCTGTGTGTGAGGCATAAGAGAAACAGCTTTTCAGAGGCACAGGACTGGGGATTATATTGAAGAATTACCAGTTAGGCCACAGGTTTTCAAAAGAGTTGTATCCTGGCTTAGAATTTATCCTTCTGTCTCTGAGAAATCTGCACGTAACTGTTCAAAACTGAGACATTCCCCCATTAGTGCATTGCCTTGGGCCCCAGCCCCCTCCCTGCCTCCT
Source organism: Drymodes brunneopygia (assembly GCA_013400955.1). NCBI lineage: Eukaryota > Metazoa > Chordata > Aves > Passeriformes > Petroicidae > Drymodes > Drymodes brunneopygia. Next base: position 72,856 of record VZTZ01028776.1, on the reverse strand, counting down.
TGCTTTGTCTCTCAGAGCTGCTTGGTAAATTTGTTACCAGAGTTAGACACGGAAATCTGGGCACAGGCTAATGAAAGCTCTGCACCTTTCAGTCAACCCTTTCACTCACTGTAAGCATCTTGTCCCCAGGAAATCTGTCCCCAATATGCTTGTATCTACCAGATCCATAATTCTCCATGAGTCTCCAATAAGAAATAAAAAAACCAGAGCAAAAAACTCTCTGGATCTAAACAGCCACTACTCCTAAGTCATCAAAAATGACAAGCAAGATTTCCTGGAACAGGAAGTCTTATAAAAAGTACACAAATAAGCAAAAGTGCAAATATGCTGGAATCTTTTCATTAATCCCTATTTTCAAGGCTCCTAAGTTCACATTTTCCTAGTTTTATTTCCTAAACTAGGGATAGAATTGTATTTAAAAAAAAAAGTGTGATATAAATTACATTCCTTTCCCATAGTTCCAGTATGCGGAATTTTAAAAAGGCTTTCCCAACACCTCTAAGTATTGCAATATCTTTACAGAGAAATTCCAGTCACAACCACTGACTTCAATGCTCTGCTTAAAAAATGTAATATATGCCACTATGCTTGGGAGTGGCTTTGCATAAGGAAATGGTTTTAAGTAGACACAGGTGCTTCTAGAGTTATTAAAACTGGTTTATCTCTAAAGTAATTTTGGGTGGGGAACAAAAATATTTGAACATGACAAGAGTGAAACAATGTCAGTGATCTATCCTGAACTCCACCAGTTCTGTATCAGTGCCACATTTATGGGTATGGACCTTAAAAAAAACACCAGGGACCAAATACAGATGAGCAGAGGGAATGGTTTAGAAACCCCCACAGCTGATCCCTGGCCTGAGACTGTGCAGGCTTGTGTCTGAGTCCTTGTCTGACCTCGGGAGAGATCTTGCCCTCTCTGTCCCTCTTGTGCCTTATTTATCCTGTTTGTAAGATGAGGTTAATGATTTTGACTTCTGTTGTAAAGCATGTTGAGACCTGCCAATGAAAACTGTCACAGGAAGAAGGCTGAGGACTGTTACAATGACTGTAGTGGTCATTCCCAGGGCTTTTGAAATAATGAAAGTAGTAACAACCCAGAAACAGATCCTTTCACTAGATGGGCACTCAGTGGGTGAAAAATATTGATTGCATCAAATGTCAATCACATCGATCAGGCTGCAAAAATATTTCTGTCTTTATTTGGAGGTTAGCATCTTTGTGATTTCTATAGGTTCCCTTCTGGCAGCCTATGCCTGGCCAAGGAAAATATCTGATCAGTGGTGATATGCTTTGCTGAAACTCACCTTTCAAGATTATTTGCTGGGGCTTAACATTTTGTCTAATTCCTTCATGGAGCTACTGGATCCCACTATTGCATTTTCTCTTCCCTGCTAAGCTCAATTTGTAGAGCCATCTAAATCACATCCCTAATTTTTCTGGTCTGGTTTAGCCCTTCAGGTCTGAATCTTATCCCTTCCCCTTATCTCTAATAGCCACAGTAATGTCATTTTGGTTAAGCACTTAATTTGACTTTCTCTTTTTTTTTTTTGTGAATTTCACCCCTGGGAACTTTCTGTGTTGGGGTCACACCACTATGAAGTGATGAAATCCATGTGGTTGCTTTGCCTCCAGAGATGCCTTGAACAAATATGGCCCTGAACCCCATTCTCATTCACTTTATTGGCAGGTCTTGCTGTGCCACCAGTACAGATGTTAATGTGTCTTCCTGGACAATTCTCCAGGATTTGTCCCCACTGTGGCACCAGATATGTCTTTCCAGGAATTATAAATAACAAGCAAGCCAAGATTTTAGCACAGTGCAAATATAAAACAAGCAGTAGGAAAAGATCATAGGATCAATACGTATTTTCGGCCAAAAAACTTTTTCTTAAAATAAAAATCTTGGAGGAAATTACATTGCTTAAAGTAAACCCATGTAAAATTAGAGCACGGGCTGCAATTAATCAGGGAGAAATCCAAGGGTTTTGTTAGCAGGTTGTAGCCCCTAACGATGGACAGACTGATTAATACTGAAACTGCCTCCAGCAAAGGGATCCTGTGTCAGGAGATGAGATCTGTGCATTACTCACAGAGGTCTCCTGGAGAGGCCCAGAGCACTTTCAGCCTTCCAGTTTCAGTTTGACACAGGGTCAGAATGTACAAGCTTGGAAATGAACAGGAAAGAGTTTCACCTGCCTTGGGAAATTTAAGATATTAATATGCATAACACAATTTAATTCACTTCCATAGATCCCATCCTGCTAGCTCACAGCAGGATCTAAATGCTATCCTTTTAGAAAACGTTGTCTTGTTGTGTTTCGTGTTTTAAAGAAATTTTCCCTCTACTCTCCTTCCCTCCCTTCCCTCTTCTCCCCTTTCGTAAATCTTTTGTAATCAAGATACTTTTCTCATTACAGTTTCTGTCTGACATTAAAAAATGTTTTAAAATTCATGGCACTTTGCTTGATGTTAAACTTTGCACAGTAATAGACCATTAGTTTACTTGATACATGCCTCTCTGAATACTTTGTACCAGTAAATATAACAAACTCATGATAATTACTGTGTGTAATGTGTTTGCATTCAAACTTGACCTTGAACTTACTTTTCAAACATTTCAGAAATGTCAGCTATGATGATGATCTTTGTTCATTACTGAAAGGAGTTTCTAGGTCTGAGTTGTGTAACACACATTTATATCTATTAAAAATGACACAGTAGAGCTATTTTTATTGTTTTAAACTTTTAAAACACACTTAAATCTCAGTAGCCCTCTGAGTCATGCGATCCTGTGACCATCTCGGCACTTTTCCAGTCCAAAAATCTATTAAAAGCTTTGACAAAAGAAACCTTAATTTATTTCAGAAGCAGTGACAAGGCCAACCTGCATGCTTATTAACACCCTGCTAAAAATGTCATAGGCATATAGCAGCACATTTTGCTGAAAGGTGTGTAGTCCTACTCTGAAAGGCAAGTGGTATTATTTTGTGTAAAAATGGACATTATAACACGTTTGTCAACACTGGAAAGCAACTGCGGCAAGTGAAGGTGATACAATGATACAACTCCTGCTTCTGTAATCACCTAAGCTTGATGTTGATCCATCAGTTCCAGCAGGATCAGCCTCTCTGCAGTGAAGGGGACAGTTCTGTGATGTGTTCCCCTGCCTTGGGGATTGGGCTTTAGGCAACAAGGTAAGGAGGCTACAGCTCTCCAAATGGTTCAGGCAACTTGCCATGGGAGACAAAACATTCTGGCCGGATACACCGTAATGTTGAAAACACAGAACTGCTGGTCCACTGCCCTCTAGTAGGTGACAATGACCTTTAACTTACAGCTGAGAAGTGACCCTCACCTACACCATGTTGTGCAATTACTGAAGAGCTGTGCTCCCAATGGGGAAAAAAAATCTCATAAGGAAGAAATTGTCAATTGTCTAGGAATGGCTGTGAAGAAACGTGACCGCTTCCAAACCAGAACATGACACCATCTCAGCTGGAGCTGCCTATATTCAGAGAATGGGGAGATTCTTCCCTGCTTCATAAGTCTAATTGCTCAAATGCTACATTCATGAAGAGCTAAAATTAGAGGGTCTCTGTCCTTCTGCTAAAAGCAGCAGCCGGTTCCACTTCTCTGAATCCTGCTTGCTTTCAAACTATTGAGGCTGCTTTTAATAACAAAGTGAAAGTGACACTAGTGCCAGTCATTTATACTCCCTTATGCACATTTACATGCAGCTTCTGCCAAGCCTTTTCTAATTTAGGTAGTGTCCACATTAGAATTCAAGCCATTCCAGCCACAGTTATGTTTAAATGTGGTTGCATACTGGTTCGATTCCAGCATACCATTTCTGACCACAGGGGAACCAGGATTTTTAAACTGTTGTGGTTGTTTGCCTTTCTTCCCAAAGTGGTGCAAGCTGTGCTGTGCTGTTGATGGCAGTTCAGGCCTACACTTGGTATACATTGTGTGATTTTGGTAGAGCCTTACGTATTCTAACCTCTCTGGGCTCTGCTTCTGTTTCTCTAGGTAGACTACATGGATTGTGATTTGGTATCCACTATTCCAGCAGGCAGAAAACACAGCTCATTGTTGGAGGATGCTCAGACCTTTGGGGGAAAGACACAGAGTGATACAGAAAGAAAATCCTCTGGGACCAAAACCATTGCATGAGAGCTCTGTTAAACAGGAATAACAACAAACCTCATAGCATCTCAGTAGCAAGCTATTCCTTCCTCTTCAGAGGTTAAATGCTGCAGTTCTGGCTAAAACTGAGCCATTTTGAGCAAGAATTCTTGACTCAAAAAGGTGGTTTGGATGCTGCTTTTTTTATACTATGGTCAGAAAATGGAGATTTTAGATATCACTATGATTTGTCTTGTTTCATCTCTCAATGAAACAATGCCCTAGTGTAAAATTGACCCATATAGGCTGATTAAAGCTCTGGGGAATCCAACCCTCTGGACTTCTAATGGAATAGCTATTAAATTCTGGGTTTAAATGTTGGTGGACAAGTAAATGCCCTACAGTTCACTAAACAGCAATGCAACAACTTCATTTTCAAACCCTCTGATACAATGTGGACCAAAACCTGATGTCTCAGAGCAGGGACTGAGGCTAAAATTCATAAATCAAACTTGATTTCTTCTACCAGTTTGCCTATTGCTATTCACCAAATGATGGAATCCTCATGCAGAAGTTAGATTTAAATCCTTGTCCATGCCTTAGCTCATATGTTTGAAAACTTGGCTGGGGTTCACATTCAAACTCTTCTGTATACCTATATAGGGTAGAGAATAGGTTTTCAACTCCTTAACATGAGAGAAAGATTGTAACTTTAAACAGAAAGTTGCAATTTTTTTTTTCTATGTCATCAGGAAATGCAATCCAGGAACTGTTACAAAAACATTCTGACAGCACAGAAAATACAGTTTTTCAGATAGGAAAATAGGTGTTTACAGTATTCTAAAAAAAAAAAAAATCTTACAAGCTTTTAAGGGAAAATATCTCAAGTTTTAACTATCATGAAAGACCTGGTACTCAGTTCTTTTACCCAGGCCTTGAGTGAGAAATACCACCCTTGACACACCTCGTAAGAATCTCTTACTTTTACTTTTTTAAGATTGAAAATTAAAAGTAATAAAATAATAGATTTTTAAGCAAAAAATAAGAAGTAAAAAAGTAAAAATCACTTTGTAAGTCTCATGGGAGGAAAGCTTTTAATGGAAAAATATCTCAAACTTCAATTATGATACTATCTCAAAAATGTCTCAAGATCATAAATTAGAATAATTTAATTGGACTTACCTCATTTTTATACCAGCTAAGAATGTGACCCTCTACATTTATCTGCAGAAACCTTCAGTAAGAAATTATCCTTCTTTATAAAATGTTTCAAAGCCTTTGACATGCTGTTGAATGTCAAATTTCAGTGCTTTAGGCCACCTTCTTTAACTTAGTAGAATATTTGTGTAATTAAAGATATAACATATTTTTGGTGTGGTGTACAGTTGAGTATTGCTAGTTCTGTCTCCTCTCTAAAGAAGAAAAAGCTTTGTTTAGTGGAAACGACCCAAAGCAGTAGGTGGATTAATTTGTGTTTGGGGTACATGAAGCAATTTTTATTTCTCAAAGAGAAACATATTCTTTTGATTAATGGTCTTTCAGTCTTCAAAATGTCTTTGCTATATCCATTTTTGGATGAAAAGCATATGTTCATCTTCTAATAAACTGTTATACTACTGCTGGCACAACTTCTTACCACAGGTTTGTCACAGGAACCGTGATTCACACTATCATGTGTTCTTGACTGTTTCAAATTATAGTTATTAAGCAGTCCTGAGAAGGCAAAGCTCTCAAAAAATCAGCACATCCTGCAAGGCCCCAACTGTCCTGCAAACATGTCAGGTATCTCATCCCTGCCACCCACCCCACTACGAATCCAGACATGCATTTGTATGGGGTTAGGTCCAGAGCTATATTCTGCAACAATCTCTTTTGACCCATTCATTCTTTGAAAATGCTCTCATTTTTAATTCCTCTTATTTTCTATTTTTCCACTTCATAGTCCAACTTTTTACTACTACTTACCAGTTTGTGCTTTCACTTCCCTGACAGTGTTTCAGACTGCTTGTAACTCTCTTTCCTCCCTCTTTTCTCACCCACCTTTATTTTGTTTCTCACTTGCCATTCACCACAACCACTGTGCGCACAAATAACAGACCTGCATCCTACTACGACATTAAACAAACATGCAACAGAGACAGATTTGAGTTTCCTTCATTGTTGGTCTTGTCAGTATATTATGTACTGCAATTTTTTTGGCCACTTTGGAGAAAAAAAAAAGTTAGTTAAGGGGAAAAAAGTTAGAAACTCCTATTGCAAAGGGCAGTAGGTTTTTTTAATGGGTGTGTCTACCCCTGGGGCCCACAGCTTAAAATAAATAAATCCCTGGGATGACTGTGCTGGCTAATTTGCAAGATAAGCCTTTTATGTTGGGATTTTGTCTGGACAAAGTGGACAGGCTGGAGAGCTGAGCACACAGGCAAACCACTCACCGTGGCTCTTGCATCACACTCAGGCATAACTGATACGTTAATCACCAATGTTCAAACACGGTCGCCAGATATGATGCCAGAAATAACTTCTGACCCTGTTATTTTTGTTGACCTACCATATTTCTTCACTTTGGCCTCTTGTTTCTGCCCCTCACTCACTTTTGGTTTTGAAATCAGTTTCATAAATGCCTTGCTCGCCCCAGCTGTGCTCGTGTATGGAGCATCCCCCCTGACACAGCCACCAGATTTCCCTGAGGAGGCCCTGGGCCGCTGTGCCCGGCTGGCACGGCCTGAGTCAGTGCTCCAGGCAGCGCTTGGGCAATTATACCCCCGTCATCTGAGCTAATTCAGTCAAATGATACCGTGTCACAGGACTTACTGTAAGGCCAGGGGATTTCTCCTGCTGCCTGAGCTGCTCAGGCTCAGCTGTCAGCAGTGACGGCACCGAGCGAGCGCTGCCAGGCCTGGCTGTGACACCGCGGCCCTGTCAGCACCCCCTGGGCCTGGCCACAGCCTGCGGCTCTCGGGACAGGAATGGCAAGGCAAGGAGGGCAGATATAATTCTGTGATTCCACTGAGGCCCTGGAAGGGCAGTGGAGCTGGGGAAGAGTCTGGGGCACACTACCCTCTTATGAGGAGCTGGGGGGCTCAGCCTGGACAAAAGGAGGCTCAGGGGAGACTTTATTGCTCTCTATCACTACCGGAAAGGAGGTTATAAACAGGTGGGGATTGGCTTCTTCTTCCTGGCAACTAGCGATCGGACAAGAGGAAATGGCCTCAAGTTGCACCTGGGGAGGTTTAGATTGGAAATTAGGAAAAATTTCTTCCCCAAGAGGACTGTCAAGCACTGGAACAGGTTGCCCAGGGAAGTGGTGGATTCACCAGCCCTAAAGGCATTTAAAAGACTTGTAGATGAGTCACTCAGGAACATGATTTAAAGGTGAGCTTGGCAGTGCTGCATTGACTTTAGACTCAAAGATCTTAAAGGTCCTTTCCAACCTAAACGATTCTATGTTTTGTTTTATTTTCTGAGCTTCACTTTGGTACCCAAGGGAATCACGTGTTTGATTCTCCACTATCTTTTCCCATGTGCAATTCCTTTTCTGTGGGATTAGTCCCGTTTGACACCGGGATAAATGACAGTAGCACTTACTCCTGTCTTGTAATAAAGCATTGCATTTAAATGGGCACATTCTACTTGGATTGCAAAGTACTTTGATGATGTAAATTAAGCAAACCTCCTGTCAGCCCTTGGAGATAAACACAGAACATTATATCCTTTTTAGAGGTAGATAATCTGAGGCACAAAGGACTTGAGACAAGGAGCTTGCCTGCCTAAAATTAAACACCTCAGCCCAAATGAATAGATTGCAAATCCATTTCTCATGTTAGAAAACAGCTCTTCCCCTCCAACAATGTCAGGAAAACAGCAGCGTGTGAAGTCTTTGAACTGCACTTCACAGCCATGCATAGTAAAACCTTGGCAGATATTTAGACACTCAGTTCCCAAAATTAAGACTAAGAAAAAAATTTTTGCTGAGATTATTTTTAAGAGAAAATGTGACCATTAATCAAATTAATTGTTTTGGATTGTAAAAAACCCAGTCTTTAATCCAAAATTGCCTTCAACGTAAGAAAAAAATCTGTTTTCCTTTGAAAAGTGATTAATTTATCACTTGACTGCTACAATAGAGAAATTATGTGAGCAGAACAATTGTGAGGGTGCACTCTGAAGTACAGTCTAGAGATATCTTTCAGATACTTTGGTTTTGCTTAAGGATGAACCCCAGGAAAGCTTCTTGGCATGTTTCAGAAACAGGGACTGGGATTCTGCTGGGGCTTTCCAGTCACTTCACAAAATTCTTCTGTCTTTTGTCTGCAATCAAACTATGAGAAATGAGAGTCCCTTACTGACAGAGAGCTAGTGGGGTGTGGGATAATCATGCCTCAGGGTAGGCCCTGTACAAGGTCTTAGAAATCCTCTCCAAGTCCTAGAAGAAGGGATCTTCTGAAGGAGACAAGGAGGGAAAAGTGCCAGTGGTGGCTGGGCTGAAGGTTGACAGGCTATTCTGGAAAAACCTTTCTCTCAGAGAGTCAGAGCCCAGAGGGACTGACTTTTTGCCCCCACAGATGCTGCACTTTCTTTGGAAGTCAAGTAGTGATTCCTACCAGCTTTTCAAATCACTGGCTTGTAGAGGATTTTTAATTTACTGAAACAAGCTTAATTCAATCAAGGTTGGTTTTTTTTTTCCCCCTAGGTACCAGGAACTGATATACTCCCTTTATAGTAGAACTGACAGTAAAATGCATCAGTGGAAAGAAAACTATCCCTTCTTCCTGTTTTATTTCTGTTTTTAAACCCCTGCTATAAAATAAGTTTAGTTTTATGCCTTGTTCAAATATCACATATTATTCATGTTTGGTGAGTCCATACATAAAAAGTGTAGCTTTACCAGGTAAGATTTTCTTATTTAATTCCTTTAACTGACTTCACACTGCACTGACATCCCTATAATATACAGGCCTGTTTTTTCAATGTAAAACACCTGTACAAAAGGTCAAAACAACACAACATTGATTTAGGTGCTACACAGGGACCATTTGCACATAGCTAGTTTCAGAAGTATGTATTAGATCTTCACTTCAGATTGACATTTAAGGTGCATGCTGATTAGAAGTGTGGGGTGATCCTTTACTTTCCCTTCTTGTCTACAAATTGCCTTTGTGCCAGTAGGCACAGGGGCACTGCAGTGCTGCTGCAGACATCACTCTGCAAGGTTGAATAGCCAAAGGAGGAGAAGTTCCACTCTCACACCAACAAAATTTGTTTTTCATGGAGAGGCATTTATAGAAGAATGCCAAACACACATCTGTTGAAGCACTTCACTAAGAGCCAGAATATTTATTGCATTTTTCTGAATGAGATGACCCAACTGACATGCTGATTTGTTTAGCATCTGCTATGATAGTGGAGGAAGAAACCCTCATTGAGCCACAGAAATTACAGAATAGAAACGTGGGTGGGAGGGGATTTCTGAATCACTCCAGTCTCCTGCTTGAGGCAGACCTGTCACCAGCACTAAATCACATCAACAATGGCTTTGTCTACCCTAAATTGTTAAAATGTCCTTGGATGGAGACTCCACAGCCCCCTGGACTGCCTTTTCTAGCATTTCTTCATCCTTCCAGTGAAAAAAATATCTGTCTTTCATCAACTGAAACCTTCTAAGCTGCAGTTTGTGGCTGCTACATTTTCTGTTATAGCTGAGAATACTTTGGGTCTCTCATCTTTGTAGCTACTCTTCAAACATCTTTCAGAAGTCCTGTGAAAAATAAGTCCATGTTACTATACTTACTGATGCATTTGAAAACTTACATTTTAAAATATACCAGCCCAGGTTCAGGCTTCACTGATAGGAGCCATTCTGCATCTCCCAGCCGGGGTTTGTCCTACAGAAGTGAGGTGGTCCCATTAGGAAGACAGTCCTGCAACCCCCATTCAGAATCAGTGAAAAGTCAGGTTACCAGTACCAGGTTCTGGAGGTGCCTGACTCTCATCACTGCTAGTGTTACTTAACTCAGCAGCTGCCTGCAAGTAGGTAGGATTGGTTGCTTTACAAGTTCTGTGTCCCCCATGCTGCATATGATCATTTTTCTGTGTAGAAGAGGAGGGTAGAACTTATCCTGCCAAAAGTGTTAAAATAGCAAAAACCAACCTGAATGTCTCCTTATCACTTCAAGAAAAAAATACACAGTTCTCCCTTCCTATTTCTTATGTTCCTTAAAACCTACATCAGGTTTTATTTCTTTCTAAAATAAGAATAAGATCATCAGAAACTAATTAGATCTAGTTCTAGTGTAAAACCACAGTGGAAACTTTTCTGAAATGTCAAAGCTGCTGTAGTTATTACTTGTCCTGGGCTCTAAGGGCGTCAGAGTAGTTTCCAGGCTTTGTGTGGTTTCTTTTCTTATCTTTTTTTTTAATTGTTTTGGTTGGTTGGTTGGTTAATTGGTTGTTGTTGTTGCCTGGTTGACACAACAATTGTAAAATACAATGGTAATTACTATTGTGTATCCCCAAATCACACATACTACACTCATTTTATTTTTATTTATTCCCCTAACATTGACTGTAGTTCTGACTGTAAGAGGTGTGAGCTTTGAGTGAAAAAAAAAACCTAACGATCACATCTGTCTTTTTATTTCAGTCTAAGATACCTGAGTGTACAATAATGTGCCCAGACTACCACAATTAGATGTGATTCTGGCTTACTATTTCTATGGTCTCTCCAGTTAGTTCACATTACTTAGTTAAGGGTTTTTTCCTTTGTCTGGAAAATGATGACTTGGAACAAAAGAAGCTTCTGGGAACTGATCTAGTTTTGATACAATTTTTTTCTTTTTAAAAGTTTTATTGCCTTTCTCATATCCTTGGTGAAATTTTGGTCAAAGTGGAAGTGAAAGGATGAGAAATGTCTTATGTGCTAATACCGAGGCATAAATTAAAGTCCCCTCTCATTTTCAGCAGGAACCTGAGCTATGTCTTGAGTCAGCCCTTTAACCACCAGGCACTAGAGAGGAGTGATAGTGGTGTCTCTGTGCTAGAATTCCTACCCAGGCCCTGAAGTGGTAATTGGAAGCTAGACTGTATCCCAGAGAAAGGCTCTGACCTCCTACCAACAGAATCCTAAAGTCTCAGGATTTCAAAAGACCTCAGGAAATGATCTAGTTCTGCTTTCTCCCTTTGGACAGCCAAGCTATGTGTATGTTGCTTACAGATGTTATTCTAATCTGTTACTAAAAGCATTCATTGGGGAGAGTCCACACCTCTTGGGGTTTCTGTTTAAAACTTTAAAAAAAATTTAAACTAGAATAAGTATCATCATTTATAATTTGGAGATCTGTTAGTTTTTCTGGGAAGTAAGAGCCAATACTGTCACCTGCTAGATGGGAAATTGAATTACAGATAACTCTGGGCTGGTTCTGATGATACAAAAAACTCCACCTTCCCATAATGCTATTCTACACAATGGATAGACACTTTAATTCTATCTTGATGAACATAGCAACAGTCCAAAAGTGTTGGCATTTTCTGTTTAATTAACCTCTAATGTAGCAATTTACCTCAAAGACAATAGTGCATTGTTTCCTGTGCATGCCCTACACAGGTTCTCTCCACACAAGGCACCTGTTTTTCAAAGTTAACCAAATGCTTGCTTGCTTACTGGGATTCATTATAAAATCTTGCAAAAGGTTTATCACAAAACAAGAAAGAATTAACAAATAACTAGAACAGATTCGGAGTGTAAACAAAAAATAAAGGATCAGAAAGGGCTGTAGATGTTCATCTCATTATTTGAATTTGCATTGGATTTCAAGGGGGAGAAAAAGCAGGACAGGTTGTAAATGGGGGTAAATTTCAGTGTCAGCAGTTTTAAATTATTTCATTGAAAATCTTGCAGTACTAACTATTTGCCTTGAGCTCAAACCATCCCAACGGATGCAATTCTTGGGTTTTGTAATAAAAAAACCCCAAAGCCAAAATAAACCACAAAAAGGCACAGCAAATCCTACAAACTTGGGCATCTAGTGAAAAAATGTGGCATAAGTTGAGAAATGAGGTACTTAAATTTTCCTGGACCATGAAGATCAGAATGTATGTTTGGCATGAAAAAACATAAGGTAATTGCTACCCCGTATTTGTTCAGAGGGTAAAAGTGTTGACACCAGCTGTGAATTTGCCCCCCAAGTCTATAATAAGGAGAATTTACAAGACTTGCAAAAGCCAAAGAGTAAATTAACTTAAAGAGTGAAGTCTTTTTGCCACCATACCAACTGATATTAGCAATATGAGCAAATTAGCTGTTGGCATTCTAGACTGACTTCGATCTGAATGGTTTTCTGGGATAAATAGGCTGGCACCTGTTCTAGAAAATTCTTGCTGTTTAGATAAAGCCAAAAGTTTTGAAAAAAATATTTTTCATTTTCTATAAATGGAATTAGACTTGATATTGATGGCAAAATTTTTATGTTCATTAATTGATATTTCTCTCCATGTCTCCCCTAAGGAGACTTAATATTCTTGCCATAGGAGCTTCCTGATCAGCAAATTCACTGCCTCTCACCATACTCTCATATCAAAAAATCCCTGCTGTAAATATGTCAGATTTCCCTGTAACTGATTTTTTTTCTTTTCCCTACCCACTTCTCCTAATGGAAGGTTGTTCCCAGGCTTGCATGAAGTGGCTGTTTGAAAATTTAATTTCCAGCCTATGTTATTTCCTAGTTGTTTGCTTTTATGTGGTAGCTGTCTTCTATCTTCAGTTTGTATTACTACTTATCCTGATGATATACATTTCCATCTATACTGCAGTGCTAAGGCTGATTTGGATTCTTATATATAACTTTGTAAAAAGTGTGAGGTAATTTTGATTATTATGGTTTTTACTCTGTAAAGGGCAAGTTTCCATGACTTCCACACAATCTTTGATTGCTAGGAACTTCTTACCTGATTGCCTCAATTATTCTATTTTAAAACTGTTTCTATAACCTGCAAGAACACAGGAGAATGAGGTGGTTTGTGTAATCACATATTACTACCTGTTTGAGTCGTATGTTTTTTGGGCTGTGATGTTATGCAAAATTGTTAAAGGCCTCCAAGTTGAAAATCTTTGGCTGAATTCAGGAAATTACAGTAATCTTTAGTTTCTCAAGCTTACACCAGAATCCAGTAGAAACACAAGTCTTCTATCCAGAAGAATTTCCACTTTTTCTCAATAAAACACAACCAGGTTTTTCAGCTTCCTCATCTGGAGTGCAATCTTTTCTTACTCTTTTATGTAAAAAATTTGCAATGGAAGGAAAAATAAACACCAACTAGTAATGAATCAGATCTTGCAATTACTTTCTAGAAAAACCCTAACACAAATGTTTTATAACTCCATCTATGATATCTATTTGTTTATCCTGAATTCTGCTTTATATACATACCTGCTATTTTATCTTCCTTCTACTCATGCCTGTTTTCCTCCTCAGGAACACCTTTGGTAGTTTATTGTTAGGTTAATTATTCAAAAACATATTAAAGGTTTAACTGCTTAATTGACTTCTTGATAATTCTACTGTGATTTCCTAATATATTATATTTTCATTCAAAACAGAGTCAAAGAAACATTTTCACGGCTGCCATACACAGCACAGACCACAGCAAGGAGTCCTTGTCACCAAACAGGAAGTGAAAGAGTATTTTTGAAAATATCTATTTCATAATAAACTGGAACAGGTATTTTTGCACAGAAAAATAGCAATTATTTTTACTCTTGCTAGGATTTTAGCATCATGAGGAATACAAATGTGGGGTTTTTTTGTCTCCTGTATTGATTATTTAGAAACTGGAAAACTATTCTTCTAGTCTGGCCCCATTTAACTGTTAAGGACAAACAAATGCAGGCAAGAATAATTCTGTTCTGACTTCTGTTCACATGATTATTTATAACAATTGCAAGTGAGCAGGCTGTGGCCGCTCAAAGAGTTGCTATTTGGAAGCTAAAACATGCCAGCTGGTTGTGTGAAGTGCTCCAAACCTTTTGCAATCAATGACTAAAACAGTGCTGCAAGCACAGAGCTGTGTTGGGGCAGCAGCACAAACTCACTCACACTCAGTCCCTGGACTCAGCAGGGAAGGGAAGCTCCTTAAGCTGCCCTTGTTTGGCCACATCCATTGGGAATGAATAGATGAAAACAGGCATGGTCCAGTGAAAAATGAGTTATCTTTAAAATCACAGATCTGACTATGCACTACGGAATTGTGTGTTCTGGGATTTAGTATCTTAAGTTATCAGAAGTATCCCCTCTCCCCCTTTTTTCATCCACAAACCTATACATAAATAAGGGATTGTTCATTAAACTGCCTTGATTGCTTTGTCTGGTTTTGTTATATTTTTTGTGGGTTTTTCTTTTCTTTTCTTTCCTTTTTTTTTTTTTGGCTTTCCAATTATTATTTTCCTGTAATATGACCAAAAGCACTGCCTTCATGATTCCTACAGTGGTATAAACTTCTTCCCCTTCAAGATTTATTGGTAGACCTTGTTCCAATGACGTCTGGGTGTATAAAATGCCTAATCCACTCATTAGTTTGCTCTTAATCTTTTTGTTTATTTAGTCAGAGGTCAGAAAAATATAGAAATGCAATTACTATTTTTTAAATAAATATTTACTATTCTGATTATCCTGTGATGTGGATAATTAAACAAATAAATAAATATATCAAAATTGTCCTCTTCCTTCAAAAACAATTTTTCAGATGTCTTTAAGACTCTGTGACCTGGGTGAACAACTGTGAATAACAAAGACCAAGTGACGAATAGCTGGAATGATTAGTTTGCAAACAAATCATCAGCTGAGTATCACTTGTCCAAACTATTCACCAAATATTTATGGAGTAAGAAAGTAGCGTTGCTTCACGGGCAGTCTGATTAGATGTGACATGTGGGATGAGTCAAGGAGATGGGCTAGAGATGGTAAACCACATTTAGTGTGATACCCAGAAATGGAGACGAAGCCTGCTTTCCCTGGGGCCTTTCAGCCACTGATGTAGCAATCAACCCAAACATCCATAGGATGAAATAATCCAACTCTCATGGACCCAAATTTATGTAAGAGGACTTATGAGTCTCTCATAATGCAGTACAAAAATCAGTGAGGTTTTAGAACCAGCACCTTAAAGTGAAAAGTATTTTATGATTTATTTTTCTGTTTCCAATCCCAAATAATTCTGGCCTTGTTATCCTCTGGATATATGCCTCTTATTTGATGTTGTGTTTCAGAACATTTTTTCTTTTTACACTGCTTCTGGAATTTTGGAAATATGTCTTAATATAATTTGACCTTCAGCCTTAACTGGTATGTTCTTTTAGGTTATTAATGAAGATATTGTGACAATAGAATATAATAAATGACTGTAATGTGTTTTTAGAAAACTCCCAAGAGGCTGCAGTAACTTATATTGCTAATCTGATAGCAGTGCTTAAATGTTGTAAAAATAGTCTTTCATGCTAATTTAAGACCTAAGCTGAATTGTTCAGAGTAGCACAGCTGCCATAATCTTTTTAGTTAAAAAAATCAAAAAATAATCAAAAGAAAATTTCTGCATATCATTGAAAAGTTCAATTTTTAATTGCAAAATTGAAAGACAGTATGTTTTTCACTGAAATCTTAACTATTTTGATTGAAACATTTTGCCAGTGGGTTTCTTGGGAATCCTAGCTTTGATGGAAAAAAAGAGATGGTATTTCTAAGGATTTCAGATTTTGCAATACATTTTGCAAAATCATTAACTGAAATATTAACATCTGGTCGTGAGTGTTTACTTTTTTCCCCAGGTTTCTGCCAGTATGGGGATTTTGAATTCAGTAATTTCATAGTGGTATAATGGCACAGTGGAACAGAAAATTGTGGTATAATCCACTCCCTCCTGACCACAATGTTTTAAGTTAAGCGCAATTTTGCTTTCTCTTGCACGTCACTTGCTTTATGATATAGAAAAGGAATTATGCAACTGCTGTGTAAGACTTCTGAGTAATTGCTTTATGGACAGCCACGTGTTCTCCACCCAGTTAAAATCCAAGTTTGTTGCCGCACCAGGTGTGGATGGGTCAAATGTGCACTGAGGCACAATCTCATTTGGTAAGAATAGGAAAGAGTCCATAAAGTTTATGGGGCTACATAAATATATGCAAGCTTCTCCTTGGAGTTTCCTGTTAAAAACCTTCTGCTCCTTTGGAAGGATTCTATGTTTAACAAAGGCAAATTCAGAGACAGAACTTTTGCACCTACTACCTTTTGTCCTGTAAATTGTTTCCAGGTTCACTGCTAGGATTAAGGTTGGGAGAAATGCTTGTTGAAGAAGAAGGATTTAGGCTGAAAATCTGAAAACACAGGATCATATCCTTGATAGACCAAAGTTCATGTAGGGCATTTTCACCTCCTGGACCAGAGCCAATCCTACAGGAAATGATACAAACTTTGAGTAATGATCTCTGACAGAGTGGCAAATGCCAAATGCATGATTTTTTCTAATGCAGTTATTTTTGGCGGCTGTGACAAAATGTATTTCCAAATCTATATGTGTATTTATTTACACATAAAGTTTTGACCTGTTTAACTTCCTTCTGTGATCAGTTTTCCAGTAAGAGCTCATAAACAGGATGCATCTAGAGCAAAATTCAAAATCAAAAAAGGCCTTGAATTTTTGAACTCCAACTATTCGTGAAGTAGTTTTAATGAAGGAATGTTCTGATTTTTAATTTAAGATGAAATGCACACAATTTGTGTTCAAATGGAGTACTTCTTTTGGATGTTTGAAGGATGGTATTTATAAAGGCTATTTTGAGCATTCAACCATTGTGAAATTCAGTTTACCAAAGCCTACAAACTTAAGTCCTCCCTGTCATTAATGGGGAGAGATCAATATCTCCAGATGGTGACTCTGAACAACTTTGGAAAATATTAGCATAGGATTATGTGGATATCTTCTAATGTGGCAAAGCTTTGTTTGTTTTTTAAATGGCATAAAGAATTCTGATGAACAAGTAAAATACAGAAAAAAAAACACTCAGTAATTTTGTGTATTTTTTGTATAATGTAGGAAAAACCCAACCCTTTGTAGGATATTTTTGTGGGCTGATGAGCATAAGCTGTGTCGATGACTTGAATTAAATGCAGCGTCTGAGGAAAGAGAACGTGCTCACCCCACTCAGACTGTGCTCACAACACGAGCAGAGCTGCATGTTTGAGTATCTGCGATCCTCCAGTAGAGCTGAGATTGAAACAAGGATTTATGACAATCACCCAGTGGATTATAACAGATTTTCGTTACAGGAAGTATTCCATTTTGACAAGTTCTTCTTAGAATTAGTAACTTGAGCTTAGTAACTTCCTCTTTTTGGTTTCACAGTTTATACCACAGTGCCTGTTACCATAGATACAGTGTGGTTGTCTCCATGGGAACACGTGGTGTGCCATAAACAAACAAACTACAGAGCTATAACTTCAGTTCAGTGCCATTATTCTATGCTACGCTTAGCAAAATGTAAATATTAATTGAAAGACGATGTGAACAACATTTAACATTTTTTATGGCATATTCAAGTTGTTATTTAAATACACATTTTAATGAAAATCCAACAGGGCAAAGACATCCAGTCTTTACAGAAGTATGAGATAATAGTTTAAGAAGCTTAAAATCCCAGTTCTAGCTCCTCTTTCTCAGATCATGTAGCTTTACCCCTGGGTCTCAGACTTCACCTGTATGAAAAAAGAATAACAGTATTTACTTGCTTTTAGAAGTCAGATTAAATAGTTATGGTTCAAGAAACTATTTGAAGTAATTTCTGTTTATTATTATTATTATTGTTACTTTTATTATTGAAACTAATTATTTGAATGACAAAGCATAATCCAGTATATATACCTCATTACAGAAGATTTGTTAATTGAAATAATAATACTCTCACCTGAAACCATATCTGACCTTAAAGACAAGTTGCATATGACCCTGAACTTCTGATATCCATAAAATATCAGTCTCAACATTTTAAATTCTTAAAATATTGCAATTACATTAGAAAACAGCAACTTTTCTTTTTTAAATCTCAGCTATACAAGTACAAACTGGACTTGATTCCTACCACAGTCCATTTAATGGAATTTAAAATTGTTCATATCCTTGAATTTCAAATTAGAAGAACCTATTTTTAAGATGGTCCAAGTATTGGTGTCCAATTCTATATGTGCACAGGGGCTAAGAAAGTCAGGTTTATTTTCTGTGTCTGACTTGATAAAACACCATGAAAAATAAGGTGTAAACCTATGTGGTTATTGAGGCTGCATAAATGTTACATAAGCGAGTAATATGAGAGAATTTACATTTACAGAGTGCATTTATAGATTGGAAACAGAAGTAGAGTCACTAGAGCATTTATCTTTCAGAGCTAGTAGAGATATATAGATTGAACCTCACCTAAGTAAATTTTAAAAAAGTGAGATTATAGAATTAATCTCCACTGAACATCCATGAAGCCAACACCAGACAGTTCAGAGTGTGTAAAACTCATGTCAGCCTGGAAGTCCAACACTGGGAACATCTGAGATCCCCTATCAACCAGAAGCAAAATCACCCTCCCCAGCATCTGCTCTCTGTTTGAATCAGACAGGAACTGCTGAGCAAGGATGTTGGGGACTGCCAGGGGAAGTGTAAAATTTACATATGTGAGCCAGCCTTGGCTATTGAGAAAATGACAGATCTTTTCATTCAATTTCTCTGTGATTTTGCAAGTGCAGCATCAGATGATTCTCTCTAATGCCATGGACAAAGGCCTGGAGACCTGATATTCTCTCTAAGAGCTGAGGGAAGGCAAGCTCAAGAACTACATTCCTGTCCATTTCCCAAAATATGATGGAGATATTGCTCAGCCTGCCTCTGTTTCTGGGACAGGATATTAGCCACAAGCTGTCTCCCACAAGCAACCTCCAGAGACAGCTCTTCCAGTGAGCGCTGCCCAAGACACTTCTGTTTTACAGTGCGGTTCCCGTTCTAAAACTTTAGGGACCTGCCTCTCAGAGTTATGCTGTGAGGCACAGCAATTACTGTTCACTGCAGTTACACTGCTGAAGTGAAGGTCTGCAGAAGTGTGTGGTTGCAGCTCATTAGAGGAGAGTGCATTTTCACCCCGTTTCCTGGAGGTTGTGCTCTCACGTGGGTGCACTGACACACACCTCTGGGTGATGCAGCCAGAACCCAAGTCAGCAATCCAGGAAATGTCACTTGTAAAGATTGCTCTGTGGAAAACACACAGAAGCAGAGTCTCTTATGTCACTCCTTTACTTAGCTGACCCAAATTGATAACTTTCTGGTTTATTTCTGCTTTGGTGTGGTGTCTGTGGGGATGAAGATACTTAAAGCACTGGAGCAGAGCTGTGCCATGCATGTTGCATTATTCTTGCCAGGAGAAAGATGCATTGGAGACCTGTGCAGGACACATTGCACTGTTCTTGCCTGGAGAAAGATAATCCTGGTAGACACTGCAGCCTGCTTGGCAATTACACCAAGCTTGAAGTGACTTTATCTTATTCTGCTTTGTCCACACAAGTGTCCTAGAAGTTTTAATATTTGAGGTGGCTGGGTGCCTGTTTCTTTTTGATTTGTGCGCTGCAAAAAAGAAGAGAGGAATAGGACAGTTCCGCTTTCAATTCCTGCACTGCTATGACATTTCAAACTTCTTTTGTCACAGCTGAGCCACATTTCCCAAAGCTGTTGTATCACAATAGCTGGTGTTCAATTTAAAAACACCTTTATGCAATGTATCATATTGGCCTAAATTTTATTAAGTATTAAAGAGTAAAATTTACATAGTTTTTGTTACTGGAAATTTCAGGCAAGTGAGTGATGTAAAGCTAAAATGCTGAGAAAGCAGAAAGGAATCCCAAAAGTTCTCAAAGTGTACTTTAAATCCCATGAGTCAGTGTGGGGATTCCTGGCTTACCTGAGTATTGACCAGTAAAGCAACCTTCAGATTTTCCTTCTGTATTGCACCTCATAAGATAGCCTTGTTAAAAATAGAAGTGCTGAAAATGGACTTTTCTAATCGCAACAGGCAGGGGAAAGAAAAAAGAAAAGCCATATGCATTTGCATTAAAAGCCTAGAAGAATAAAATACAAAGGTTTCTCTTTCCTTAAAGGTTCTGAAATTGCGCAAAGTAAATGTGTAACTCATACCAGGGCTTGGTAACACCATGACATATTTTATATTAAAATCCCATGAAGAGCAGCCCCCCATGATGACATCAGCCCCCAGAAGACAGCACCACAGTCACAGATGGCTAAAACAGGGGTCAGGTGTCAGCCCCCTCTCCTGCCAGCTATAGAAGGGAACAGGATGATAACACAGAGTTAACCCTCAGCATCTCTGTCAAGTCTCGATCATAAAACATTATATGCCCAAGTGGCACATTTGGATACCTCCCCACCTCACTCTTTCCCTTCTCCCCCACAGCTGGGCACTGATCCCTCAGAACTGTGGGAAAATACAGAATTGTCCCTTTCCACTGCCCAGCCTGCATCCGACACATAAGAAATAGGCTTCAAAGGAGATGTGGGACTTTTACCTGATGCTTCCAGCCAACTGTGTCCCAAGCTCACAGGAACATTATGTGCACAAGCCTAGAATGCCAAAACCTCTCCCACCATGTCCCAGCACAGGCTGGTGGAGGCCGGCTGGGTGTGACCCATGCCCAGCAGGAGGGCAGGCCCTGGGGATGGTGCCCTCAGGGGCATTGTGATCCCAGCCAGTGCTGTCTGCATGTTTGCCAGCTGGAATACACAGGGGCTGAAGTCACAGCTTCAGAACAGGCACTGACATGCTTTTACTGTCGTGTACAATCCCCAAAGCAGTGTCAGTTGCTCCTAAAATGGATTTTACTGTTGTATATTAATCAGTAAAAGGAACCTCAGCCAAGATGTTAGCTTTGAGATTGAAATGAAAAATTGAAGAGGTGATAGTGCTGAATAAAAGATGATATTAGCCATAAGGCATTTTAAAGTGATAAGAATACAAGGCTGGGATGTCAGGCTTTGGTGTATTCTGTATCTTGGGATCTTCTACTTGTTTGGATAAAACACCTTTGCACAGCAGATGGAATCTGATGCAATCCTGTCATCTGACTGAATGTGCTTGTTTTCCTCTGCTGCAGAGAACATGTGAATTGCCCCAGTCAGGATCTAGTTGTCCTAATCTGCATAGGGAGATCAAGGTTCCTTTGCTCAAGGATCCTGGATGTTTCTTGCATGACTCACACACTTCTAAGCAGCTAAAGATAAAGACCTTCTAAAAGACAGAGTCTGCCTCTCTCCAGGGAAAAGCTGACCAGGGAAAAATTTAAGTGACTGTGTCCAGGTGTTTTAAAAAATACATATACATGGGAGGAAATCGTTCAGTGCTTTTGTCATGAGGAGCACTGGGCTGGCAACTCATTCTTCAGTTTGGGCTGATCTTTAGCATGAGAAAAACCCTTGTCTTAAGAGGAGGAGAGGTCTAGAAAGGATCGGTGTACAGCTGTTTACTGCACCTGGGCTTAGTCAGTGTTTGTATCGCAGTGTGTGGACTGACATCCAGCTCCTGCAGCTGAAGCACAATGGAATTCTGACTTCAGTGGGTGCCGGGTCAGACTGAGCAGGAGAGTAAACAACAAATCAACGTGAATTGAGGTCACCTATACTTTGAGTAATTATACAGCAGTGTAATTGGCAGGGCAAAGCACACATTGGAAACAGCAGTAAAACGGCGGGAGGAAAGAGGAACTGTTCATTCAAACGAACGCTGTAACTGCTAGACGTGATTTTCAAATAAGCTGTCCCTCTTGAATTTGGCAGACAAGATCTTTTGGTTTCACAGGAAGGAGCAATTCTCATCGGAGCAGCTGTAGCCCAAGCTGCAGCAGTGATGAGACAGCTTGATAAATCAGGCCCTTTTAAGGTTGCTGCCAATAAATTAGCCACTTGAAAACACTAAATATCAGCTTGTAAGATGATCTTTTTAGTAGGCAAAGGCCTTTTAATTTTTATTAGAACAATTAGTCCTTTTATAAGTCTCAAAATAAAATTAATCATTGTGGTAATACAGCATGAAATAACTCCCCTAGTTTCAGTCAGGCAGAGGATTTTCAAGGAGGGATTTTTTATTGTTGTTGATTTGCTTTGAGGGGGTGGTGTCTTTTTCCTCTCCATTTACAGCAGGCTTTATATGTAAGCTCAGGTTTGGAGGCACAGGTCTCTGAAGGCAGTGCTGTGCTCAGGAGGGAAGCTCGCCAAAAAGGGAATTCCTTTGCTTTTCTCAATCACATCTTCTCCTTTCATCTGAATACACATACAGCCCCAGTGCAGTCTCCCATGAAACAGTGAAATGACACATCCGTCTGAAAAAAAGAGATGTTAGAAAGGAATAATTATAACCCAGTCCCTTCACTGTCTCTTTTTCTCCTCCAAGACTAGTTCTACTTGGATAAATAACATCTTTTTCCTTCATTTGCATTTTTAATGTCTTGTTTACCTTTTCCAAGCCATCAGGGTACAGAGCAGTTTTTAAATACTTTCTCAACATATTTTTAACCATTTCAGTATAAAATGTTTTTGTTTTGCTGCTATCTTTGCTTTTTTTTATTAATCCCCTCTTTGTGTATTAAAAATTATATACTTTTATTAGTGCACACATCACTTGTAGTGTGGTCCTTGTCTAAGTACAAAGCATCAAAGTCACACCTCCAAATAAAAATTCTCTAACATCTAAGGCATTGATTTTAGTTTACTTAACTGCAGAAGTCTAAGATGCTATTTAACCACAGCTCTGTATTTCTGCTTGACCTCAGTGAGTGGCTGCAATCCTCTTTCTGAGCCACTTCACAGCAAGTTGGCATTTCAACTCAGCCTCCAGGTGGCTGTTAATAATCATACTTTACCCCAAAACGGGTGGAATAAGGGCACAGTTTCCCCAGCTCTCCAGTGGGGATGGGGAGCCTACAAAAAAAACCCAGTGAATGCTGCTGGGCCCAAGAACAATAAACCAGTGCAGTGAGGTTCTCCACTGTTCAGCTGTCAGAAATCATGGCCTCTGATCTCACAAATCCTGACATGTGTTCTAAGTTCTCTACAAGTAAGAAATTGAACGGGATTAATCAAATTCATACACATAAGTATGTGGTTGTTCTTCCAGATGCATGACATAATAATGTTGGCAGATGATACAATGGAATCATCCATATACTGCCAGATCTCACTATTTGGGAGTTAAAATCCAGTAGTCAATCATCTCCATTTTAAGGATTCTTTAAGAGCATATGAAACAACAAAACTAAAATAACAGTCAAAGACAAAGCATCATACTGTGAATACAGTAATGATATTTCCATTTCAGTATTGAAATCATCATTTAAATATTGCAACAACTTAAAGTATTTATGCACATGTACTCACAACATTTAATAATTGCCTCACCGAGACATCAGTATGGGGTTAATTTTATTTAACTACAGAAATCCACAGCTCAGCTAGTCCTCAGCTTGCTTTATGATTAGTGGAGAGAAGTAGCTCTTAAAGGAAAGCCTTTAGTGAATACACTGTCATAACAAGGTAGGAATTTGAGGTCTTCCCAGGCATCTCCTATGCAGTTATCCACATCTTGTCAAATGAGTCCTGCCCTTATTGAATAGATGTCCTTGTCTGTATCTCTACCTTCATGAAAATAGTTGATGTCTTCTAGTCTTTAGCAAATAAAATCTTAATTAGATTTTTGTTAATGCTGATATATACTGTGGGGGAATATTGACTTTAACATTACTTTCCTGTTTTTCTGTCTCAGTTCAGCTTAAAAACATCCCCTTTTTAGCTGATGTTCCCAGTTTTGCCTTACAGCACTTTGAAGTCTTCCATTTTGATAAACAGAAACAACCTTTTTTTTGCTTTGATGTTTCCAAAACAGATGTCTGAATCCTCTTTCCTTGCTTTATGCCTGTGGTACTTTGAGTTATTGTATTGGTGTCTTGCTGGACACAAATTCCATATCCTGGCTTGCCTCAGTACCAATGGTGATCTCACGAACTCACAGTTTACTTCAAAAATCAGAACAGTTGACAGGTCTCAGAATGGCCTTCCTAAAGGAGTCTAGAAGGCTAAAACCAATTTTTTTATTTGCATAGTGGAACTTTATAAATTTACTTAAATGTCTGTCGGATGTGGTTGCCTTCAATGGTAGGGAACCTGGTGACTGAGTAATCCCTTTCTCGTGCCAGGTTCCATTTCTTGTGCCAGGTTCCATTTCTGTGTGCCAGGTTCCATTTCTTGTGCCATGTTCCAATGTCCCTTGGTGACAATGATATCATGGATAAGCAGGTGATGGGTTAAGGAGGTGGGATCAAGAGGATTTGATAATTTTTATCACGTACTCAAAACCTGTTCCAAGAATAGAGAACAAGAACTATTAGAAAAATATGAACAAAGCTAGTTCCTTTTTTTTTTTTTGCATTCTGGTCACATGACCAGAAGGAAATGCGTGTCACAATTTGCCGATCAGCAGGAATATTACAGCTCTCTGTGCACTTCTCTATAGATTTGGGGAAGAAAAGGACTTTTGCTCTCCTTTCTTTAAACTTTCTGCTCAACACAGGATAAGAGATTTCACCTCTTGTTTCACACCACTGGTTAGATTTCATGGTTCAATTATATGCCTTTGAATTAACCATACAAATGATAATTGCAATTATATCTATAAGAAATTATAACTTATTAACAACCTGCACTTCGTAAAGAAAAGCTGTGAGTTTGCTGCTGTAGTAGAAGAACCATTTCCTGAACCACGCACTAAGGCCATATGCGAAATAACTTATGTGTTGCAATTCTGTGCTAGTTTGGCAATTCAGTGAAAGCAGCTGTCCTCTGGTGGGAAAACATTGATCTGCTGTGTGATGATTCCATGATCTACTCAATCAGCAATGTAAAGTGAGAAATGGGCCCCCAGGTCCATGTCATGTCAGCTGCCTAATGCCATTGATTTACAAGCCCCTGATTCTCATTCTAATGAATATAGCTGCTCACATCAATATAATAGGCTCACATATTGTTGAAGATGCAGTGCTAAATAAAACTAATGTTTAAAAATGTTGGAAGAAGTTATTAAGATTTGTGTGAAGGAATCGTGTTTGTCTGAGTGAGGCAAAGGCAGGAGCAGGCGTGGTATAAAGGGGTTGAATGTCTGGAGCCACGCTGTTTGTTCTTGTTACAATGTGTTGGATGTGTTCTAGTAATCAGTGTTGTCTCATGTGTGAAAACAACATTGTGATGCAGATTGTAGCTGTCAGATGACTCTCAATTATAAAATAGTCTTTGGAGACTGAGAAATGGAACCATGCAGTAAATGACACAATTTATTAATCAAATTTATCGTCTTATTCTGCTTTTCCTGAAATTGAGAAGTTGCTTGTGAATTCACTGCACTCACTGCTCCTAATTATAATCACATGTGAAGAGGCTGGCTTCTGGACAGCAGCTGATGCTACTCGTGTTTTACTGAATCATATAAGACACATGACCCTCCTTGTGCAAGCATCAGATCAGGGCATTTGTGTTCTTTTGACTGAATGCAATTAATCTAGCAGTTCTGAGTCAGTGGAGTTTCAGTGACTTTGCATCTCTCAAAAACCTCAAGCAAATTAAATCAAGGATTGGATTTGATCGTAGGGGAAAAAATTCTTTTCTGCTGGTGTTAGAAGGGGCTACGATTTCCATTAATTGTACCTGAACTACTATTAATTCAAGGCAAGGCTCTGAAATGGAATAACTCAGTGAGATTAACTGCTGTGTAGTAATTAGACATGATTTTTAAAGAAATCATGTAGATCATTCAGGAAGTCAGCAAATTCTACCTGCATAACGTTTTTGCTTACTATTGGAGAAAATTAGTGATCATGTGCTAGAACTTCACCAAACGCTCTATAAACTGACAATTCAGACAATGGTATTACTCAAGTGGGAATTCTCTACCACACTTCACATTGGAGAGTTTAGAAAATTCTTCTCTGCCTGATTTTATGTAAAGAAACACCTTTTGGTATAGATGAAAGGACTTACTGACATGAGGAGATGGATTCAAAAACTTATCTATGTCTTATTCACTTTTACTGAATAGCTACTGAAAATTATTTTTCCTTTCTACTTGTCTAGTTAACCTAATCAAACAGTTCAGTCTTCCTACAGTGGAGTAAGTCTTTCTACATGCATAATGATTATTTTATTGGGATAAATCCATTCCCCACACTCTCCAGAATAAGACCTCTTCAAGAGTCATGGGATAAGCAGTCATTAGATGTATGGGCCTGGCTGACCACAGCTCACAGGCCAATAAATCCTCAAAGTTCTGCAGACACTTTCATTTTATAATTTAGTAGAGAATCATATATTTTGTGGAGAGAATTTTGCCACCTTAGTGAATCTTGTACAGGATATTTGCCAAGATTGTCATCCAGCATCTGAAAGTAGAGGAAATGCATTAATTTCAGTAGTATTACTCATGATCTCTGGCAGTTCAAGGGATGCTAAATTTAACCCCTCTTTAGCTAAAAATCTTTCAGCAAATGCTGGAAAAGTTTAAGGTTCAGTTTTTAGCTCTGGGAAATGAGCTTTTATGAAAAATCAAACCCAACAAATATGCTAACATTTTGTAAAATTTTATGGAAAAAATTTTAAATGCATCTACCTCCTCTTTTGCAGAGGTTTTTTATTCTGTATGAAATTATATTTTGCAATGGGTCAGGGATTCCTACTTGTGGTTTGTCTTATCTTCCCTCCATTATGATTGCTGTTTTGTTGTGCCCAACACTCTGGAAAGTGAATGTGACAAGAATTGCCCAATGTCATCGAAACCCAAACTATTTGTTCCTACAAATTTATGAAAAGAGAGAAAAGGATGCTAATGACCAATTATTTTAGCTCCTTTTGATCTCCTGATATGATGTATAAGACTAAGTCAT
Source organism: Drymodes brunneopygia (assembly GCA_013400955.1). NCBI lineage: Eukaryota > Metazoa > Chordata > Aves > Passeriformes > Petroicidae > Drymodes > Drymodes brunneopygia. The sequence continues at coordinate 45,725 of VZTZ01028776.1, read as the reverse complement.
TGATAGCAAAAGTTCACAGTACTTCATTTAAAACACAGGTTAAATAGAAAATAAACCTTACCCTAAATCTAACTTGTAAAAACTTATTAAAAATAATGCAATTTGATTAATTAGTCAAACTGGGGTCTGAAACTAAGAACATGTTTGAGCACTTAAACCCAGCTCTCTAAAGAGTCCCAGTAAATCCTAAGAGAGGGGCTTAGGATCTGGGGGCAAAATAACTTGGAGCTCTGGGAGCAAAGTACTAGCATTTTTGTTCATTTAAGATTTTACAGTTCTCACTGATTTCCCTGTTTGTTTGTTTTTTTTCCTAGAAATAAGACAGCCAAGTAATACATCTATTGAGACCTCATCTTTTCAGTTCACACCTCAACACTAAATTTTCCAACACAGTCCTGAACCGTGAATTCTGGTGACTGAAACATGCCAAAATCCATTTTTCTACCTTTTGGTAAAAAAGGTTGGCAATACAGTACAAACATTAATACCTTTACTTCTACCATTAAATCACATGCCTTACTGGAAGTTGCAGCCTAGAAAAAGGACAAGTTTTCATGGAAGTAGATGAGGGAAGTAATCTATTATAAATTGCAATGTAGCTACTGAGGACTCATCAGAGACAGATTTTTCTATGTTATTTCTAAGCATGAGTGTCTCTTTTGCCTTTAAGAGGCATTTGCATTACAGCATGTTTCCACAAAATGATTTGGCACTCCAATTCATTATTTATCCTTCTAAAATGAAGCTGACCTAAAATCTCCATGCTGCAGAGTGTTGCTGTAGGAATGTTAATATTAATGCTGTTTTCTTAACTCCCACACCAATGGGTTTAGGTAATAGGGCTAATTGCAAATTCTTAAAAACATTATGCTTTCTTTTATCTTCTGAATTTTTGGTCACAGCAATCACTTTAAACCATGCAGCATTAGATGCCTCTACCTGAGGTTTTATTGTGGCCTGTGTGTTGTTTTAGATATGGGACCATAGCTAAATTTTAGCACCACTAAAAAGAGTAGCTCCCCTCTAGAACTGAACTGGTATCTTCAGAGAGAGGGAGAAAAAGAGACGTAGACCCATTTTAAGCCCTCTGTTGTCAGTGCATCTGAGAAGAGGCTCCAATTTCTGAATTCTGCTTATTCCTTGTGATGAACTGTTGGTTTCATGACAGAAAGCTTCTGTTGAATGTTATGCATGCTCTTGAATTCCTGTGGATATCAGTAGAACTGAAGTGCAAGATTAAATTCTAGCATATGCTTTTCTTACAGTAGCTGACTAAGTCAAATCAAAATAATGTTACCAACTTTTTGGATTAATTTTTCTGCTTGTTCAGTGAGTTAAATCAGCTCACTGGGTACTAGATTTGAATCAAAGGCAGAAACATCAGTTTCAGTTTGGTGGAAAGGGGAAAGGATTTGGACTGTCCTTTCTGATATTATCAAGCCATTCCATTATTTTAATTATGCAAGAATTTCAGAGCTTGTCCTTGGTTCATGAGTTAAGGTTTATCTACTATGTCCTAAGGAAAGTGATTCAACGGGAGTATTTTTAAATGCTTATTGATATCCCTAGTAATCCATGTAAATATTTTTAAATGAATTTGTCCTTTCCTGACTACTCAATAGAATTGTATTAGTATGACTACACAGAGGAAGTAACAGTCACACTTGTTGTTCAAGGCATAGGTTCAAAGAAATTCTGCAAGAAATAATCTATCCGAAACAGACCAACCAATTCAGTTCTTATCCATATAAAAGGATTGTGTGTTACTTCTCACATGCATGTAATGTAACTTCATCTTTCCATTTTCTATAATCTCAGCATTTCTTCGATAAATAATTTTTCCCCTCTTGTGGCCAGCTGTAAAAAAGTGGAGACCAAACTTAACCCTATTAATCAATAACTAATTCAAACATTTGGCTTTGGGTTTGGACCTGTGCTTTGGGACCACCCTTCTCATTCTCACTTTCCCCATCACCTACTTCCCTCTGTGTGGAATGATGCCCCAGGACACAGAGGCATACATAATCAGCAGTGTAGTGCATTCTTCACATGACAATGTGGGACTGAGGCACTTCTTTCCCTGGAATGAAGCAATGTAGGTGCTGCAAAGTCATGAGTGAAGTGATGTAAGCTCTGTGATGGCATGAGCACACAAAGGAAGCGTCATTGCTCACTCTGCTTTTCTTTTAGAACCAGGAGAATGACAGTAATGTAAGTAAGCCCTTAAGCTGAGTGATCCTCTATTGTTTCACATCCAGGTTCACACAGATATTAATTCTTGCTGCCCACTATCCATGTCTGTCTGTCAGAGAACCCAAATTTTTATATACAGGACATAAACATGTGCAGTCTACAGTTTTCATTCCACATGACAGGAACACTGCAACAGCCTTATGAAATACAATAACTTCTAGTTATCATATAATATTGCTCAAGGTGCATGTAAAGCAGAGAATTATACAGACATTATGAAGCATCCATATCCATGGAGTGAAAAGAAAGATGATATCCCATTTTCATGCGAGGTTTAGATTTTAAATTCTTTCTTGAGATAAAGACATTAATATTTTGATAGTAAAAGGTCATTTTTTCAGTAGCACTCACAGATTGCCAGTAAAAGATAATGTTTCCCTAGTGGACAAGCTTTCCTACAATATGTCTTCCACATGCTAATGAAATCCCCAGAAAGCAATGGCTGGTTCTGTAGTTTGCTAGATAAAGAAAAAAGGGGAAAAAAAGAGGACTTGGGAGAGTACTTTGTGCTGAATAATGTATCAGATTTATTTCACTCCTTCTTCTGCTTGCGGAATATCTAAAAAGCCATTTAAATTTCAGACTTTTGTGGATATGTTTGTTATTCAGAAATACTCCATAAGCTGTTACTTCATTTTGGTATTCTTATTGAAATGCCACAACATGATCCAATGGTGACCTAAGTAATACACTGTTTTGTTTTCCTGATTTGATAGCTTAGCACTACGCCAAGGAAGAAAGAAAAATGTATCTGAAAATCTCTTAAAAACATATAATTGTATGGGCATTATCACCAGTTCCAGAGCTACAATTAGAGGCTGCAGCACCTTAGGGCTCTCCTTTCTCCCCTGAGAAATGCCTTTTCAAATTCCCAGGAGATACAGCTGTTTTGCATTGATATAGAGAACTTGGAATCTTCACCCAGCAATGCTTAGGGAGCTAATTTAATGAGAAATAATAGCAGAAATAATCGGGAATTTTCTAATGACAGAGTTTCACTACTTGGGAAATTCCACTTTATTGTAATGGGAACTTCCCACAGTAACAACAGTTTTGAAGAAATTAAGGGCTTGGGAAGGGTTAGGGAAGAGCAAGGCAGATAAAAAAGACTCACCCATACCCTGAGAGCCTGGTGATTTGGCTGCTCTGTCAGAATTGGGAAAGGCACCTTAGGCTGAGTTTCTGCCTTGTTCACTACAAAGCTTTATCTCCTGCTGGGAATCCCAAATAATGACTTTAAGTCACCATAGATTGGCAGGGTGTGTCTTTCCTGTTGGATAAATCCTGCTTTGCATATTTAACTGTTTATTCAGCATACGATTTTCTTGAAACTCAATCATCTCTATCCTGGAGGAATAGTAAAACATTCAGACAGATTTTAATTCTAAAAAGTATCTTCTTTAGTTGTTCATATTGGAAGTGGAGATCAAAAATTGCAGCGTTTTGGATAAATCACTCTAGACATCTCTGGACTATAGGGATTAACTCCCCCTTCCTCCTCCCCAAGTTAAAATTTAAGTGTATATTATATAAATGAAATACATGTATTCAAAACAAACTTTTTGATCAGAGAGTTAAACAAAAAGAAGATTGAAGGACTTGAAATAGCAGCACATGCCAGGTATTGAACTACTCATCCATTATCATTAGTGAGAGACTACTCATTGTTCAGATTCCACAGAATATTAATTTTAGATCACATTTGATTTTGTGCCTCTCTAAAGCACTATTTGATATGATCAATCACAGACAGCTACAGAGCTAAGAAATAGCTAATAAATACAGAGGAAAGCAAATAATGATAATAGTTAATAATAATAATAGTTAATAATAATAGCAGCAACAAAAATAGCCACAACTAAAACAAGTCTTGGTAGCTGTAGATGAAAATATTTCATTTGAGTTCAATACCACAGTATTTTGCTTGAAGATAAAGCCAGGATTGCTGTGGGTTAATACTGAACAATTATTTAGAATGTGGTGTTTTACACATTTACATATTTGCCATGTGGATATTTATGATGATGTCTATTTACAATTATGCTGAGCCACTCTAAGGCTTCTAGTTTTGATTGCTCAATGTAAAAGGAGAGGGTTTCTCTAGAAGGAGATTCAGGTTCTTTCAAATAGCTCTAAACTGGATTTCATACTGCAGCTTCTGTTTGAAATCATGGCCTGTACAAGACAACAGTAGCTCAGCTGTTAAGTTCAGCGTGTCCAGCATTTTGTCTCACATTCTTGGTGCTATTGACTGCACTTATCAAAGATAGAGGGGAAAAAGCTTTTGATAAGGGAAAATTAGACCTTCACAGACCCATCACTTCCTTCCTTGTACCATTTCCATGTTCTACCGAGACAACTCATCACCCCACCCTTTATATCAGCTTTCCAAAATCCCAGCAGTGACCTTGAATTCTCAACCCCCCACATTAGAAAATCTTGTGTGTGTAATTCTGATACAGCTGATTGTTTTATTTGTTTGTTTTGTTTGCTATTCCAAAATAATGTTGCTTAACTGTAAAACTAAACAAAACCTTCCTACAACCACAGTTGTGAGGATTATGTTATGAAACAGTTTGTGTTGGAAAGTACCTTTAAAGATTACCTAGTCCAACCCCACTGCCATGGGCAAGGACATCTTTCACAACAGCTCTCTGTGATATGTTACACTCTAAAATGATATGTTTCCCTCTGGTGCCCTATGGCACCTCTTTGTCTAGAGAACAATTGCCTCTGGAATACAATGCTATTAAGCAGAAGGATTTGGAGGTTGATTCTGTAATGTTTTACACCATGTGTATTCAGCTGTCCATGTGATAAATGGGTGAAAAGTGCCTTTGTTCTAACTTGGTAACACGGTGGGGCCGCTGTGCAGAGCCCTAAGTGACAGCAGCAGCGAGACAGCCAAGGGTGGTTGCCTTCTGACCCACATAAACCAAGATAACATCAACAAAAATGACAATAGAAACAAAGTCAGGCAGTCACGGGGGTTCTTTATCTGTTCCTCTAATGTGGAGTATATCTTCAGGTAGAAAAAAACAACTGTCACCCAAAAAAAAGAGCTGGAGGGGTTGAAAATGTAAGTTCCTTCATGTTTGCTAGAATAAAAAACCTTACAAGACAGAATCTCACCCACCAAAAGCTACTTTCCCTTGCTATCCTTCTCCTCCTCTCCATCACTCAGCAGAGGACCTAGAGCACTGCATTTTTGTTTTAGTAAAAGGATTGTAAATTGACAAAGAATATTCCAAAAAAGAAACTACTAGTACTGCTACCACTTCTTTCAGGTCAAGATGATATAACTCTGCTACAGAAATGCAAATTTAATTTTAAGTTTCAGGTCAAATGGAAAACATTTTAAATTCCAGGATGAAATAGGATTTTCAATTATGAATCACTCAATGTTTTCTGAATCCTCTTTTCTTTGTATTTCCTTCCTTTAAAATATTGCAGGGTTTAATAAGAAAAATATTTCTTGTGATTATGATAAAAATAATAACATGAAATAGATTTTCAATATTTCAAGATAAATTTAAACTTTTAAAATTCCTGAATATAAAATATTGTGTGAATGTGTTTTAGAATTTGTATTTTATTTTCTTTCTTCCTTCCCCTGACTGTAATAACTAGCTTAATACTATTGTAACTTCACTGTTAATTCTTGGTTTCCTCCACAGACATCCCCCTTTGAGAATTCTCACTCAGCAGAGAATTCAAAACCAAAGTTAAGGAGTTTTACTTAACGGCCTCGGGATTTAATTTTTGTCCTCAAGTCAAGAAGCTCTGAGGCATCTGTTTAAATTTGAACAGTTAACCCTTGTGTCCCTATTGACTTCAGTGGGAAGAGTGGCCATAGGAAAGGTAATATGAATAAGTGCTTTTGTTGGTTCAGGACACTGCTGCCATTCTCCCTGGAGTTCAGCAGTGAATGTATGCATTAGAAAATATGTGTGGCACTTGAACCAGAGGGGTGTTTAAAACACTGCACAGCCAGACCCGTATGCTGTGAAAATAATTCACAATGCTGTATTTTTGATGTCTTCCTCTTGAAGTCACATAAGTGTTGCAGGGTGGGAAAGGTTACACAGCTGCATGCAGGCACATGCCAAGAGCTCTTATCTTCTTGTTACCTCACCACACACTGAGCTGATAGGCTTATAAAATTAAGGATTAGTTTAACAGCACCTTTGAAGAGGAGTGTTATAGATGGTGTAGAGCAGTTGCTGGTAGAAAAAAAAAGCCATCTCTAGTGAAGTTTAAGACAAAACAAATGCTGAAAAAGGTCAGGAGATCTTCAGAGCCCATACAGGGGGTTATTTCTAAAGAGCAGTGATTGCACCACTGCCATGAAGGAATCACCAGCTCTGACTACACTGCTGTAGTTTAATAGGAGCAGAGTACTTTTCAGGCTGCCTGTTACCTTGAGAGAGGAGTACAATAATTAACTCATCCTGCACAAGTATGATTTAGCTTTTTCACTGTAGATCTCACAAAATCAACAGCTCAGCCAGCACAACTCCCTGCCCACATTCCCATCACTGGAGAACATGGGTAAAAACAGGATGGCTCAGAGGAATAGAGCATTAAGCTCCCTGTACTGGGGTTGACCAGAGGTTTGTACAGCTTCATAAACCACTGTAAATCTCTCAGTAGCAGAAGATTACAGAAAAAAAAAAATTATTAAACAACTATGCTTATATGATGAGATCAGGAAGCTAACTTGGCTGACATCACTTAGTTTTCAATTGGAACCGTTTCCTGGGCCAGCTGGGTAAAGGAATGAGGCTGGAATTACATGCCCAGGGCAGGAGGAAGTGCAGCACTTATATCATCTTTAGCTGCTGTGAAACTGCACTCTAAGAATGAGGGCAAGTACAGCACATCTCCCAGAGTCACTTCTCATCTTTGGCTCATCAGTAATGTGGAGATCCTCTGAGGCAAAGGTTGGATTTGGAGTGTGTGGTTGATTGACAGAAATGAGACCATCCTCTATGAATTTGATTGGAATCACAGAACTGTAGAATTGCTTGGGTTGCAAGGGACCTTAAAGGTCATCTAGATCCATAAGCAGGGGCACCTTCCACTAGACCAGGTGGTTCAAAGCTCTCTTTAACCTGGCCTTGAACATCTCCAGGGATGGGGCACCCAGAGCTTCTCTGGGCAGCCTATTCCAGTGCCTCACCACCCTCACAGTGGAGAATTTCTTCATTATATCCAATCTAAATCTATTGTCTTTCCTTTAAAGCCATTACCCCTTGGTCTTAATCTCTCTTTCAACCTGTTTGTACATCTGGCATCCCCAGAATCCTGCAGCCTAAGTGTTCCTAAACAAAGTATGTTGTTTTGAAAAGGAAAAAGGATGCAAATCCTTGCTCCTCTGCCCAGTCATGTAATGCAACCAGAACTGAACCCCAGATCTGGCCACTGAGCTGTTCTAAAAACAAACAAAAATAGAAAATATTTGAAATAAAGCTGAAAACTTATTATGTAAACCTCTCTTTTATCCTCAATCTCTCATTTTATTGTGCAGTGCTGTACTTTAAGTTTTTTTAAATTCCTCTCTTCCAGTAACCACTGCCCCTCCCACCCCCCCAAGCCCCCAAGGTTTCCACAGCAATAATCACTAAAGAATAGCAAGAAAGAAGTTATTTCAGGATTTTTCTCAATGCTGAAAGAAGTCAAGAGTGTTATGCTTTAAACTATAGTACACAAAAATTGCAGAATGGAACTGTTCATTCCATTCTTAGTTTAACAGACAGAGGATATGAAGGCTGTGGCACTCTGCTTGCCCTTGAGCAGCAGAAGAAAATTATTACACCTTTGCACACCTCAGAAGTATGTCTTGAGCCTCTATTTAATAAGCTTCCTTCCTTGTATCCACAAATAACACATAGGAGGACTTTCATTCACGAACAAAGAAATCTACAACCAAATATGCTGTCCCAAGGATCAAAGTCAGTCTCATCACATATGTCAGAGATCTCCTCTTATGAAAATTTTTGAATGACTGATATGGCTAAGGAGGGAAAAGTTAATTTTTCAAGAAATCACAAGCTCAATGCTCTCATTGAAAGGTCTGGATTGTTACTATATTTGCTGCAGAGATTTGGCAAAAGAAAATATAAGTTCTTTCTAAGGAAAATGGGGATCATACTTATAATTTTTTTTGTATCTATGACATATAAACATTTTAAGGTCTCTTCACTGGAATTTTATCATCTCAGTTACTCAGCTGCAGTTACTGTAAAAACAAGGATAAGCTTTGCATTATTAACTAATGTGTTCTTTTCCAGACTAAAACAAAACTGTTTCTTTTGGCTTATTGTCACTCTGGTTAATCTTAAACAAGGGAAAATCCTCAAAATAGGCTTACTGTTCTAATAGACCTGGTTTTGATTTAAGTTCAGGGCTCTCATCTCTCTGCTGGCTCTTCAACACTCTCCTCACCCTGTTCCAAGTCAAAGCTCCTCTGGGCACGTGTGTGTTGTCTGCTCTTGTGTTGCTTCTCACTGTTACAAGCAGTAAAGCTGTCACACTGTAGTGAGGGCTGGGGATTTCACTGTCATTGCTAGAGGACCTCAGTTAGTTCACATGATGTCTCTGAAATTTTGGAGTCAATTAGGCCAACACAAAACAGACATGTGCTCCAGGCTTCGTTGTGGCATCAGGAATAGAGCAGTGAATAACAAACACCATTTAATGACAGCTACCGAGGCAGAGAGTCACAGAAGGTTAAATATGTTTCTAAAATTAAATACAACATATTCACACTTGGATGACTAAAATTACATATCCAAAGCTTTGTATAAGTTCTCTAATAAAAGACTATTCTGAAATTTGGCAAGCTGCTATGCCTGCCACCAAGGAAAAAAGGTCTTCTAGCAGTTCAGACTTAGTCAAATGAAGTCACTTTTGGTATTTGGGATATTTTTCCTCCTCCATCTCTTTCCAGTTGCCTTGCATTGATGTCCTTCCAATTTTTACAAAAATTTCCCCCATTTTCTTGATCTTTTTGGATATTCCTTCAAACCTCTCCTGGCATAGCCTTATGATAAGGATTTAAAATAACTGAATTGTCAAAGTACAGTTGAAAAGATAACAGATTTCTGTGGCTAAAAAAATGCACCCGTCAAAAGTAGCCAGGGAAATTTTTTTTTTGGTCAAAATTTGAAAACAAGGTCAGCTTCCATTTAAGTTCAAAACCAATTAAACTAAAGAGAAGATAGGAAGCTGCTGTTTTCCAAACATGTCTGTTGGCCTTTATAGCCTATGACCCTTGGCCACTTTAATGAGGCTCAGGTCAGGTTTGTAATACAAAATTTTGCTGGAGCAGCTCTGCTGATGAGGAGGGTGGTAAAGTGTAATGTGTGATTGACAGAACTGTGCTGGTGAAATCGCTGCTGTAAGCACAGTCATATTGGCAAAACTGTGCTTTTGCTGAGGCTTCCCTTTATTCTGAGGAGTGTGGGGGGAGGGAGAAGGAGAGCAGTGAGAGTAAATGATTCCGTGCAAAGCACAACTTTGTTTGAATAAAATGCATTTGTACTAGGAAGGCTTTGCTGCTAAAATATATCAGTGATGAGAATCAGCCAGGCAGTTGTAGCATCTCACACTGGCACCCCAGGTCTGTGCATTGGTGCCAGGGTAGGACAAGTAGGTGTCATACAAAGAGTCTGCATTTACAAAGAGGTCTCTGATATCCCTCTTCTAAGTGAAAGTAAAGCAAACAGAAAAAAAAAGGATCCCACTGTTACTGAAGAGGCATCCCAGATTTTAACATGGAAATGAAATGCCCCCTCATTTGGCACCCGGGGATCACAGAAATCTGTGATCACTGAAGAATCTTAAAAAAGCTGAGAGTAGAAGTGGGAGAAGATCCTAATATGTTCTTGATTGATACATATATACCTTCTTAAAGAAATGATGCGATCAGATTGTTTTAATCTGGGCACCAAGCACCCAAAGAAAAGTGGTGGCTCATTTAGAACCATCAGCTCTATCGGGTAATTACTTTAATTAGATAGTTTTTGAAAACTGCACATTAGCTACATGACAGATCAGAGTTGTTTTGGTCTATTAAGTAATTATTTAATTAGGCCACATTTTAAAAACTGTTTATCTCCCATATAATGGTTGGAACCAACTCCTTCTGGTTTATTTTGCAATTATTTAATGAGGCCAAAGGTATCCATTGCAAAAAAATCCTATCCAAGCGTATTGCTATTCTGTGCTGCAGGGGAAATGGAATAAAAAAAATTCTAAGGTGTTTTAATAAGAGCTTACTACATGCAGGAAGCAAATGCTTTCCATTGGTAACATTACAAGAATTGAAGCAAGGAGGACAGAAAGGCTGCAGCCTTTGGGCAGCAGGGCCAATGCAAAAGGCTAAAAATTTATAAGAAGGAAAGTTAGCCACCTTTGTTAGACCAGCTATGCAAAGGTAAAAGTGGAAAGCAGCCAAGAGTCTCCTTTTTTAATCTAGCCAAGGGAAAATGAATCAGGGATACAAGATATTCTGGCAAGGTGAAAATGAATCAGAGTCCTTAATTAAGCAGAGATAAAAGATCAAAGCAGAAGCATGGTCTAAGGAAACTTTGTTTCTTTGTAAAAAATCAGCCTGGATTAGCAGGGAATGATGATCCAACATAATTTTTTAACTAGGGAGATCTACAGACCAGATATGACCCTGTCAACACCGAAGTCAGTGCCACAACTTCCAGTCCTTTGGTTGAGAAAAAACCTGAATGTGTGCCACTTCAAAAATTAATTATATTTTTCAAGGAGCCTTCTAGCTATGGAAAATACTATTCCAAAGCATGCTTAAAATACTTCAATTTTTTCTTTGGTGGTAAATGCATGGATTAATGAGTATTTTCCTAAGATATTTAATCATATTATTCTTAAAAAGTCATTAGAAAAGTATGGAAAGAGAGCTGCAAAACCTAAGAGTCTTAGTGAATTTTTACACATATAGGAGACTTTTATAACATGCTTGCCAATCAGCCACAGATATGTGTTTAAGTTTATGAGTGCTGAATATCATGGGGTGATGGTGTTTTTAAAGAAACCCAAAAGACAAAAGGGATATAGAAACTGTGGAGATGGGAGAAATATGAGAGCAGCAGCATTTACCCCTTGCATCCCATTGTGAGGAATGATATCCTTCAGATGCCATGGCATGATTTTTCGAAGGTGTATGAGGGAGAAAAAGCTTAGGCAGAACAGTGTCAAAGTAAAAGGAATGGAATGGCAACAGTGATCATGTTGCTGTAGCTGTTATGTCTAACATTGCTTTACTGAATAGCAATAGAGTTTCCAATCAAAAGATGAGACTTATTTCTGTAGCTGTAATATATGAGACCTTTGCCCTTAATCCATCCAGAATTATGGCAATTTAACAAATTGCTACCCATCAGTAGAGCTTCAGGAGCTGTCTGTGTGCACACCAGGAGTGGTGTCTGGCAGGAGGTCTGAATCTGTTCAAGAGAGACTTATTTTATGCTGCATTATCTCAAAACCATGAAGAGATTTTGAAAATTCATAGCAGTTCCATGCTTCCCTAGCAGTGCCATGGGTCTGAGCCAGTCAGCTCCTGAATTACTTGGGGAAAGTTACTTGGCTTCTGAAGATGAGTGAGTCACAGAGCTCAGGGGCAAAAGGCTTTTAAATCCACAAGGCATCATGAGCTTATCATACTTGAACTCCCATAAGCTATTTTCATCCTGTTGGTCTGTATGGGGACCAAAGTTTATTGTTTGTCTATATCTTACACAGTTGAAGCCTCAATGAAAAAGAAAAGATTAAAAAAGGAGGAAATAGGCAAAAGCTCATGATACCCAAAGTGCTGCTAATCTGGATTTATGTGGAATCTGAGTCATTCATATTAATTCTTCTATCTACTCCATTCTCAGCTCAGTGGCTACCTAAAAGGATATAGTTAACTGTTTTAAAAATTCCCCAGGCCTCAGTTCCTGAAAGGGTAATGTTTCTGGACAGAAATCAAAAAATTGCCTTTCTTGGCTTCATCTCAGGAGGTCCTTCAGACATTCTTCCTACTATATTCTCTGATTCTTTCCAGACTATTGTCTCATGCCAGAATCCCCTCTGAGCTTCATTGGAAAAAACACTATGTACTTCACTTGACTTTATTTTTCCTTCTTTTGGTCTCTGGGTATTGGGGCAGATTTCTCTTTCCAAGGAAAAATCTGTTTAAGAGTCTTAAGAGTAGGAAAGTTCAAGGAGTTTCACTGTTTCCCTCACATCATTCTTTGTGTCAACGTGCAGAGGAAGTGAGGCAAGAATGGGGAGAGGAAAAAGAGCTGGATGGTGACCTTTAAGCTGAGTATTTAAAGTAGTTGGTTGCTTAAAGTCTTGAGAATCCCTGAGGTCTCTACCTCTTCAGAGAACTTCAATCCACAGCTCTCTGATTGAGAGGCAGGACATGGCAGGACACTCAAGACATTTAGAAGTGATGCTGAGTGGCCTGAACAGTGGGATAAAATGGCTCTAGAGAGAGGAGGAGAAACCCCTTGCACAGAATACATATTGTTCATCTTCCCAAGCCTTTGTTGCTTGAAGAAACAATCCACTTGACCTTCTCCTTTCTAAGTCAGTGGCTCAATACTAAAAGGAAGGGACAAAAAGGTTATGGGCCTAGGTAGGACTTGGTTCAAAACAAGCTGAATCAAACTCAAAGGTCATCTTCCTTGCTTTTGGCTGCTTCCTCTTCCTCCAGTCCCTGGTATGAATGAGAGACAATCTCTGTGTGCCATAGGTAAATGCCATGGGCTGGGGGTTATACCCCCTTCAAAGCATTAAAGCAATATATAGCTGGTAAGAAGCTCAAATGTGTTTTTTTCTCCATCTGGAAAAAGAAACAGCTTGACATAGTTTATTTTTAGATAAATTTTTAGCTAATTTAAACCTCTCTAATAAATGACATTAATATGAACTTTATGGTATTTTACTTGGATTGGTCCCATTTGAGAATTACACAAGCGCAAAAAATATGTTTGAAAATATGAAATTGATTCTTTTAATACAAACAAAGAACTCTGAGAGCCTCTGTTTATTTGTATGTAAAATTTGAGAAAGGAAGGAAAATGCTTTTTGGGCAGTTCTTATGGTAGTCCATCATAAGCCAAGTTTCAAATTTTGATGCCAAGTATATTTTTACAAGTCAGTTTTAAATCTTCAGTAAATATTATTTCTATTTCATTACTAACATAAACTGAACTGTAGAACCAACAAAGATTCTGCAGGGAAGCTCATCAGTCCCTTCAGCCTTGACAGTGTTTGCCAGAGGGAGACCTTGGTTCCAGCACTGCCATGGTTCTCAATTGTGGCAAAATAGGATAATATGCATGAAAATCATCATGGATTTAAAGAGATCATGTCATATTCTGACAAAAATTGCCTAAATCATGCTTCAGGAAACCCTCCAACATTCCTATTTAGTGCTCTGAGTTTTATTTCCAGCATAGATGATTGCCAGATATTTGTGCACGAATTAAATTTTATTGCCTTATTATACTTGACTGATTTATGTAGAGGCATTTGTGTAACGATGAGCAAACCATTAGAAGGTTTTAAGGCTTTGGTTCACTGCAGGAAAAATTTCTGCAGTTTCAATCTCACTGTTGGTTTGGAGTTCCCAAGAATGGGCTTTCTCATCACATTTTCCCCAGTATTTCCTAGTAATAAACCTGGCTGAAGCAACATGCTTGTGCTCAGTTAAGATTTACAGAGGTTTCTCAGAAGTGCTGTGGTTGCCATTCTGGAGTAGTGGAATTTCCTTTGCTCGTAAAAGGAAATTTTAGGGCAATGACAGCTTGTTTCAATACATTTGTAATGCTGTTTTTCTCTCTGAGGGGTGCAGTGGAGCATTTTTCAAGCTAGGGAAGGAAAGCAGACAGCTGATGGAAGCAGATATCTCCTTACTCTCCACGTTGGGTTCGTGTCACCAGGGATTTACAGAGCGGCGGAAATGGGCGATGACACTTTCCTTTGTGCTGGGAGCCTGGAAAATGGAGAGACACTGGACAATGGGCAGTGACTGAGGAAGCTCATGTCCAGGCAGGTGAAAGGCGACCAGCCAAGACACCCCATGGGATGGTGATTCCCCATGGAGGTCAGCTGGGGGCTGCAGAGGCTCCCTGGGGCCGCAGTCAGTGTCCATCGGCCCCAGACAGGAGCAGGGCAGCCTCAATCCTGGGCCTGGGGGACAGGAACAGGACAGGATGTCAGACATGGGTGAGCCAAGAGCACAGGGGAGCCTGGGGTTCCAGCACAGGGACTGACAGCCCTCAGGGGCCCAAAAGGGTGTCTTGGGCTTTGGCTGTAGCAAGAGGACTGTCGAGGGCTGGGCAGGGACAGGGAGGCTCATCAGTCCCTTCAGCCCTGACAGTGCCTTCCAGAGGGAAACCTTGGTACCAGCACTGGCATGGCTGCCAAGCTGAAAACAGTGAGCAGGTGCTGTGTGCAGCTGCAGCAAAACCCTCAGGGCAAACGCCCCAGAATGTGGGCAGAGGCAGAACTGCATCTCATCCCACAGGCTGGCTCCTGCACATCACCACCATGGCCATTCCTTGGGATGAACTCCGTGTGCTGAACTGGCACCATGACACTGGCAGAGCCCAGCTGGAGGGTGGACGCCTGGTCCCTTGTCCCCAAGAGACTGAGGTGACAAGGTGGCAGCTGGGCACAAGAACACGGCTCTGGAAAGTATCTGAGGCTGAAAAGGAAGGTGTTTTTGGAGTGTTAGTGTGTGTTGGGTGTGACAACCCCTTGCTGCACGTCTTTTCTGGATCACTTTCTTGGACTTCACTGCCTACATTTCATCCAATTTCCATTTCAGGCACCAAGTAGGCGCTCTGGAACTCATCTTTGAGTCCTCTCTCCATAACAGAGCTCCAAAAAAAGGCAGTGACAATACACAAAACCCACCAACCTGCTGGGAAGTGGTGCTCAATATGTGTTTCTGTGTGTTTGGCTATTTTGAGCACAAAAGCAAACTTTTGTTTTGTGTTTTCTCAATTGTTGCCACTCATATAAAAGTAACAAAATGAATACTGGCTGAAAGAAACCTCAGTCTCTGATGAAGAATCTCTAATGTCAGAAAGTTATTATTTTGGGGCTCTGATGAAGAGGAGAAAAATGTTCTCTTTTCTCCTGCCATTGTGTCATGTCATTTAGGAAGCTTCTCCAAACAGCTCTATTTTTTTAAATAGGAAATTAAAGGCAGCACAAAAGCTTTTAAGAGTTTTCCTCAATATTAGTACAAACATATGTGTTCTCTAAAAAGTATGGTTAGTTTGGCTTTACTTCTGAAGATCTGAAGATATCTGAACTGGATTTGCTCAGGTTAACTCCAGAGCTGGAGCTGGGTCAGGGGACACTGTAGGTAGCTGAAGTTCAAAATCAGCTACACAGAATTTGTGTTGTCACTTGATTGCAAAGTGCCCTGAGGATTCCATGGACGTGGTTAATACAGAGCACAGACCTCTGCTGTACTCTTTTATGCAGCTCAGATTTGTCTTTGTCTCAGTTCACCTCACAAACTCATCCTGTGTCGCTCAGGGGATGGAAAACTTGGCTTTAAAGCCTAGATATAAACAAAGAGATTATCTGACCCACCATCCTCCATTTAGAAAGAAATACAATTACTTCTGTGTTAAAGATGTGATTCTCCCCACAGAACACCAGATTCTTATAGATTTTAATTATTATTAACAGAATTGGCCTGAATTCTCAAAAGTCTCATGCTATATGTCCATCCATGAGAGATAATGGGGCTGCATGACACACAGATATCAAACAGCATCTCTGGTAGCCAGAGCATCCAAACACTGTTACTTTCTGACAGTCCTCTGGGTTATCTGTCATATGCAATATATAAAGAAACTGCCAATACTCACTATCATACCATATTTTGTTTTCTACTCTAAATACCTTTCTTTCAGATGGCAGTTCAGATTAGAACATGCAAAAGGTTTGATCTTGTATACTGATGATATCTTTTTTGTATTTAAACTTTCACTTTATTAGGCATGTAGCTGTATCTCCTGCTATCCAAAATTTAAGAAGAAAAATTCCAACCCTGATATACTGGAGTTTGATTTTTCTTTTTCTATTTTCTTTTTTTTCTTTTATTCAGTGTGGAGTGTTAAGACCAATGCTTAATCTCACTCTTTTCTCTCAGGGGGTGCAGGGAGGTTCTGAACAGCTACCTATTCTCATAAGTTCAAGTTTAAAAACCCCACAACATCCCCTGGCCCATTAATCTTGCCAAGGGTGTTGATTTTTGCACAGCATAATGTAGGATGCTGTGATATTTGCTTTTGATTCATGGTATACAAGGGATCTGTTAAGTATCTTGGTTAGATTTTTAAGACAGTCACATTTATTTCCTGTTTAGATATCCATAATTTCAAAATAAGGAAAGTGCCTGAGGAAATTTCTGCAGTCTTCTCTTTCACAAAGGGGAAGTGGGGGCAAGAAGAAGGATACAAAAAAAAAAAAAATAGTTCTTTTTTTCCCCCGGCTCACACAGGTTTAGCTGAAGGCTTTAATTGTTCCTAAGCAATTAAGCTACGGTTTTATTGCCTGGGCTCAGACTTTACATCTAATTTTCTCTTATCAGACGTATACAATTTCAAATCCTAACTTGTAAGAATGGCCTTTTCTGCATGCTTGTCTAACTTGTTTGTCTGCCTCCAAAGTTGAGCCCAGTTGATGGGTTTTAGGTTCTGTGTCCCTTAGGGGTGTGAAGATATGACCCAGTCCTTGGTGCTACAGTTTCTCTGAATGGGACTGAAAACTCAAACAAATGATCATTCTCTTTTAGAAAAGAAATGCCGAAGGAATGTAAATAAAAACAAAGCATATTGATCCATAAATAGTGGTGTATACTTGTCCAAAATTTATCATGGTCCAAAACCAGACATGTCTGCTCTTTCATGTATGTGCAACATTTTCACCAGCTTCTCAACATATTTGGAAGGAATCATGGTACAGTCACTAACCCAGAACTTTTTCTCCTCAGAATATTATGTAAGTTCATCTATTATTCTTTTCCTTACCAAATGGGAACATGCTTTAATCATAACCATTTATAAAATTATTTCCCTCTAGGAAACAGACTCTTTAATGTTAACCTTAATAAAGCTATTACTGGATTGTTTGCAGTACAAATTAGACACGAGTATGAATTGTCCAATCTAGAGTGATTTTCTTTACTCTAGTCAAAGATATGGTATCCATTGGTGATGTGCTTATCATTCTCAATGCAGCTGTTCAACCTTTTACAGAATAAATCTGCCCAAATATGTCAGAGTTATGTTGCTAAAAGGAAGGCAAAATATGCTTAATACTGTATAAAATTACTGAAGAACAAATTTCATGGAATAATTCTGCTGATATACTTTGCAGAGTCTGAGAGTTTAACTGATAAATCTGGAAATCAGGCAGGACCACTGAATATCCTGTTTGACCCCAGGCATATAATTTTGCCTAGTTACTCCTGACTGGAAGATAAGAAATCGTGTGAGGTTTTGTGCTTATTTTCATGTCACATTTTGATTTGAAGGTTTAAAGGGGGAGAATATGTCATTTCCCTCGAGATTTCATTCTGATAATGCATCCTTCTCATTCTCAAAAATCTACTTCTGTTGTTTTGAAGAGAGTTGACTTTCCTTCCAGCCATTATTGTTTGCTACTCCTTAAATGACAGAGCCCATATTTTCACTATTAAAATATGTCATTCACTTTTAAATCTTCTGTTTGATTAATTACTCAATCAGGTAGAGGTCTGTAATACCTGTGTTTTAAGGTATTTTGTCTATAACTTGAGGTTTTATTGAGTATCAGTCATATGCATTCAACATAAGCACAAAGAACCTTTATGCTTTTCAGGAATCAAACTGCATCTGGGTTTTGCATTCACACTTAAAAATGGCTACTAAAAATGTGAAGAGTGAAGCCAAAAAAGGGTGCCACCAAAAATAGTGGCATTTAAGCCAAGCAACTATATTAAAAATTTTTTCCTTGATGAGTTCCTCTGAAATCACTGGAAACCATCACTATGTTCCTTGAGATGTGTTCTTTATTCATATTGTTTGCTTTTTTATTTTCCAAATGAAAGCTTAGAGATAACCTACTGTGCATACCAAGCACAGATATTTTTGTGATAAAAGATTTTTTGGGTTTGCTGGTTATCTAATCATTTGGTCATCTTTTAGGTGGTTTAGTAGGTTTTTTTCATGCCCTGTTTTTGCCCCTTTGGTAGAAGGAAGTTCAAGGGGAAACCTCCTTTGGAAATGCATACTTGGGAAGAACATGGTATTTATTAATATTACACGGAGAGGTACATGTATATATATACACAATTCTTTTTTTCATGCAGTTTTAAACTTTCTTTTTTTGTTGCTATTGATGATACTTAACACACACAAAAAATAACATTGTCTTCAATAACCCATGACTGCTGAAATTGGGCCAAATGTAACCTGATAGGAGTGACATTTCTCCTGTCAGTGCAAGGAGAGGACTACATGTATTCAGTCATGCTTGGAGCTGTCTTGCACTGTGTCTTGCAGAGAGCTCACAGAGTTCATTTTGCACACAGGGACAGAATTCTTGTCGAAGCCATCCCTTAAACAGACCTCTTTGTCACTCAGGTGTCATGAGCCTGCTACTTGTTGGGAGAGTGGTTACACCAGAGCCTGCAGGATGAACTGGAGGCCATCTGGAGAACTGGGTGAAGTTTCATTGGGTAGCTGAAAATTTGGATTCATCCTTTAAAGACTATGAAGATCTCAGAGAGGTTGCTTGGCTGGAGACAATTGGTTCCTTAGAAAGAAGACGGAGTAAAATTGTCATCAATTGATGCCAGATTTGACACTGTGAAGTCCCAGCAGTTATATCAGTTTTCCCAAGACACGGATCTATTTTCCATTCCCCTCATGCCTACTGATTTACTGAGTTATTCTGCATGTCTCTGTGTGCTCTTTAAAGTCTTTTTAAATATCACTAAATACCATCGTGTATTTAAAGACAGAATTATGGGCAGATCCTGAAGTATGCAACCTACCAGATTTTGCCTTTGACTACCATGCACTTTCTCTGACTTATGCTGAATATTCAATTTCTATTTACTAAATAATACATTTTTTTCCTCTTTTTTTAATCTTCCCTTTTTAACTCCTACCCATGGTATTTCTTTATCCTTGAGTTTCCTTGGTGTATTTGCTTTCAGGGTGCAGTTTATTTTCCCAGAATAGTGGAGATTCAGACTTCTGTCAGACTTTCACTTCACCTACCTGTAACAGGGGATTTTCATTCACTACTTTCAGTGTTTAATAGCTGTGGAGACAATCATACCTCCTGCTGAGATGCTGTCCATCTGCTTCCAAGGTATTGAGACTAATGGGACTGAAAAGTGATGCTTATCCTATAACAGCAGTTTGAATGGGCATCAAGTGCTCTGCAATGTGAGCAGACACAAACTTTGAATAAAAAAAAGAGGTCTTTCAGCATGTATGGTTGGTTTCCCTAAACGTTCAATATCAATATTTTTTTCTCCTGGTTCTGTTTTCCTGCTGAATTCCCACGTACCAATCAGAGTGAGAAAGTGTGTCAAAACTGCTAGGAGACTGTAGATCACACCAGGGTCTTCCAGCTTAAAGCAGGATGCTCAGGAGCTCTAATTCTACTTTCTTCTATTTTCATAGTGGAAAATATAAGGATGCTGATGCCTTAGTATTTTGCTAAGACATTACTTAATTAAAAAATTATAGATAGTAATAAAATTCCACTTTTTACTGGCTCAAATCCACTTCTTGCTGGCTCAAATTTGTCTATTTTAATTTTCTTGAACAGTTCCATGAACAACAGTGAGGATGCAGTCTAACAGCAAATTTTTATTGAAGCGTTTTTAAATCATATGTGGGTTTCAGTTCAATGAAAACTATGCAGGAGAGAGAAACACTTAGTATCCTGCGGTAAGTCAGTTTATTGAATGATAATTTCCATGCTCTTTAGCAATATAGGTTGTGTCAGCCCTCACAGTGTTTGTGCAGCCATCTGAGAGAGCAAAAATGCAGCTTTCTTCCTCCCGGGGCAGCATCATTGGTATGCTGGAGCTGACAGCTCAGCTGCAGATTGTGCTCAGGACAATGTCACTAAACACATTAAGCACCTACCCTTTTCATTAACAGGTTTAAAACAACCTGGAAGCACTGTTGACAAAGCTTATTGCAAATATGTTCCAGAGATGAGAGCAGGCATTAATACTGCTGGAAGTGAGCAGAGCATCAGATCTCCCTGACTATATTACCTGCCTCTACTACTGTTCTGTTCAAACACTTCACAGACTTTCACATGATTTACCCTCAAAAAGCTCTGTAGTGGCAGCTGTGCCATTATCTCTGGTTTACATTGGAGGAAGTTAGAGCATAGCTAAACAACTTGCCTAAAGTCATACAGGAAGTATGTAGTATATAGAGAAGTTAAATGCTAGATTAGTTCACTGTTTGTTAGACCTTTCTTCCTCATTAAATAATTCTTGATTTTGTAGATGGAAATGAAGGAATTATTTACTGTGAAATGTAGCATAGAACATAAATTCTAATGCTTTTACAAGTCCAATCATAACATAGTAGATGTATCTGAGCAATTGCTTAATGCAAGCTGGAATTTAGCGGGAATCATAACAAGATTTTTCTTGGAAAAGCATGTAGTCTGCATAAAAATTGAAATTATTTGTGTGTAAATGATTCCCAGCAATATTGCCCACAACTGCCAGGAAGCTGGCTTGGTATGGAGCAGCAAGCCACTACAAGTGAGTAGATTTGAAATGAGAGTGGGTAATGGAAAGGCTTTGCTCTTGGTTCACATTGTGCCACCACAGAAGTGCAGTCACTGAGTCTTGTGTGAAGAACTAGGAGATGTGATGTGGATGGTGGAAAACATTTAGGTATTTACAATTTGTTATTGCATACCAGAGCAACTGTGAGATAGTGAGATTAAGAGTAACCACTTGCCAGATAACATCATACCAAGCATCTTTACTGGGGTTGCACATCTTAATGCTTATCTCAGAACTATCCAGGGAACTATCCAGGAGACTTGCTTCACAAAATGTTCTCTTCCCTACATTCAGAGTGATTCAGAGATAGAGAAGGGGGGAGTCTCTGGTTATAGACTTGCCACAAGGCATCCTAATGAAAGATTAGTGAGACAGGCTGGATGAGACAGGAATAATTTTATATAATCATATACAAAGAATCTTGTGCCATCCTATAGAACAAAACACTCCAAGTTGCTTTGACAAGCCATGTGATTTCCATTAGATCCAGGCATCTGATTCTTCTCAGGTTGCTATTAATGGCCCCATTTATCACAATCTAGTGTGATATACAGTTCATCATCATTTCAGTTTATTTCAGTGAGCAGAGAGTTTGTTGTGGTGGAGTGTTGCTGGAGGGTACACTAGATGGCATTCTTGATAACTGTGCATTTCTCTCTACTCTTACTGATGCTCAAATATGGTTTAGGGATTCCTGGAATAATTTCAGCAAGCGTGCTAAATTCCCCATCTATGACAGATGCTTAAATGCTACACATATAGTTCTGGCTGTGTGTCACTTTCCTGGATGCAGAGGAGTGGATAGCTGGTGTTTAAGCTTTGACAGCTCGTTAAGTGGTCGTCATGGAATTGCTGGGTTACCTGTTCAGAGACAGGAGTCTCTGCAGTGCAAATCAGGTTGCCTCTACTGACTTCAAAGGGAGCAGGCTTCTTTATGTTAGCTTTGGATCTGCCCCACTGCCTTTAAAACTTGTACCCCTTGAAAGCTCTCCCGTGCAGAAGCCTGGGGCACACAATTATGACGACCTTCTTCATGATCTTATTGTAACATTCATTCTCTTTTCCCTTGTAATACTTGGCACCAACAAGTTGAATTTAATATTAGATAAAAACTAGCTTGAGGCAACCCTTTTTCTGTTTACATTTTAAACTGCAGAGCATTCTTTGGGGATCTGTGAAAATAAAAGCCAGCAGGCCTGATGTCCATCTTTTCAAGGCCCTTATCTGCACCATATAAATTAGCATAATCAGTATTTAGAGTTCTTGAAGAAGATAAATCTATTGTATTTACATTTTTGTTAGCAATCCAGGAAACTTCATATAAGATTTGTTATCAATAAATATTTATGAATTCAAGATAATGTTTCTATCTGACACATATGTAGCAGTGGGAGGATTTTATGCTGCATTAATGTAAAAGAATGAAGTGCGATCAAAATGTCTGTGTTGGTTTGATTCAAAATGTCTAAGAAGGAAGTAATCTGTCATTCAAGAGTTATTACTCGCTAGAGGGATATTTATCAATCATTCTAACAGAAAAGAAAATCAAAGAGCAGACTCAGCCTAAATATTCATCATTACTCTGGCTTTTGAGGTTTCAGATATGATTTCCTGGTCAGTGACTGTTTTTTCGAATAAACCACTACAAGGCACAAGCAATAGAGTTTGTTGATGAAAGCAGCTTCTTGTGTCTGTTCTTTATAGTCATCAGGCTGTGATCATCAAGCATGATCTGAAATTTTGAATCACTGAGCTGAAAGAGATCTTAAACCTTCATCCAGTACACGTGCATGCTTTAAGACAGGATGTAGTGTTTTCAATCTATGTGATATAACTTCTTCTCACCATCATTTGGTCATCACTGTTTGCACAGCATTTTGAACATATGTTAAAACTAACAAAATAAACAATCTAATCCAGTCAGATAGGTAAATATTAAATATGTTGAACATTAACCTGAACATTCAGCTGAGCAAAGTGGGAAAGGAATGCAGAATGTTGCAGCAGTATTTGTTTTTCATTAAAGGAGTTGCTTTATATGTTATAAAACTATTTTGGTGTTAATATACTGTCTACAACCCTTTAAATTTATGTTCCTCCTAAACTTACCAAGTCTTCTATTTGATTATCTCTGTTATTAATTTTCCATTTGCACCTATTGAAATGAACTCTTAAAGTGAGGTCAGTCACACTGTCATGTGTAACTAGTTCAGCCAAGCAGTTTGGTGAGCACTGAAAATTAGCCACAAATTGATAAATAATGTTACCTGGAGTTCTATTTGTGTAACTATATCGTCTTTTGTCTTAATATACAGGGCTAAATTTTTTCCTGTACTTCCTTTTACCAGTGGATTTTAGACTTCAGAGTAAGTTGTAGGGGAGAAAGCATGAAAACTTAGATATGACCAGATTGTTGTAATGTCATCTCATACTGAGTGACTGTTTTAACATAAAATGGTTTATCCAGCAAATTTAACTGTTTTTGAAATACATATAAATATGCTCTGAATGTGCCAGTGTGTGCAACATTTGAAATTGCTCATCCAGTGACACACTTCAGCCAAAGGTTGACAGTGAGTTGTTCACATGTGCCTGTGGGGCATCCTCTCTGTGTGCCATGCTCAGCACAATCCTGTTGCAGTGATAAGCAGCAGTTCCAAACATAAAAAGATTTAGTGTTTTTCAGAGTTTTTGCTGTGTGTATTTCATTCTACACGTCTAAGTCTTTGGTCATCTCTTTCATATGTGACAGCATTTCTGTTTCCTGGTTGGATAAATTCCCATGCCAACATCAGCTCCCAAGACAAGCTCATGAACTGGTGCAGCACAAACACCTGTACATACACAGTTCATGAGTCAACCCTTATTGACATGCTAAGCAAACAAAAACTGCAAAAAGATAGAAGCAATAGCAAGTACTATTACAATAGCAACTGAATTTACTGGTTTAGTTCTGAATAAACAATCATTTTGTCATGGCCTTTTCAAGTTTTAATGTCATTTATTTAAAACCCCTTTCTGTAGCATCTCTTTCAAAACAAAAAATCCGTAGAGGTACAGATACTTCATGCTCTAAAAGATCACACAGGCATTATAATGACCCAAAGGTGAATGTCAGGCTATTAACAAACCCCTAACTAGGTGAGCTTTAATTGATTTGAGGTTTCATAATGAGATTTCACACAGCTCTGTACAGTGTGTAGCTGCATGGAGTTGAGCCACATGTAATTTTTAAAGAGCAATTATAGGAATTCTTTGTTAGAATGCAATGTTCCCTCTAAAAGAGGAGGAACTGCCTCAGTCCTGCCAAGATATTTCTGCATGGTTCTTATGTTAAATACATTAAAAAAATGTGTATATGCAAACAGATTAATATATACATAAATGTATACATATGTATATATGCAAAGATACACATCTATACAAATATGCATCTCTTTATGCACCTAAATATATAAAGTTACAAACATGCATACTTATGGCATTTTTATGCATTATACAGCTGTATATCCATAGAGAAGAAATCAATCCAGCCATCATTTGAAAACAGGGGATTTTGAATTTTTTTAAAAGCTATGATGTGAAGGTAATTTTGATTATAAGTACAAAAAAGGTCAATTTTGGATTCTTTTCTGTGCCAGGAAAGGCTAATGCATAATTATGTTATGCTTTTAGTGTCTCTTTAAAATAAAATCTCATTGGAACAGAAAGGGGTTCAAATAAATGTTACTTTGCTTAGGATCTCAGTGAAAATAGTGCTTTCCACAGTTCATTTGCTGTTGGTTTACTTCATACAGCTGTGCATGGGAATCAGGTCTGCAGGTCATTATACTATCTTGGTGTTCATAGCTGAATCATCTGAAGAGATTGATTGAAAACACACTTCACCTTTGATGTGGGTTTTTTTCCCCCTGAGTTTGACTTCATATTTAGTTCATTATGGTATTCCTGGAATGCTGAGTCTTTTTGACATTCATACAGCCATGAGGGCAGCAAAAGGTCTAGCTTGCACCAATAGATGCAAATTATATCTAACATCCTATACTTAAATAAATCTCAAACTACTGTTCTAAACTGATAAAGTCCAAGAAATATAAATAGAAAGCAACTTTGGAGCACATTGACATGAAAAATAACATAACACAAAGATTTAGGTGTTGATATTTGACCTCAACATTGCATTATACACTGTTCCTGGATGAAGTCAAAGGCTTAATGTTAGCCTTTATTGTATTCATTAGCAATCTTTCATATTGTACTGGCCTTGCATGTCAAGCAAAAACACATTAAAATGTGTGTTATGCCACTAAGAGATGATGTAAATCTTTATTGAGTCTTTACCTCTTTTCACGTTGAAGGCTGGTTAATCCCTTCAATTTTCTTTTGTGGAGGGATAAATAGACCACACAAGAGCCTGAGGGATGAGATTAAATCATACAATCTCTGACCAAAAAGCAGAAGAAGCATCAAGCCTGTGTGTTTCTGAGGTAGATACACAGGTTATAGATAGCAAAGCTGGTGACTGGCTGTGCTCAAATGTATCATCTTTGGAACAGTCTGCCCAGAGAAGTGGTGGATGTCCCATCCCTGGAAGTGTTCAAGACCAGGTTGGATGGGGCCCTGAGCAACCAGATCCAGTGGATGGCATCCCTACCCATGGCAGGGCAGTTGAAATAGATGATGCTTGAGGACCTTTCCAACCCCATTCATTCTATGATTCCGTGATCCTTCTGACCAGAAGTGATTTCTCCATGTCTGAGAATGCTGTATCAGGTTTTGCCTCTTCTCTCCCTATTTTGCATAATTGAGCTTAGATTGTATTTGTGAACCCTACATGGAAACATTATTGAAGGAGACTGGGTTATTAAAGAAGGTGGAAATGACAAGAAATACCGAATTTCTGTCTTCATACCTTCTGTGTAAAATATATCTAGGATTTCCCACAAGAGACACTGACATATATAAGTATGCTGCTTGCTCTCATCACAGAGATCAGGTTATGGCTGACAAGCTTTGAAAATTTGTGTTCAGTCTGGAGCAGATACCAGCCACAGCCACTTCCATGTTCTTTGTAAATGTCATCTGGATAGGGCACAGCCTGAGTTTGAGTCTCTTTTCAGCTTCCAGGAATAATACAATTCCTCTTAACTTGTCCTCAGGCAAATGCAATAACCACAGAGCTCCAGGTAACACTGGCAGCTGGGGGAGGAAAGCTAAATTCCACATGCTTGTTAAAACTTGTTTTGTCACTTTTCAGAAGAGGATGCAGGATTCAGGGAATTTCAAACAGAAAGCACAATTTAGTAGCTGCTCAGTAGCCAAATCACAAAGGATGTGTCATTCTCAGAGGAGTCATGCTGACTTTTCTGGTTTCTTTCTGGCCCAAAGAACCTCAGTTATTTTATGCATAGCCTATTACCCCTGGCCACTGACCTAAGAAGAAAGAAATCCCTTTGGCAGGGGGAGGAATTAACTTTCATCTCCCACTTCCTGGGGAAGCCTCTATATTTTAAATCAGTGGTTTAATTGCACTGTGTCCTCTTCACAAATCCAGGAGCTATGAAAACACTCCATGTTTTCTGGGGATCTGATCTGGTCTTTATGCAGAAGCTCTACCCTGATAATGCTTACCAAGGCAGGAAGACCCTGAGGGGAATTCAGTGTAGGAAGGGAGCCAGGTCTTCAGTGAGAGCTTTACAATGCAATGTTCAACAGTGCAGTGTTAAACATGACAGAACATGAGCTCCTCTGCAATTGTGCACAGGTTAAGCTCTTTGGAAAGTTTAAGGTCACTAAATGCAACAACTGTGAAGACTGGGTACCTTTGATGCTTATGTGGCATTTGAAAAGGGGCTTTCAGGAACTCCATTTTGGATGTAGTTACCAAAATGTCAACCTTTCCTCAGATAGGTGCCTAGATCCTTTTCTTTTTGCTTATTTCTGCTTTTGTACGCAGTCTTAAATCCTAAGCCAGATAACATCTTGCCCCTAAGCCAGACTTGTGTGATCTTGTACCCAGTGGGGTGAGCTTGAGTATGAAACAGGCCCTCCAGTTACCTGTCAGTTCTCTGAAGGGCTGGCTGGTGCTCAGCGTGTCAGCTTTACCCCTGTTTAACCAGGAGAACAATTTGAACAGAGGGCTTCTTTTGTCTTCTGAATATGTACAGTGCATTAAAAAAAAAAAAAAAAAGGCTGTGTGTGATGCAAGCTCTCTATCAGCAGGTCAATGTGATGAGGAATATAATGGTAAAGCCAGGTACTCTCAATCAGATCTTATTTCCAGCATCAGGTAAAATCTTATCCACAATGGAAACACATGGCTATTGATTCAGAGAAGGCTAGATTTTCTTCTTGTAGTAATGTAGGACATATATATTTAGCTAACATATAGAGCACTGCATAATTTAAATATGAACTTAAAAGGTTCACTGAGGTACAGATGGAGTCTTCATAAGTAAGCAAAGTATTTCTTTCTTTTTTTAAATGTAGAGATCATATTTTCATAGCAATACTATTATCTTATATGTTCATCTCTGAAGATCTTGCTTTCTCCAAAAGCAGGAAATTATTCTGATAATAAAGAAAGAGTGCATTTATGAAAATAGTACCTACAAAACCACTTCCTTTGAAGAAACAACATAAATTATAGGGCAGAATCTACTTAAGCATTTAAATACTGATAAAAAATTAGGAATATATGATTGGTACAAGAATAAAATATTTTTTATCAGTTATTTTCTATCAATTCAAGAAGTTGCATGTATTGCTTCCTGGAGGAAACTACCTCCTTGTGGCTGAAGAGCACACTTTTAAGGGGAATGAGAAGCTCATTAACCAGTGCATCTTTGTACTGCTGCAGACACTCAAGTGGGGAACCTGCTTCTGTCAGTGGCAGGACAATTGCTGATGCTAGACATAAGATGGAAATTCTCACATGATTCAAGACCTCTTGCTTAGAAGTGGAGATATCTGACAAGAGAAGATGTGTGAGGTGCAGTTAGGCACAGATCTTCACATTTCAATGTATTTACTAAGATACTGGGAAGAATCTGAGGCCGTGGTATAGAAAAGTCTCTTGAGCTTTGCTTTTGCAGGTACCTCATCTTTCAGCCGTTGTAAAACCTCTGTGCAGCAGAGGAGAAGCTGCACAGTCTGGAGAAGAGGGCTTTCTATCCCACCAGAAATGTGCTCAATAGCTTGTGGGAGATACAAAGCAGCCTGTACAGTCAAAGTTGGTGTGTTTTCAGGAAACAGAAATACCTGGAGGAGCAGTCTTTTTGTTCCTGATATAATACTGATTTGATATTCTCACTACATTAGGAGCACAGGTTTTTTTCCAGTCCTTAATGTGAGCTTCCAACATACTGTGGGCAATGAAGTGTAGCCACGATGAAATCCAGCAGCACATTCCAGCAAACATAATAGCTAAGCATAGACAAATTAGAATAAATTGTTAACAACTCTCTGCAGATGTCCCTGCTTTGCTATATACAATAGCTTCCCATTTTTGAGGCATCTTCAAAAGAGGTGGGTTTGTTTACAGCACTTTAACCAAATACTTTGCTTTACACTGAGCATTTCCCATTATGGTCACTATTCAAACATGGAAATGGGCAATATCTTTGTACTTACAGAACTCTGACT
Source organism: Drymodes brunneopygia (assembly GCA_013400955.1). Lineage (NCBI taxonomy): Eukaryota > Metazoa > Chordata > Aves > Passeriformes > Petroicidae > Drymodes > Drymodes brunneopygia. Next base: position 16,963 of record VZTZ01028776.1, on the reverse strand, counting down.
TTGTTGTTGGAGTTTTGGTTGGTTTGGTTTAAAGTTAATTGTGATAAATTATATTTTTTAGAATTTTAATTTGATTCACCAATTCCTCACCCTTAAGAGGATTATTTTTTAAGTGGGATTTTTTGCTACAGACACCAAAAACTATTTGACTTGTTAAAACTCACAGTGCCTGGGAGGCACTTCCAATCTACTATATGAGGCATTTCTGAACCAGATTGCATCTACACAATTTAATTTAATAGCTCCTGATTTATTTAGTCTTTATGTATTTCCTGAATCCCATTTTTGAACCTAAATATACGCGTATATTTAGGGAGTGTGTAAGATGCTGGTAGCAATGAATTTAAATAATTATGCTTGGATCTATCTTTTAGAGCTGAGTACAGGGTAAGACCCTAAGTTTCTCATGTTTGTTAGATGAGGTTTCACAAGATCACATTGGAACCATGCTAGAATATGTAGTGTAGCCATATAACAACCTATGGGAAAAATCTCAGAATAATTATATAACTTCTGCATGAAATGTCAGAGGTTATAAAGAAGTGATTTTGAGATTTAATGCGACTTCAGTCTCTTAATTCTACTTGCAATCATGGACAGAATTTGTGTACAAAAAACTCAGCTTTTGTGTTTGGCCATCTGCACTACCTTACCAAAGGCAGAAACCTGTCAGTGTGTTATACTCTGTTATGTAAACTTCATTAAATTTGTTCACTTCAAAACCTGTCAGATGTACAAGGATTACTTTGCAAGGTCATTAGTGATAAAAAAAAGACCAGTGAACTCTCAAAGTCTTACCTAATAATTGGAAATAATTAATATTTCTAACTGTATTAACAGTAGAGTCTACTTTAAAAGACAATTAATGTTTTTTCTGAGCCACTAATCTTCCTCCAAAAGCTTAGTTCTGATGATCACTCTTCCTTCTCTTTACTCAGCATTAAAAATCCCATACAGTTTTTTTTTCCAGAAAGCATTACAACAACTACAAAACACAGTTTCATCATTCACCTGTATTCCCCATCATGAGGTTTTACCAACTGTGTGAAAATAAACAGATGGAACACTAGAAAAAGTAGAATAGAGCATAATTCTCACCTGATGACAGTGGTCTTTCTCTGATTTTTGAGATTCATGTGAATTCTGCCTTTGCAAAGCCTAAAAGCAGATGAACTGCTCCATCTTAATGAAGCAGTTCATCTTCATTGAAGAGTGTTGTAATAGCTAATTATTTTATCTGTGTATGTCTACAGCTATCAAAAAGTGATATTCTGCATTCTTTCAATGAGAGCAAGACTGCAGTTTGAAAAAAGCCATCTCTTTTTAGATAAAGTAATTTAAAGAGACACATAATAGTTAGGTATGGGGTAATCATTTGGTTTGAAAGCCACATTTCAAGGCAGCCAAGTAGCTCATCTTCCATCAGTTTTTAGGCTCACAATGTAAACCAGAAAACGTTCACTCCACTTGACAATAGTATTTTAGTAATCACAGCATTATCAAGATTTTGAAGAAGGAGCCTATTGATTTCTTCCTCTGAAACTTTTAGAGAAAGTCATATATATAGGAAAGGTTCCAGAGTAGATAAAGGCTCAGCAGAAAAATTATAGGATCATTTGATTTCCCTTGTTTCCTTAGGAGTGCTTCTCATAAAAATCACGTCTCAGTCAGAGATGGACAGTCCAGGGAAGAATCATTTAATAAAAAGTAGCCCTCAAGAATCTGAAACATTCTGACATATTGGTGTTTTCCTAAATACTCTCACCAATGCCTGCAGCTGATTGCTTTAATAGGATTTTTTATAAAAGGCACATTAATAACTTTGTCAAGAGTGGCCATGGTCAGTTCCGTGAAGCTGAATAAATCCTCTCTACTTCATTTATTATTTGGCAACCATGTACTAAATCTTTAAAATTACATTTAAATTAAAAAAATAAATGAATAAATTCAAGTGGGTAAGTCAAAAGCCAGTCTTTGTTTTTTTTTGGTGTAATATGATGTAGCTTAGATAGATATAAACTATGGACTGTAGAAAACATGGCACCATGTTCCATCCAGAAATGCAAAAATTACCTTAATGTATCTTTCTTATTTTCTTTGTCATTATTAACTTGACCAGAAAGATGATGCAAATTAGGCAAACCCTGAGCCCATTTCTGTGTTTGCAAGTGTTGATTAACTGCCCAGAATCAGAGATCTTGTTGGTTTGAGCAGTGGACATTGAACAGGTTTGAAAATTAAATTTATCTACGAATTTCCAGTTCAAATTTATGCCATGTTTTTTTTCATCAGTGTGGAATGAAAACTGATGCATAAGGTAGAACTTTCAATTTATAAAGTAAGGCAGATCTGAACTCGCATTTTGTTGACAAGATGCGTAGGATTCTATGTGTGATGAAGATTTAATTGCATATTAATGATCAAATGGAAATAGTTTTCAGATCTAAAAATAATTCTCAGAAATGCTTCTCCAAAGGGATGTGTCCTGTGCATGCCAGGGCAGGGTTTTCTCAGGACAGACTTTTTTTTCTCTGGTAACTATGGATATATCTATATATCTCTATATATAGATATGTATGTATTTTTCTTTTAACTAGGGTTCCTCGTCAGATGCAGTTGTAGGATGGCTAAAGGAGAATGAACACAGAGCAAGAAGTCCAAAGGGATATGCCCATGATTGCCTGTTTTTAGTACTATAGTGCTTTTGTGAAGTTAAAAGTATTATTAAAAGTAAGATAAAATTCTTTTGGGAACAAAAAGTGTGTTCTTTACAGTTAAACTGTTCCACTGATAAGTTATTACTTGTGAATGGCACTTAAAGAGACAGAAACTGTATTAGCTCCCTCCCTTTAAACTAGCTGAACACACAGATGAGAAGCATTTATTTGAATGCAGAGCAATATATTGAATTAGGTAATGTTTGGACTTTTCCATGCTCTTCCAAGCCCCCACAGCAATGCCAGGGTGCAGGATGATGTGTTTCACTTCCCTGGAAGCCACCAAGCAATTTAAAATAAAGAATATGTGGGCAGTGTGAGTGATTGCCTGCACTAAAGGTCTATTTGGAGGTTTAAAATAAATTTCCCTGACTATGCTTAGTGGGGCTAATGTCTCTTTTTAAAAAAACACAATGATGTAAACTAATGATTTTAATGGTTTTTTAAGTGTAAGTGCCAACATTTCGAATCTTAATACTTTCCTTTATGTGAAAGTAACATTTTCACAGTAAACTTATTAAAGACAGCAGACAAAATTATATAACTGAGTTTTTTTTGTGTGAGTGGTATTAACACTACTCATATCTGAGTATTAATAAATTGTTTACAGAGACACTCAATATACATACTCAGTCTTTTTCATCTTTCAAACCACTAGGCAGAATTGCATAGCAAATTAGAGCAAATGGAGTTCTTCATCTTCTTTAGAGCATCTATGGACTATAGATGTTCATTGGGCAGTAAAAGAAAGAAGAAGAAGACATTGTTTAATAAGAAATACAATATTATTTAAAAAAGTAATGGGGGCTTGTCTATGGATGTAAGGATCCATGCAGTTCTTCTGTAAATGTGACTGACATTATAGCCACTCATTTGCTTTTCATCAAGAAAACTCACGAAATTATAATTTAAACTCTTTTGTAAAATAAAATCCATAGTCAAGATCTAATTTAAAAAAGAAAATAAATAGGACTGTATGACTTCCTTAATGCATTTATAAAACAGTAGGTGCCCAGTTTCATGAAAAGCTTACTTTCCAGATCTTCAAAGTATACACCTTTTCTCAAAGAATTTAACTGGGATCAAGCAGATGAACTTTGCCTAACAGCTGAAATTGTTAGTCACTGTTTTTTCTTCAGTTTTTAAATTATTATTTCTCTTGTAAGTTGAAGTGCACTGGCTTTGAGTCTTACAATTATTCTTTGTTCCTGTGCAGTTCTCAGCATGCAAAATATTTTAAGGTAGGGATAAATGAAACTCTTCAGATTCAGCTATTTTTAAGCTAATGAAATATTAAAAAGTAATATAAGGAGATGCATAGCAAACAATAGGAAGAACGTAGTTGAGATGATCAAGTGTTTTATTTTTCTCATGGTGCATTCTTTTAGTCTTCATATTAATATAACAGTGTCACAATAGAAGAAGATGGATCAAAATGAGTCAGTGCAGTTGCTGCATGAATAAGTTTAGTTTATACAGTCATAGTCCAAAATGATGAAAAGAGAAATGCCAGTGCCACAGCTGCAATTTCACAAACTTTCCATTTTACCAGTAACTGAAAAAAAAAAGAAATGCTGTCAGATTGCTTAAGAGATCCAAATTTCTAATAAAGGTATGAAACAATTATAATTTGTAGCTGCCTCAAAAGATTGCAGGAAAAAGAATTGATAGTGATATGTATTGAAAACTGGGATAGATAACAGAAGTTGAAGGTGGCATTACGGCTGCAGGCACTTTTGTGTGCTTTGGAAAGACTCTAAAAAGGTTATTGGTGGAAAGGAGAAACCAGAGAGCTAATGCTCATCTTGTCTCTGGAACTAATCTTTTTCTTCTGCATTCCGAAAAACGCCTCACAGGCAAAACATCACCTCTAACCTTGTTTTCTGTTCTGTGTTTTTTATTAACCTTTCTTTTCCAAGTCTACAGTTTTCACTCGAGTGCAGCCCCGATAGCAATCTGGGTTGAGTGATTATTATTTTTTTACAATGAGTAAGGTGTTACCACGATATTATTTCAGCAAAAAGGCCATGTTTAGTTGCCATGGCAATTAAACAATAATAACGGCAGTCTTTACTTGTCTATCACAGTTGTCAATCCAACTCCTGCTTCCTAGTGCCAAATTTACTTTTTGTTTGGTTTTTTTTTTTAGTCAATATTGCTTCATTCAGGTAATGCAGCTGAGCTTGTTCTGAAGCAAGAAACAAGAAGTTTGGGCCTGTTGTAGCTGGATACAAGTCTAGGCATCCATGGCATGGGTCAGTGTTGGTCAAGTGCTGGACTCAAGGAGCCAAATGAGTTAATCTCTGTCTGAGATGACAGCTGAGATGACAGATAAATATGTGTTAAGTTCTGTGTTACGGTGACCTTTGGCAAGCACAGACAATATTTCCTGTCAAAATTCTACATCACCATGAATATCCTTGGGCTTCCAACTTTTTGACGCTTCTGGGCTTGATTTAAGGTACAACCAATGCCTTATCTGGAGAAAAAAAGAAAAGCAAGAATAAAACACAAACTATGCAGACATCTGACTTGTTTCTTCTTTGAAGGGCGCTTATTGAAAGGACATGATTTTCACTGAAACAAAAAATAGGCTTTTGTACTCTTGTGGTTTCCTTAGATTAGCTTGTCGTTGTGTTGGCCATTTACGTTCACGCCCATCACTATTAGAAGGCTATCTCAATAATCAGTTTGAATAATCAGTTACAGGTAACTTGTTTCACAAATGGTAATATGACTTTTTACTTTTCAATACGTTTTCCTTACCAGACTACATCAAACTGTTCACACCCTAAATTAACAAGCTGGCATTAAAATAATTAGTTCAACAATTAGTAACTGAGTGGACAGAAGAATAAAAGCTGAAGGATGAAAGGAAAGCTCCTAAAATTTATCCACCAGTTAATATAAACTTTTCTTCTATCAATGCAGGACTGCTTTAATTCTTTCCTATCCAGACCTCCAAAAATTTACATTTCCATATCCCTTCCCTGGGGCAAGTACTTTGCAGGGGAGTTACATCTGAATGAGGCCATCTCTTCTTTTAATATCCTGTAATGACTTCTGAAGCCCTCTTGTCTCCAAATTCTGTTGAAAATTTCTCATCAGTGTTGAAGCGTATTCAAGCTAGAAGGAACATATGAATGAAAAAATGAAGAAATAGTCCCAAAAAGTTTCTTTAATTTTTATTGTGACAATCTTTTCATATTATTACTGGAAATCCATCCCACTCTTGCTTTGTCTCAGAGCTTCCATACTCAAAATATTTTCTTCTGTGTGTCTTCATTGATGCCCCTTTTACTTCCTTGTTTTGTTCTTTCATTCTCATTATCTCCTTTTAACAGTGCATACCTTGGTTACTTCACCTTCAGTGCTGCTCTTTTTGCAGTGCTGAACCTGACATGATGTGGGCCCTCTATCACTCACTTTCTTTATAATCTTCTGGTTTTATATCTTTACACATCAGGCTTTTCAAGAGGAGCTATCTCCTGGCTTCTGGTGATTCATCAGAGCATAGCACTGTCTCCTAGATGTTTGCTGATATTTCAGTGTTTCTGTGATAGCAATCAGAAAAATTTTGGGCTACTTCAGTTAACTGTAGCCACAATGAAAGAACTTGGAGTGCACCCTAAGCAACTTGTCTTGAACTGCAGGAAAAGAGAAGTGAACACTGCCTCTATTGTTAAAAACAATAAACATCCTGAAAAGGCAGTTCACCAGCAGTTCTCATCCCAGAAAACATTAAAATGGAGAGAGAGAGAGAGAGAATGTTTTCCCGAATTCCAGTGAGTCTTTATATCAGATTTGCCTTCACCCTGGCCAAGGATTTGCATTAGAGATGAACAAAAGAGATTTTATTCAATAACAGTCAAGTTGTAACAGGGTCAGACATACAACAGGAGAGCATGTCACAGCTGCTGACTTCTCAGTCTAAACAAAAACAAATTAACTTGGCCTGTTTGCTTATAGAGGGAAGGTGCCTCAGCCCAAAATTTGTAAGGCTACCTTTTCTTGACCACTGAAACATGCAGTCACAATCCTTACAGAAAAGAACTTAAATACCTGACAACAGGCAAATTTTAATTCATGGCTTACTTAATTCTTTTCTTGAGCAATCTCTTCTTTACAAGAACAAAACCAGTGATTTGGGTATTATTTATCCCTTTCACGCAAAAAGAAGCAAGTTAAAAGAGGGGGCAAAGCAATCTGTGCCTTTAAAAAGTAAAAGAATTCTGTCTTGTTCAGATTAAGCCAAAATGTTTTCAACAGAATAAGCAAACTCCTTTCAGCAATGGAGGCAATGTTAATATAAAAGAGTGATTTTAGAAAAATTTTTCCCACCATTTTTTAAAATAAAAAGTATCAATGTATTATTTTCTTACAAGAATGAAACGATTGTATTTATATGTTTTAATTTCCTGACAGCACCTTTTACCTAAAGGATTAACACTTACAGTTCAACAAATTCTCTCCATAAAGAAAAGCTGAAGGCAGCATTGGGAAGAGGCTGGAATGTCTGTAGGTATAATTTCACAATGTATGCTGTTATGCAACAGAGACTTTGCTTGGCAGTATATTTTCAGTCAATATTTTTCATAATTCTATAAAATGTATCAGAATCAATATGTTGAACAGAATTTTGCTAGTTTATCAATTTCTGAATTTAGGGGAATTTATTATATTCTGAATATATTTGGCCAGACTCTAAACTTTTCTATCTCCACAAAAATGACACACAACTATCACAGGGAAAAAAATCAAGTCCCCAGCTGTCTTTGTTAAAACCAGTATGCATTGTATTTTTCTGGTTCTGTTTTTTGGAGGGGTTTTTTTCACCTCTATAAGGAAATAATCTCAACGGTACCTTCTCAAACAGGATTTTCAGTTCAATATTTTATAATAAAGCTCTCTTTTCTCCTTCCCATAGAGTAAGAAATGAAGAGCCAGTTGAGGGACCATATGGCTTAGAAGTTCTCATTTGTTTAGTTAGATGATACCACAGACAGGAAATCAACGTATAGGAATTTCACAACCACATTTCCATCTGTTTTATGTGGGTGATGCCATCAAAGAAGCTGACAAGTCTTAGCAATCCTCCAGCATATGTCAGCTTTTGGTAGTGCTGCAGGTCCAAAGTCCATTCTCACACCTGCCTCAAGCAGCAGCAGGAGCCAAAATTGAAGATGATCTCTGTGGAAGGCCTATGGCTACACAACATGGTTAGCCCTGAACTGTGATATTTCAAATTTTAGCTGTGTTTGATAAGATATGCCATCGTTTGTCGTGGAAGTTCTGGTGCAATTAGTACCAGCTGAAATAAATTTCAGTATACAAAGATCAAAACAAGATTTTTTTATAACATGCTTGCAGGCTATAAATCTGCTCATCAGGTGCAGGATCTACTGAGAGTTGATAGTTACTGGAGAGCATAAAGGCCCCTTCTGAAATCAGACATTAAATCTCCCAATCCCTCTGTGCTTTGAAGTAATTCCCACTCTCCGTGTCTGGAGGGTGTAAAAGAAAACCAAAGTTGGGTTTGTATGTCATTGAAAAGGAGAGATCAATTGAAACATTTAGGAATATTATTAGTGTCATTTATATGTCATAGAGAGTCTTGTAACTATGCTAGTTTTGATGATTTTCTCTCAAATAAAAGAAGTTCAAGCTGCTCATTGTAGTTATTGTTCTCAAAAGACCAGGAAAATGGTCAGCTATAAATTCAGCCTCTAAAGACAAATTTAATCAAGAGAAGAGAATTTTATTCTTGTATAAATAACCAACAGAATTTTGCAATTTGCATTCAACTGCTTGTGCTTTCACTTGCAGGTCTTAATTAGGATCACTATTGCATCTTGTAGACAGCTAGACTATTAGTATTGTTGGTAGCTTGCCACCATGTTTGGCAGCCCAACAGAACTGCAAAAGCTGAAAAATAAGCCTATTAAAAAAGTCAGTAAAGCCAACATCCTTTCTGAAAGCTTTAATCTAGGTTTCCATATGCTGTACCTTTGCTGAGGGTAAAAATTATCAACCTGCTGCTCTGCTTCCATCTATCAGAGCATTTTCTCTGAATACCATTTCAGAAGAAATTATCTTTCTTTTGCTATCACTCTGGATATTGATTATCATTTTCAGATTCTTCTGCCTTTCATGTTAGCACTCTTGAGAAGGCCTAAAGAGAACACTTTTATTGCTTGTAATTACACTTTGACTGCATGATGGATGCATATCCTTAAATGAAAACGGAAGGTAACCTCACATTTTTGTTATACTTTATACCATCTTCCTTCACAAGGTTAAATTTATTGGCAAATTTGGAATTCACTAATTCTAAGAAGCACATCTTTAAAATCAGACAGGCTATAGAACACTAAAGAGGAAAGCCTGGAGAAGGACAATGACAGTTCTATTTTTGTCACTGTTGTGAATCTTTTTTTAGACCACAGGTTCTTCCATTTCCTTTCTTAACTGTTGTTGTGTCCATTTAAAGTATAAACTCCCCTCAATGATTAGCTCATTCTAGAAGTTTGAATAATATCTAATAAATGGACCTTCAGTATTTCTTGGGAGCTAAATGGAATATCAATAAAAGCAACAAATAATAATCATGATAACCTAACAGAAAATGTTTAGTTACTCATTAAGCCCATCAACAAAAGATATCAATTACTGATTGAGCACTATTAAAATGTGAGCCTCAGATAGAAATACCAGAGATTAAAGATACAGAGAATCATACAGTGACAAAGGGAACAAAGCAATCTGTCTTATCTTTGTTTGCTAAGAAGACCATCTCTATCTCCTGATCCATAACAATGACATTGTAAAGGACATTTCTTTTCCCTGTGTTTCAGGTTACAAGAGCATTGTGAATGAATCAAAAGAAATTAGAAGGCAGTAGCTTCTAATTGATTTGGGTACCTAATTAAGGAAGAATTCTTTGGGAGTTTTCACCTGACAAAACTGAATTAGTTGAATAATCCCCTGTGTGGTTTGAATATCAACCCTGCATCAAACATCTACTGCATCAAAGCAGTAGAAACTCTAACTGGGAAGTCTATGGTACAAAGTTAAAAGTCTTTTTTAACCTCTGCTACAGATGAAATCTAGGGGAAAATGGAAACAATACAGTATTTACCAGAAACAATTTTTTCTTTTGTATGGTTCTGTGTTTATTTCATCTTAAGTGGTATCTTCTCAGGCAGTTGAAATGTGCAGTGGTTTCATTCCCAGAAGCAAGCAAATTTTTCCTTATTCAAGTGATTTGATACAGTGCATTACAAACACAGCAAAATTCACAGCAGTGAGAAATAAATTCACTTTGTCTAAAGATGCTTTCACAGTATCCTACTGTTGCCAGTATTTGCAGCCACTCTTTGCTGGGATATCTCCTCTCCTCTCCTCTCCTCNCCTCTCCTCACCTCTCCTCTCCTCCTCCACTGAAATGCACATAAACTAATTTTTTTTCATAGAGTTTATATTAAAAACCCTTAAAAATTTTCTCTTCTGCTTTACACACTTAGAGCATTAAAAGGAGAAACAAAAAAAGTTTTTATGGATAACTAGCTGTTAAAAATCTGGTTGCAGAAAAAGGATTCTTAGCCTTATAATCTTACTAAGTGACTTTTAAGGCAATAAAATGCTTCATCTATAAGCTGGTATTTAATCACCTGAAAATGTTATTTATTACCTTGGGCAGTCAAGTTCTATACTGATTATCCTTTCATTATGGTACAAAACATAAAGATTCATATATGCAGATTTTTATTTCTTTTAGGATTTGTAATCCATTATATAAGATGGTAATTATAAGGAAAAAAAATGACAAATCAAAAGTAGGTTCAGAACTGTTTTATATGGAAGGAAAGAAAGAAATTTCTTATCCACCTGCAGAAACACTGACATTATTATCCTTACTGCTATCTCTACATTTAAATAGATGCATATTAATATATCTAAAATGACCAGTATCGAGAAATTTCAGTAATAGTCTGCACCAAAACCAAGTCTGCCTCTATTCATGATAACCTCATAAATGGAAGAAATTGCTTCTCATTGGTTTAGTTATTCACACGTAGCACCAATGTGAGCTGCCTGACATGAAAGCACAAGTTACACAGGAGCAGGATAAGCTCATTTCTCTGCAGATGTACCGTGACCTCCTGCAGTGCCACTGGAATTCTCCATGTGTGCTCCGTGTGGTGCTGTAAAGGATCACAGTCATTGGTGCTGGGTACCAGACCCTCTTAGGAACAAATTTTATGCACCAGTTGGCCGAAAGACCTTCATGCTGACAGGAAAAGGCAAAAAGTGTTGACATTTCTGTGGTCTGACAGCCCAGAGAGCTGGAGAGGGGGCTGAAGGCAGAGGTGGGGTCTTGTTCCTCCATGTGGGCTTAGGATATGAGTTAGAGCCAGCACAGTAACAGCAAAGCAGGAACTCAGTGTTACTGCTGGAGATGATAAGAAAGGAAACAGAGATGGCAGGCTAAGGCAAAATCCTTATAAGCAAGGATCGTGAGTAGTAGATGCAAAGAGTGAGAGAAATATTTTTGATAGAAAGAAAGAGAAAAGGGGAAAAAAGAAAGAAAAAGGAGGAAAAAGAGAAAAATTCAGACAAGACTATTGAGTTGTGTGTCACCCTGGTTTTACAGGGCCCCATGATTTGTAATATTGTAACTGTAGTTTCCCATGCTTTTTCTGTAAACTTGGTCCTTGTTTTTCTTAACCAGCCGGGATTGTTTTGCACTTGTGAAATTGTTTTTCATTCCTTTCCCTGGGGTGGAGAAAGATGATTGACTATGTCTTTGTCCTGTAAACTTTCAGGGGTGTTGACCCTTTCCACCAATCCTTGATTGTCTTTAGAAACATATAAAAATAGGTAAATAAAGAAGGGCAGGACTTTTGGTCAGTGCTGCCTGGAGATGCAACTGCTGCTCTGAAACCTGCGTGTTTCTTCTGTTGCCAGCTGTGCAACAATTGTGTACAAGGAAAGGAAAAAGAAGTTTCAGTCCTACAGGAAGAAGCTCAGGCATATTGTTCCATGTCAGTACAGGAAGAAGCAGACTGATACTTCTGCACAGTCTCCAGAGGCTCCTTCTGAGCCCAGCAAGTGTGTGATTTCATGTGACTGTGTGAACAACCCAGTTGTCTTTCATGTATACTCCAACAAAAGTCCACCTCAGTGACTTCCAGTCCTTTGGGAATTTGCTTTGAAGATGATGATGGTGATTTTTAATACATAAATTTATTCCTGTTGGAAATTTTCTGTATTTCTGATGTTACTCCTTTTCCCAAAGTCAAGCTGAGCAGCATTTTCAATGTATCACATGTGAAAATAATAAATACAAAAATTCTTACTGCTTTTATGCTTTTGTGGATGCATAGTATTTTCTCATACCTAGTATAGACACAAGGAAAAACTGTAATATTCAAGATAATAAAATTAAATGACTGTAGCTCCACTAACTTAAAAGAACAAATGGAAGAAATAGGAAAAGTTGCATCTTATTGACTTTTCAACCTGAAATGGTCATACACTGATTACTGTTAGAAGGGGAGCAGGTGGTCATTTAAAAGTCAAAAGACACAATAGAAAACATAATCTGATTACTTCTAGTGCCAATATCATAAGGTCACTGTCAGGCTTTTTGCTGTCTGACTGATGTCTTCTGCTCTTCCAAAGCTGGCGCTGCTCCAGGTGGTGCCCGAGCCCATCCACAGATGTTTCATTAAAGAAGCAGGATATTAATAGTGTCCCAGCAATTCCACATCAACTCCTCTGAACTGGCTCCCTCACAAGACTGGGAAGCAGACCCTGTCCCTCACACACCAGCTGGCTCTGGTCCTGCTGGTCTCTGCCCATCTGCTTTTGCCATGTGCTGACCACTATGCTTGATTATTTTTCATTTCTAGATCAGTGGCCAGGGTGGCCTGTATCAGCTGGTTTAAAATTGTTATGGACCAAGCAATGTTCTAATCTTTACACACAAAAGTAGAATTTAAATATCAGAAATACAAATAAAGATTAATACCATACTGGTGAAAACAAATATGGGCTGTTATACAACTGAAATACCATCTGAAGATTTTCCTGCTGTGAGACAGAACCACAAAAATAAACGTTCATCTTACAAAATTTGGACTCTGCGGGTCCCAGAATTATGAAATTAGTGTAATTATATCCCAAACATACTTATAGCAAATCTCTCTAACTGTGCAATTAGAACTTCAACTGATCCAATTATGTGATGTAATGGTGTAGAGTAATTATGCATAATGACACAATTATAATTTGTGATTATATCATAAAAAGGATTCTGAAACTTTCAGAAAGAATATTGGGCACAAACTGTCATTCTTTGTTTTAAGCTGAAAGGACTCATCTGTTTCAGACATCAATTCCAAAATATTTATGTCATGTTGCAAGTAAATGCTATATTAGCTAGGAAAAAAAAAAAAAAAGAGAATGAGTCAGAGATTTAGTTGCTTAAAAATGATTTCTAGGGAGAGAGGAATATGGCATTTACTGCTGTAATGTCTAGATCTGTTTAAAATTCACTTTTTAAAAAGTTATGAAAGGAAATTTTACTATGTCTGTTAGAAATTCTGTCAGAGTAGTCTGTCTTGACACTTTTCATCACAGTACCCGAGCACCTTTCCCAGTAGTTATCTCATAAAGCAAAGCTATATAAAAAACAAATAGCAGCAAAATTTCAAGAATTTGTATAAGAATATTTTTATAACAGGAAAATACATTTTATGTCTGGTACGTATCTTGTTCTTATTTTTCAAAAGAGATTTTCTTCAGCTGAAAGCAAACAATATGCATCCACTACAGAGATGTTGAAGGTGGAATAGCTCTCTGGAGACATCTGCCAACTCTTGTATCTCTCACTGAGTCTAAAGTCACAGTTGATCAAATGAGTTCTGCCTTCCCTACCTAAACAATGGGAGTGAAGCCAAGTGGCTCATAACAGCACCATGCCATTGAGCATGGGCCTGGAAAACACTGAGGACACATCCAGTTATTCTTGTTCTAACATTGGGAAACACCCCAAAGTGATTTCAGACTATCTTTGGAGGCATCTCTATGGCTTACTCTTACATATTTTTAAATGATAGAACTGCAGACAGTGACCATTGTGCTTTCTGTGAATGAACTCCACACCTTCTATCTCTTATTATTTGTAAGAAGTGGATTTATGATACCAAACTAGCAAAATTTTATAAATATAACTCTTATTACTAACACAGTTCAATATTTGAAACACCTTTCCAAAACTTGTTCCAAATCATCATTCAACATGGCATTTGCAAACTCCAGGAAAATTTGATTCTAAAGATAATTCTAAGATGACATTTTTTACTATGGTTGGGATCACTCTGACTAAATTGTGGACATCTGCTTTGAGTTAATAGTATAGGTGTACCACTGTTATTGTGGAATAATTGTGAATGGAGTCAGTTCTTATCTCTCTGAAGTAGATTTTTGAAAGAACTCAGATGAATGAGACTAGAAATACCTGCTGTCAGTTTATACAGAATAAATGATTTCATTATGCCCAATGACAACAGAATTGTTTTCTTTTTGTACAGATATATTAGGAAAAGTACTGGTAAATTTATTATATAATCTGTATTTACCCCTGAAAAGATGATTTACATGTATATCAGCTTTTGCAACTCTAAGTAGAATGTCTCACTGGTAATTAATCTATGTTTATGTCTGAATTATCTGAACTCTGATGCTATGGAAGGCTTTTCATTTTGAAAGATGGTTGAAGGTAGAAACATTGTCTCAGACATTACTGTCTGTGCTGCCCTTGGTGTGCTGTTCTGAGCATTACTTCTCCATAACTGAGTTTCAGTCAAGTTGCTGTATTGGTCTAATTATTCCAGTAGACAGAGTTTTGAAAGGAGAGATAATGTCCTTTATTACACCAACTGATAGAGCCAGGAAAAAAAAAACTTTGAGGCTTACAGGTTGACAAACAGACCCTGAGCAGAAAATCTTACCTCAGTGTTTTATATGCATTTTTCTAGTAAAGAAGATTTTACCTCTCTTAGTTCTGTTTTTCCTAGAGTTACTTTAATATAGAATATAATTTTGTCTTTCCGAGAAATCCTGACTTTTCTGTTTCTGAACTGGATAAATGAATCAGGAGAGAAAAGCCAGCAACACATAAAATCTAAAGAATAAAAGTAATTTATTTAAGTATTTACTAGGGCATTGAGCAATATGTAGCTAGCAAAGGAAGGATGAGTAAGATTTGAAGAAAGATTGAAGTATAGCAATCTAAGAAGAAGATGTACTTATATTGAAATAGATCAGGACAAAACTTTCTTATTCTGTGAAGCTTTTCAAAACTTCAGTAATTATACTTGTAATTAAAAAAGTCAAATTGAGAAGTCAAGAACGCAAGTCACGACCCCAAGAAAATACATTAACCTGGGATTCAGGAAACTCAGACTTTCCAAACCAAGCAGCTAGGGCTGTTCTGCATGATTCTGGGTCTGAGGTAAATGTGACATTTCATATTAAATCAGAGAAATCTTATTGAAAAGTTTATCTTTTGGCAATTAAAAGGTTTCTGAAAGGCTTTCCAAACCAGGTTTCCTTTCTTCTAACAGATAGAAGAAAGAAATAAATTAATATAAATGTATGATTTATTCACTGTGGCAAAGAATAAGGAGAAAGACTTAGGGAACAAGAAGACCCATTCTGAATTCTTCAAAAGGGAAGAGGTGAGAAGATATCCACAGAGAAATGGCTGATAAAAGGGAAAAAAGAAGGGGAATGCATGAGGGATAGTGTTTACAGATAGCTCTCAGCTTCTCAGGAAGCACTGACAGATCCTGGCACAGTCTCACGGACAGTAGCTATGGAAGGAATAATGTTATTCACAATGACAATATGCCAAAGAAGACTGAAAATGGGGAAAAAATTGATTCTTATGATGAAAAAATTAACAATAATATGAGTATTGTCCAATCTTGGTCGTGAGAAATTTCAACTCTTACATGTAACTTCATTAGTACATAAGGAACAAAAAGTGTTAAATGGCATTGAATTTCCTTACTGTTTCTTTTCTTAATTAATACATCTGACAAATTAATGTACATTTGGTGTATATATACAGTGCACTAGCACTGACAGCTTTAATTAAATAATCAGTTGTTATGCTTTATGTAGCTACTTAAGATTATTACTTAGAAGATTTTCTTCATTATCTACAGCTTTGATACCTAGATAAAGGATACAGAGACATCCTACTGGATTGTTTCCAAAGAAAATGCAAGAACTTTGCAAGTATTAAGTGCTGAATCCAAAGCAAATATTTAGTAAGCTGACCTTTTTAATCTTTCATATTTTTACTGTTAATAAAAGTCAGGCAAAAAGATTTGAATTTAGATATCCTGAGGAAATTTGCCAAGATTTGCAGTTTCAGCAATTCCAGGATCTCATTTGGTTCTTTTAAATCAAGAGTAGTGTGTTGGAAGAGTCACTCTGCATCTTCCTGATGTCAATTTGGCATCAAACCCTCTTTCTCAGGGAGTCACATTCTGAACAAAAGGTAGGAGATGGCCACAGAAGTATTATCTGATAAAGTGCTTGGAAGAATAATTACAGTTGAAAAAGTGGAAGCATTGTTAAAAGGTCACTTTTCCTGGAAACTGACTGTACAAGCCTATCCTAAAATTTTGATTGAAATATTTCCATCATTCAAGGTCATAAACGCTCTCAAATACATTCCCCTAGTTACTTAGAGGCTTTTAAAATATTCAAGTCAATGTTATTACTGTAAAGCCAAGAATAAATTTCCAACTTGCACTGAAAAGCCTATTACTAAAAATAGGTTGGTGGTACTTAAGGACAAATGCTCTCACAAAAGCATATGTGACTCTGAGTGAGGAGCTAAATGATCAGTGCTGATGAACAAATAATGAGAATATTTGGTTACCTTTGCCAGCTGCAGATGTAGGTGTGAAGAAATCTCTGGCCTGAAACACTAAAAGACTTGGCACTTTTTGTGGCTTACGCCTGTTAATGGGCAGGGATGACAACAGTCAAGAGCTCCCCAAGAAAATAACCTGAGACAAAGACACTCTCACGGTAGAAAGTTTGTGCTGTCTTTTCTGAGGAATAAAAAAGTCTGTGTATTAGACCATGTTGTCTGTATGATTATTAAGTGGTATCTTGTGGAGCATTTGTTCAAAATATGTAGTGAGTGGTTATTTATATAT
>VZTZ01028775.1:0-13562 GCA_013400955.1 Drymodes brunneopygia | reverse complement strand
ACAGACCATATAACACCAATAAATTAATGATTTTATGTGTGATCTGTGGAACCTGCTTCACTCACCAGTAATAAAGGTTATAGATTTGTTTTCATATTTCTAAAAATTGATTAGGTAAACATTTTATACAGAATTTCTTGGACATTAAGAGGTATGAAATACCACATCACTCAAAAAAACCCAAGAAAAACTATTTTGTTGACAATAGAGTCAATCAAGAAACCAAACGATGAATTTATCTGAACACTTACAAATATATTTCCTTTCAGTTGTTTTTATTGAAATAACCTTTTGTGACTATTAATAGCTTTCATGTAACAGTTTCATCAGCCTGACCTGACTCTAGACACAAAGTTAAATGTAAACTAATGAGCACTTAACTTTCCATTACATAAATGGACATTTATCAGATGACAAATTAAAACCAATAAGACACCAAGACAAATGTGCTGTCAACAGCATTAAGATGGGTCATTTTCACTACTCCCCTCAACTGCACATTTATAAGCATTCCCTATTGCAGCATATTCAGGGCTTTGATATTTATTTTTACAGCAGTCCAACACAAGTCAAAGTTCCTCCACACAGCAGAGTGTCGAGTCCCACAAGAAATATGGTAAATGTGAGTGTGATTTTTTGAAGCCATGATGACTAGAGAAGTCAAATACATATAAAAATATATTTAAGGAGAACATACAAAAAATACAGGGTTTTTTATTTTGTACTTAGGCTAATTTTCAGAATTGTGTCTCCAGATATTTCAGCACTGTGAATACACTAAATATTCAGGCAGCGTAGAAACTCAAAGGTTAGTATTTGTGCTCTATTTTAAAAAAATTTATAAAAGAAAGATAGTTTAAGGCCGTTTGCTTTAGTTGGCTTTACAGCTAATTGATTTAATGCACACAGTTTAACTGCAAACTTAGGAAGTTTTCATTTTTGTTTGACAAAGCCTTTAAATTTCTTCAAGAAGCAAATTTCTAACAGGAGATGATCAGTTTAGTCATGCCTCTGAACAACATTTTTACAGAATGAGAATGCAACTCCTACTGATGTTAACCCTTGCCTGAATCCTGGGAATAACATCTCAGCCTTAATGAGCAAATGTCACATGTGATAAGAAGCCTCTGATGATGAGCTGCAAAATATAAGTGACTGGGTTATAATTGAGCAATGAGATCTAGCCGAGTGAAAGATATTTGTGGAGTGGATTGTGGATGCAGTTAATGATTCTTAGTGCTCACTGCCTGTGCTCATCATGCCATGAAGAGGCAGAGTTCACTGGCTGTCAGAAGCAGAGGATAGAGAATGGAGAGATGTGGGATTTCTGCCACTGACTCACTAAGTAAACATGTGAAATCACTTAACCTATGATTAACAAGGCACCTGTATGAACAGCCATTGAAATTTGGTAAATTAGTGTCATAATTTAACGCAGGGAATTACATATAAATCTACATATTGGGAGACAAGAAGGTGGAAATCAGCCTATGTGATACTGAGGGCAATTTTAGTGTGTGGATGAAACCCAGACATACTGAATAGATGAGACCTTAAAACACACAAGGACTGGTGTATCCATAACCAGCTCCTTTTGGCAGCATGAAGAATTTCCTGTTACAGTGGGCATGTTGGACTATGTTTTTCCTTAGGACTAGAAAACCCTAACTGTGGGGAAACAGCATAAATTCTAATTTCTAGGGGGAAAAAAGTATTTTTTTTAAATTTTAATGATTGGAAATATATTCTTTTGTAGAGTCAGAAACTCAAGGTGGGATTGATCTGACAAAAGGTGAGTGTTTGTCTGAGCTTGTGTTTTGGAGCATTGAGAATCTGGGCTCCATGAGAGTCAGTGGAGATTAGGGGCAAGGCTTGTCTAATGAAATGTAGCTGTCTAAAATAGGATGAGACACTTGGATGTATTGACTGTCTCTCTACTAAGGGAGTTTGGAGTTACTTGGTGAAATGCTGAAACCAATTTGTCTGTGCACATCCAGAAACTCCTGTGTGGTTGGATGAATTCCACCTTGTGCAACACACACATAGTGAAAAAAAAAACCCAATGCTTTACATTTCTTTTGTCTTACAGATAGCCCTGAAAACACTTTCAGGAGCAGCTTGTGCTTTTCAATTAGTGTTTACTGTATTCAGTCTGAGACACTTCAGTGGTGCCCAATCACCAGTGGGTGGAGACCCATTATCTGCCAAAAAACAAGTTCATTAAAGGCAGATAGATGAAGACAGTCCAGATTCTACAAGTGCATTGTAACCTTGCACATAAACCCAGTTAAGAGCATAAAAACACCCTGGAATAAGTTGCTGGAGTTCAAAACTACTCCCAGCTTTGTGCAGCTATCTGTATGAGAATCTTCCCTGTAATTTCAGTTTCACAAAACCAGAAAAGAAAGCCTTCTTTCTATTTGAACTTTCATAGCAAGAGATTGGTTTAATCTTAAAAATAACTGAATGGGCATTCATAGAAAATAATTCCATCACTTGCAATGCATTTTTAAGGACTCAGGGTCTGTGTTTGACATGTGTGGATAGTGAGAAGTTGTAACCTTTTTTTTCTTAACCATCCCATGACAAAGAATGTAGGAAATATTTCCTGCTGTCACCTCAGTTCCTGTCAAACTTTAGACTCTCCCTGGAATGAATTAAGAAAGTTTGTGTAATCAGCCCTTTCTTGAGGACACGTTTTCAGAGGAGATGCTCAGGTGTCTGTTGTTGATGTGACAATGTGACACAGCAGGTTCCTGGCTGGCTGTAGAGCAGTGGAGGCAGTGAGCAGTGTTTTCAGCATCAGGACTTGGTGTTTGCTATTGAAACTCACTTTACACTTCAATGTTAGCTAGTTCATTAAGTGAAAAGATTTAAAAGAACACTAGACTGAAATCTGTTTTTTTTTCCCCCTAGATTTTCTTCTTTGTAGAAATGTAAGAACTTGCTGATTGATGCCTTCTCTGCTTGGTCACTCCAGAAAACAAAAATGTGAGGATGCTAACAGGCTGAAATGTAACACATTAAAGGGAATACTTTTCTCTTTTAATTTATTTTGGAAATTTGCACAGTCTGCCTAAGTGTTCTGTTTGGAAAAGGAGTCAAATGTTTCTTTAAGAAAACCTCATGGTAAGAAAATTCTCGTCTCTGTTTTACATCAGAGACTAATAAAGCTCTCTGTCTTCTAACTATTCCTTAACTGTTTGGTTCCACCCTTGAAAGCAAGCTGCTCATATCCTTCCTATTGTGACTCACCAGACTGGTTTGATGTGCTGCTGAGTGTTCTTGGAAAGAACTTGTAATATATCTATTTTTTAGCCAAACCAAAAGCAGTGCCAGTGGCCTTGCTAGGGATGACATTCAGTACTGGGAAACATGAAAAACCTTTCTGAGGAGCAAATATTTACCTTCCAGATAGGCTAGACTGTTCTAGGAATCTGGTGTTTTTAAAGTTCCCCTGAGGGAAGTTTTTTGGGTGTTGTGACTTTGCAGAGCATTTCCATTTCAATGGACACACCGCATCCACATTTGTAACCAGGAGAAACATAGAAATGTCTCTGGGGAAGGCTGTGATCTCATGATGGGATGTCTCAGAGAGGATTTCTGCATCCATGCAGACAAGGTCAAAAGCATTGAGGCTCTGCATGGCTCTGCACACTCCCAGGAATGCCTGGCTTGTCTCTCTTTGCCAGTGGGGAGGCCTGGGAAAACAAATGCTTTTACTTCTTCCTTTGCCAGGATAAACAAACCATGGAGTTCATTGGATGTCGAAGGAAACTGGGCAGCCTTTTGCTACCATTATGGCAGAGCACCAGTGAGGGCAAGGATTTCCTGTCATGAATTGAGAAAATTCCCCAGGTCCCAGGTCCTGCACTGGGCTCTGTACAAACTGGCAATGCTTGGAATGTGCTGCACAATGAGCTCAAAACCTCCACTGTTTGCTCCTGAAGTACCTGCTTTCAGCAGCTTTTCCCTGAACTGTTTGCAAATGTACACAAGCTTTTCTTTGAAGGACACTTCAATTCCTCAGTTGGCTCAGACACACTGGGGAATGAGTAGACGACCATGCAGTCCTCTCAGCTTTCAGAGTTTTCTGTTCCTCTCTTCCTTTAGCCCCTTTTTGCCTTCAGTGAGATGTATCTGCTTTTCCCTAAGCTGTGTCACAGTCAAAAGGATCACCAGTCCTGAAATCCCCTTTTTCTAGTGACATCTCCATTACTGCAGAAATGTGGTGTTACGTTTTAGATCTCACATGCACATCCTCAGGGATTATTTTGAGAGGTGATGGCAGCAATGCCTTGTCTCGTCTCCACCATGAGTCCACTCAGCACAGGATAATTGACCCTTCCAAACTGGCCATAACTGAGCAGATTTTGAAATTATGGAGCAGCCACTGCCCTGCTTTGGCTGTCTGTCTCACTGAGCAATTCTCCCAGAAGGCTGTTTTAGCTGAAAGACTGATTTTGGTGATCTGAAGATCATCTCCATTCAGACACCAGTAATTCCACAAACCAGTTGAACAGGCAGCATAACATCTTAATGAACCAGTAAATATTATCATGAATCATCATGAATTCTCATTAACCACAAACTGTTAATTAGCTGTGACCTCTGTGTGGCACATGTACAAATATCTCTTGTCCAGACCTCTCTCCTAATACCCACAGAATCATAGGATCACAGAATGGTTTGAGTTGGAAGGGACCTTAAAGTTCATCTCCTTCCAACCCCCCTGACATGGGCAGGGACACCTTCTGCTATCCCAGCTTGCTCAGAGCCCCATCCAATCTGGCCTTGAACACTTCCAGGGATGAGGCAGCCACAGCTTCTCTGCACAACTTTTTCTCTGGACTTCCAGTGTCTCACCATCCTCTGAGTAAAGAATTTCTTCCTGATATCTAGTCTAAATTTATCCTCTTTTAGTGTAAACTCATTCCCCGTTGTTCTATCACTATATGCCCTGCTGATATTGCTTTTTGATGGAGCACCATTGATTTGTGGGGTGCCCAAATCTCCCCAGGTTGGCCATGAACAGTGTGTAAAAACCAGAAGGATAACTTGCCATAACCACATATGACCCTAAGCCTTCATCAGTTATCTAGATGGAGGTTTGTTTCTATTCTCCAAGAAAAGTTTCCTAAGGCAAGGGTGTCTGAAGGCAAGGCAGCAGAAGGGAACAAAAGCCTTCACTGTTTGGGCTTAAATCTGTATATTTTCATGAATGTTCTGAACTGGTCACCAAAATGATATCATCTAGTACCTTGTCTTATCTAAACCAGCCCATGACAGCTCCTGGCAGCACAGGAATGACCTCAGTGAGAAATGAAAAATGGGAAGCATTTTGTTTTCTCCCATACTCATTAATTTGCAAACAGATCTCCATTAGAGAATCCCAAAGCTTAAGAACTCCTCAGCTCTCCCAAATATTGCTTACATTTATTATTATTACTACCCTAGTTATTCTTATTAGTTTAACACCATATCTAAACATCCCAAGTTAATTTTGAAGGGAGTGTGGATGGAAATGTGAGGGGTTTATTTATTTTTAATAAGGATAAGCTCAGGCATTAGAAACCATTTTCCCAGTTTTCGTATCAGTCCCCAAGCTTCCTTCTACCACCATCTTACAAACTCAGACTGACACCGAGCTGATAAATTGACAGAAAGTATCAAATGTCAGCTAGGGCTCTGATTCCCTCTGGAGGCTCTGGGAACAAAGTATGAACAGATTGTTCATGCCAGAATACCTCATTATTTTAAGCAAATTGACTTTCTTATTGACTACATTGAAAGGTTGTACACTACTTATAATTACCAGTTCTACCTAATTTTTTTTTATAAAAAGGTCTGTACTCTCTACTTGACAGTACTATTTTGATTAACCTACTTTTTGCCCCAAGAGGCCATTTAATATTTAGAAAAGAATGGCTTGGTTGTACAGATGTATAGCACATGCACATGATTATTGTTATAATCACCCATATCTAATCTGAATGGTGAAGTGCATTACACTACATTTTGCAATGAACTATGAGATTTTGTAGTGCTGGTGAGGTTAACAGCAGTATACACATTAAAAATATAAAAAAAAAAAAAAGTCCTGCAACTGCAGGAGCACAAAGAGCATTTTGCGCAATCTACCAGAAAATACTACGGTGTGATGTGAAGCAAGAAGATTAGAGGATGTGTTTCACACCCCTTGATTTCAGTTCATGACTATTTTATTATCACTGTATTTGGCTGATATTTTATTGCTAATAATAATATGATATATTAATTTTTACATTCTCTCTGCTACTGCTCTCAAACCCAACTTTCTCCCACCTCCAGTTTCAAAATGACAGAGTACTGTGAACTGATTACAGTTTGGCCTGGTCTGATATGGCCAAGGTAATTGCTGGAAACAGCTTCTTGGCTTTTTGAGATATGAGAGAGGCATTGAAAAGAACCTGCTGATGCAGAAACATCTACCTGGAATGAGGGCCAGTGAAATGTCACTTGCAATCCCATTAGAGTGATCCTGGTTGACTACCCCACACTGCCCTAAAGGAAGCATTTGCTCCTCACACTAGTTCACTGAAAAATAGGGGAAAAGAATATGACTGGTTCAATAAAAATGAGGCTGTCAAGGGTCTGAAGCCAAACATTGTACTTTCTTGTGTTCGTAGCTTCTTTTTTTTTCTTCTAGATTTTTCTTTCCTTGTATTCTCACAAAGCAGTGTGACTCCCTGCTGGCATTAGAGTCCAGTTCTGATGCTATTTTAGATTGATATTTCAAGCCAAGAAATTCAAACCCAAACTTTAATATCTTCCACATATCAATTTTCTCTTGACACACTAACAAGTCTCTGTGAAATGCTATTATGCTATGACACATGGTTTCATAAAAGTGACCTCTTCCTATTCAGATATTGGCCCTCAGGATGTTTATCCTGTTGACAGGAAAAAGTCCTGGTATGATTAGAGGAATAAAGTCAAAAGTGGAGACCAAATTAGAATATATTTTCATCATTAGAAAGGTAAAACTCTGCTTGCTGGATCTTTATTACTGGTAATGAGGCAAGAAGTAAGAAGAACCCTGCTTGGTTTTCAGATTGCAGGCTGTGTTTGCAAGAGGGGGAAGAGAAAGTAAACCTCTTTTCACTCATGAACTGAGAAAATTGGATCTGGAATCCATCAGGAAAAGATATATAGGAACCTACAATGTCATTTTGCTGTCACTTTTCAGACAAGTACTTTTGGGGAGCTCCAGTCAGAGTTTGAAGGAATGATCCAATAAACCACATGCACTCCTAGGGCTGTTGTGCTAGGGAGTGAGTGACTGCAATTAAAATGACCCTCAGTTGCTTCAGAATAAGATTTCAGAGGTTTGTAGTGAGAACATTTAAAAGTGGTAGGCTGCTTTTCCTGCTGCAGAATGATCAGATGGCTCTAGAGAAATGAAACAAGACATGGGTATGCCCTGTTAAGCAAAGTATCAGCTGAAGGCATAGGTCTCTCATTGAGGAGCCACAGATCTGTAGCCATTGCACTGGGACAGAGTGAAGAAACTCATTATTTTTCTGTAACTATTTTGCCTCAAATTTCTAAAGGCAAAATGTAGAGAAATAATTGGCTCCTAGTAATTTTTCATGAAAATGACACAAAATGATAGGTATTGTACTTTCACACACTGTACATTGATTTAACTTCTGCAATCAGCAAATAGAAAATCTGTGGAGATGATGCAAATCTTCTGGTATTTAGCTATAACACCACAATCATGGGGATTATATGGGCATGCAGAGCAAGATTCAAACCAAGCTGTAGGAAACTAAATTGGGTTGTGGGTAAAATTTATATTCTGGGATGTTGTACTTCAGTGACTGTCTAAATGCCATTCTTTGCAGAAAGTTATTTTGCTGAGGTAATTTCTGAATAGCTTGTAGTTCTTCTTCTCAGTCAGACCAGAAATACCATGCACAGTTATTTTGGGGCTATCTGCTGTCTAAATTCCATGTAAACTAATGGGAAAATGTCTCAGCTCCTTGAGTTGCCCAGGTGGGCAGGTCCAAGAAGAGGGTATTTAACTCACTTTGGCATAAGGGAATTCCTCATAAAAAATCATTGCTATATATAGATATTTTTTAAACTTGTTGAGTTTATTTTACAACTTTTTCTTACAATTTATTGATCCCTTAGTCAATACTGTCAAAAGAATCTGGGGAGAAATTCAGCTCACCTGAAAGTAGACTAAGACTAAGCTCCTTAAAAGTAGGTTTCTAGTGCCACCTGATGCATCCTTGAGGATCTGAGTTGCACCAGGAGACTGACATATATAACACAGAATATATGATCCCTGGAGCTTTCTGGAAGAGTGCCTGGAGCACAGGCTGGATGCCTGAGTCGCTCCCAAATAGCACCAAAAAGGGCCCNGGTCTGAGAAGTTTCTTCTGGTGTTTCTTGTTTTTTTTCCTTTGTCTTAGGTTTATTAATAAACTTTCTTTGTATTCTATAAAGTTTGAGCCTGCTTTGCCTACTCCTAATCCTCATCTTCCAGCAAACCTCAGGTAAATTTTGGTAAGTGTGCTGGCATTTAGCCAGAAGCTTAAATTGGCGAACTGAAACCACTACATGGGGGAGCGAGGCTTTTACTACATCTGTGCTCCAAAAACGTGTGCACAGAGAGGCAGTTACATAACTCAGCAGCTCCATGAGGGTCTGTGCATTCAAGCTCTAACAGTTCTAGCCATGCTGTCCTACCCTTGTGCCTGTGTTTTGCCCATACTGGATACTTTCAGAGAGGTAGAGCCAACATGTCAGAAAACAGAGAGGAAGAAACATCAAGTTTGCAAAAGACTTGTTGAAAAGGCTTATTTCGAGTGCAAGAAAGATGGGGGAGACTTTTTGTGAGGGCATGTAGGGATAGGACAAGGAGGGAATGAGTTTAAACAGAAAGAGAACAGGTTTAGGTTAGATATCAGGAATAAATACTTTACTGTGAGAGTGGTGAGGCCCTGGCACAGGTTGCCCAGAGAAGCTGTGGGTGCCCCATCTCTGGAAATGTTCAAGGCCAGGCTGGTTTGGGCTTTGAGCAGCCTGGTCTAGTGGAAGGTGTCCCTGCCCATGACAGGGGAGTTGGAAGTAGATGATCTTTAAGATCCCTTCCAACCCAAACCATTCTATGATTATATGGGTCCATAATTCATATGGAATTTACATGGAATCTCTTTTACAAACATCCAGCTGAACCTAAATGCACTGTACATCCAGAAAATGGGATTTTGTTGTTGTTTAGACATTACTGATGGTAGAAGCAGGCACACTGCTGGCTTTTGGTGTGTCAAATCCTGGCTGTGCTCTGCAAGGCACGTGTGCCTCACCAAGTGCACAGTTACCCAGGCTGGCTTGTCAAAGCAGCTCAGCCTGCATGGAAAGACATGGCCTCAGTGGGAGAAAATTAAGGTCATTTCCATTATTGAGCATTGAGAGTGGTAGCAGGAATAACAGCAGAGTGTGTACCTTGGTTGCTGGGATGTTGCTCTGCCCACAGGGATGTGGATTATTTAACTTACTTTCTGAAATGGCCAATAGACAGTAACAACTTCTGACTGACTCACAGCTCTGGAGGTCCAAGTATCAATTTATCAATGCATTTATTTATCATGCATTCATAAAAATGATATCTTATAAGTGACTAAAAATACCTTAAATATATTATTTTTTTTTCCCCTTTCACTGGCATAATGTCTTTTCAGAGACAACAAATCTGAGGGCATCCCAGGATTTGGAAATGTAGCAATTCCCTTTGCATTCAAAGCACTTCACAGTACACAGAAAACCTAATATGCCATAATGGCATTTTGTTATGTTTACTTTATCCATGGTACAAAAATTGTCTTGAGGACTGCCTTTGTAAACCTATTTTCATCAATTGCAACGTTGTGACCTTGCTTTCTGGAACCAGCTCAGGAGATGGACTGGGATAGTTGAATAAAATGTTTTCCACCAAAAGGAAAGTATATGGTGGAAAAATTCACTTCAGGATCTGTGTAACTGGGAGGTCTGTGAGATGGTCAGGGAAAACTGGGCTCAGAAATTGTGTGTTCCTGGTAGAAATCAAGATGCATTTCCAGACTCTAATAAACTTTTCTGACTTTTCTGTTTTGTTGTCTCCGTCTTTTCAGCTCAGTAATTGAGGCATGTGAGTTTCACTTTGAAAGCAAAAATTCTTAGATTCAAATTGCGGATGAGCTGGTTCCATCACAGCTGTCTTAGAGGCAATTAAATACCACATAGAAAAGTGCACTTTAAAATCCATATGCTNCACTTTAAAATCCAAATGCTCCCTCTGTGTATTTGCAGGAGATGCTTATGACCCTCCTAATCTCCAGAGCAAAGTTCCACCAGAACCACACAGCACCTGACCAGGGCTGCTCCTTTCCTACACACCAAATATCTGTAATTAAGAGCGAGTAATTTTCTCTGCCCCAGCCATTCTCAGCCTCTGCTTCAGTTCTTGGGCCTGAGAAATATGCATTCTGAACTTGTTGTTTCACTCCTCCTTCTTTTTGTCATTTTATGCAATTCATCTGCTGGCTCAATCACAGATAAACTAGCACAACTCAATGAAAAAGATTTCAATCTTAATTGCCACTAATTCGTAATGGGCTAATTAACTGAACACACTGTATCTTGCAAAGCTTCTGTCCTTTGTTCTGCAGTTTTACTGTGTCATGTTTAATTCATTCTGGTAGCAGCTTATAATGGACTACAAGAGCTCTCTTCATAAAATAATAAAATAAAAAGAAATTGTAAAAAGGACTGACTGAATTGCATATGAAAAAAGGCACATTTNGGGGCATGATGGGGTAAGAAAATCTTATACAGGTTTTTTAGCTGGAGAAAATGTACCATGGAAAGACACAAATGAATCAGACAGAAAAAAAGATGATGAGCTATTAGGGCTGTTGAAAGAGAAATTCAATTGACTGTCATCTTTATACAAATTGTGAGAATGAGGCTTGAAGTTACAGTGAAGAGGTATGAGAGAGCAGAGATAATACTACTAAAGTGCAGGGTTTTTGGCTGCCTTTTAGCGTAGCCTTGTCCCATGTGTTAAATTACAGCCCTGTCCTACTTTCCCATTGAACAGCACCATGGAGATGCATTTTCATTTACTTGTTCCTTTGTGGAGTGTAACAGCCACTTTGTACAGAGATGCAAATAAATATAAAAAGTGCAGGGAAATAGTGAACCTGAACCTTTGTGCCTTCTTTTGAGCTGAGACCCTCTCCTTTCAAGCTCTGCTCCCTTTCTCTGCATGCCTTCTACCTTGTCATATTCAGATCATGCCTCATTTAGCTGAATTACTCAGGTCACCTCAGATTAATTGTGTAATTTGGCACTGATGCTGCTGATCTACCCCTGTCTGAGTGCTGTGTCGAAGTCATAATATAAGCAGGATTTAAGAAGATATCTGCTAGCAAACAAGAACACAGACTAGGAAATCTAGTATTTGCTATCACTTTGTTATGAATTAGTGGATGTACTGAAGTAATAATCCTGTGTGTATGCAATTTTGCTCTACATTTTCCAAGCCCCATCCTTTCAATTCAAACTCCCATCCTCATTAATTTTCAGTGTGTGGTGCTGAGATTCAACTGAAAAGAGATCCCAAATATTTGCATAGAAACCTATGCTGTCATAAAAAGACTTTGAATAAGAGAAATCGATGTTATTTAAAATATTATCTTCTTTTGTAGGCATTGCAAGTTAACCTGTCCCCAGAAATCCTAATCCAGCAACACATTTAAGCATCTACTTGCTTTAATCAGTTGCAGCAGTGAATGGGATCCTTGAAATGCTTAAATTTCAGCATATGCTTAAGTTTCATGCTCAGTTAAATTCCTGGTGTATTATGTCAATGCTAAAGAGTGTCACAGCTTAGAAAATCACAATCACATTAAAGCTAGATTCTTTCTTTTGCTTGCCTTTTTATTGTATGTTTAATATGTAACATTAATATTTATAAGCATATGGAAGGCATATTTACAAGCACTTCCCTGTAAATAAGATACTTGGAATTATTATAGCGTTTCTTGGTTTTATTTTTCTTCATCGTTTTATGGTGTCTTTTTCTGCTTTCAATATTTTTCCCTGAACTTTTCCACTTCAGGTTTACCATTCCTTTAATACACTGAAAGAAGCAGCATCATTATTTCTTTTCTTGTTTTGAGCTGTTCTCTCTGTTTGTTTCCACTGACTTATTTCACTTTTTTTTCCTTTAGTCTTTTTAATTCAGTGTTTTCTACACTTCTGGCTTTTATTCAGGTTTTCTTTTACTTTCTCTTTTTCATATCTTTCACATTTTTTTTCTAGTTCTGTTGCTTTGCCTGGAGTCTGATGTGCAGCAATAGTGACAAATAATTGGCAAACAATGTGGAATTTTCTTTGGCAAAGACCACCAGGAAAAAGTCCATTCCTTCAGCATTTCTGACAGGGAGGGCTTAGAAAGTGGAATACAAAGAACATTGTACCCAAAAGATACTTTTCAATGTTAGATCTGTAAACATCTGCATATCTAGAGGAGTAAGGATTTTAATTCCAAAGCAGAATCTTTACCCAAAAAGAAGCAGTATACTTAATTTCTGGCTTTGGAAGCATCAGGAACAAAACCATTGGTTTTACCCTTTGCTGCTTGGAGTTGAAACTAGGAATGTCAAAAGTCTTAGGGTATCAACGATCCAAAAAGAGCCTAAAAAACCCCCAGTGTGGTGGAGTTTATTGACTCATTTAAAGCTCCAACACCTGAAGGCTATTTTATTAGGCTCTGAGGGAAGAAGAACCTTTGTGAGGTTGTTTAATGGATGTTTTCGATGCTTATTCAGTTGTCCTCATTAAACCAGGAAGAGGAAGAGGATTTTTACTGTGCTTCATGCTAGTAGTGATTGGAAATATTTTGGACAAAGTTAAAGAAAGAAATGAGATGTGTCAGTCCAGCTGCAGCCCTCTGTGAGCCCCCTCTGGGGCTGGCTTAGCCGTGAGGCAGGGTAGCACTTAAAGCCAGACACCGTGGAGATATGAGGTCCTCACTCCTGGCTGAGTCTTCCTGGGTGATTTGCCCTAAAACCAGGGACTTTATGAAATCTCTGCTGCAGTCCTGTAAATCCCATATCCTTGTAGAAATACATGGAGCCAGCCTGCCAATTTCAATGCCTCTTGAGAGCTTCTGCTACGCAGAAAATTCTGGCATAAAACATTTTCAGACAGATTCAGTCTTTTCTTCAAAAGAACAAGGATTTTCCCACAAATTGGAAGCATTGACTTTTGTCTAAATTGTCCTTAACGCCATCCATTTGGAATCATTAAAAAAATAATAGGCACAGCAGATTATTCTCATGCTGTTCTTAAGTATGAGATGATATTACGTATATTCCCAGGACAAAAAAAGCAAACCTCTTATGTTCCAGTCCTGACCCTCCCTTTAATATGTCACATTACCCAGATTAAATTGTATAACCTCTCTGTCCCTTAGGTTAGCCTTCTGCAAGAGTATGGAATACCATGATTTGAAATATTTT
>VZTZ01028772.1:46767-129836 GCA_013400955.1 Drymodes brunneopygia | reverse complement strand
GCCCTAAACTAGGACACTGCATTTGTGAATATCAGCAGAGGAAATGAGATCAAGTATTTTCTAATATAGATAGAGTCAAGGAAAAGAAAAAAGATGGTCACTGCAATATAAATTTGCCTTCTATTCTGAATCTTTAATAAGAAGATAAAATTTTTATTTCCTGTCTGAGACAGCTTCTGAGGATTTGCTTTTCAATACATTTTGTGTGTTAAATCAGTTATATATATATTTAAACTTTTATCTATGACTATTCTAGCACTTATGTCTGCCAAAAGGCTTCACATTGCAACATTAAGAATGACTTATGTCAACTTATGAAAAATGTGCCTGTTTCTTTTGTTTTGGAGATATTTTTCAGAAAGAAAAGATAGCAGTGCAAATTCAGTAATTAAAATTTTTGTATGTTTCTCATTTATGAAAGAATATGTTGCAATTGTGTCTTATCCATGAAATGAGATGGGTGAGCCAAGATCAAATTCTGGAGCTCACATTTGTGAAGGGCAGTATTTCATCTTTTCCCGCATAAAGAGCTCACCACATTGTGAGAGGGGCCTAAGGCATCTGAGAGGACATTGTACCACTGTAGGTGCTGTGTGAAAGTGCTGTACCATTATAACCCTTCATAACAATGACCAAAATATGCTGAAGGCAGGAGTCACATTTTATGCTAAGACTGCAGAGCAAACCCTGTGAATTCCTGGTCATCAATGATAGCTTTCAATTAACCTGGATATCTGTCGTAATTTAAATAGCTTCTCCTTTTCTCAAGATTATCAAATGTCATTACAAAGAAGGGGTGTAATTCATGCCTCAAGAGAGGCAGGAACAAGATGACAGGTATTTGGCTCAAAGCTTTTGCCAGGCTTCAGATCTTACACTGTACCTCTAAACAGTGCAACCCAGATCTTTCAGTTAGAAGAGCTACAGGGTTACACCATGTACACACCTTGTGGTTCACGGGCATCTCCAAAATACGATACCATGATTTAGGCAGTGTAACAGTAGTGTATTTTAGCTGGTGTCACTGGAGGTGTTTTAACACAGAAATTTTTCTACAAATTATTTATAAACTAGAGCAGAAGAGGGGATTATTTCTTTCAGGTGGAAGGAAAAGACTGTAATCTGTTTCTTTTCTTCACTTTTTCACACTATGCGAGCAAGAAACAAAGGAAAGGACACAGTGATTTCTATATGGCAAGCTGAATAAAGCTGAACAAGAACCTAGAGTTAAGACAGCAGAAATTAGTCACCATTTTTGGGCAGCAATCAGTAACTCTGGCTGATTCATCTTGCTATTTCTCAGTCATCATTTCTCATCCCAAAATTTCTTTCTGATCAGAATACATTTTTCTCATTCAATAAGATGAAGTCCATCTTTCAAATCTAAACTTTTAGTACTTTTTATCACCTTTTACCTCAACTTTAAACAATGCCCCCAACACCTAAAGGAACTTCATATTGCATTGGAGCACCAACGTCTAGGTTGAGTCCCAAAGTTCATGTGTAGGCAAAATTCTCCATGCCCACCAAATAATTTCATACATTTCAGCGAGACTGTGGCATGAACATCCTTTCACAAAGAATAGAACTTGGTAAAAATCAATGAAAACCTCTTTTTGCCCTGGTAAAATATAAATTTCTTTATCATTCAGAAATAACTAATTTTGACATCTTGCTATAATTTAAGTTTGCACACACACATACACACACACACACACATATATCTTTAATTCTTTCACAGGTTATTCATTTGTTTCCATCATAGTATATAATACTGTACACAACATAAGTTAAAAATTTAAAACAATCTATTTTTCTCTTAGCTAACTCTTAAATGTAAATATGTGAATACCCTTCTCTGATGTAGTGGAGTCATTCAAGCAGTAGCCTGTCTTGCAGCAGGGCAGATCTCAGCTGTGTTGCTTGATGTTTATGACATCTTGTGTATGGAAAGTCCTGGTTTGGAAACCTATTGTTTGTGTTGGCACCTTAGAACAAGCCTATAATGTAGGCTTCAGTTTTCCTCCATATTAATGATTTGAAGATGCCTCCTTTCCATATCCCATTATTTTGCTAGAGGTGCCATTCAGAATTTGTTTTTGATAAATTCAGCCTAGTGCCTCTGTGACTACTACATAGGTACAGTAGTTTTAAATATTTATGTTGTGCTGGTGGTGATGATTATTATTCCAACTCAGTATAGCTTTAATGCATTTAAATGTCAGTGTTTCTCAGTTTAATTCATCATACATACATTCAGATGCTTGTATACATATATTCAGTATGCATCTCCAAGGACCTAAAAAGACCTATTCATATTTTAGCAGCTGTGAGAAAGTGAGGACATATTTCCTTTACATTCCTAACTGTAAACATTAATTAGGTGTTTGACACACATTAATGATTAAAAAAACTCTTTGTAAAATAATCTATCATAATTCTTTTATCACAATGCCAAATCAAAGAACTATTTCATTGTACCAGGGTATCTCTGATGGTAAAGTTAAAAACTATGTGATAAAATAAAATCCATTTATTTACTCAGTCTTTTTCCATGGGAAAAAATGTCAGTTTGCTATGATAGCTAGTATGCTTCTGAATACAAGAATGTCATGCCTTATTACTGCTTGTATGCATTTGTTAGAAAGCCCCTATGCAGTTGCTCATAAACTAAGTTGTCTTCTTAGGCTTAACCATTGCAGCAAAACAAAATGTTAAAAACGAGGACTTGAACATTTTCTCCAAAATATTAAGAACATTCTGAGGGCTATCAGAAAAAGGAAATAAAAAAATAAAAGAAAAAAAATAAAAGAAAAAAAAAAGGCAGCTCCTTTTTGAAAACATGACTGGAATGCATTTAACCTTGGCTTTCCGAATAGTACTATTCATAATTGTTTGCTTAAGCAAACCACAGAAGAAGGAACTTTGAGTTCCCAGGAGACCTGACAAATGATTTCCAAGGTCAGACATATGCACAAAAGAAACAACAGCTTCTCACTCTGTGCTCTGTTGCAGCATCTCTCCTTATGCTACCTGTGACACTGCCTCTGTTTGGTCCGCTTGAAGGGTTATGAACATAGAATGGGTCCAGTGTTGTCCAAAACACGAGACTGAAGCTGCCACTTGCCGGTACACAGCTAACAGTTCAGAGAATCCCTCCATTGATTTTCTTGGTGTGACTCCACCCCAGCTGTTTTCTCAGCCTAATGCTGCATCTCCAGAATGTGTAATAGTAATTGACCAGAACAGAGTGTCAGGACTAATTAATGTACTCTTGTTATTGGTGAGAGCACTGGTTTTCAAAGAATGTCCTAGCTGTTAT
Organism: Drymodes brunneopygia; assembly: GCA_013400955.1. Lineage (NCBI taxonomy): Eukaryota > Metazoa > Chordata > Aves > Passeriformes > Petroicidae > Drymodes > Drymodes brunneopygia. The sequence goes on along the minus strand of VZTZ01028772.1, from coordinate 126,514 downwards.
TTATGACTTTTAATTAAGGTACAGTCTTATCTAAATAATCAGTGTGCTGTAAAATAGAAGTCAAACTACATAGCTGCAATAAGCCAAACATAACATGCACAACCACATTTGCACAGAACACTTGGACATTTTGCAAGTCATGAGAAATTTAGGAAATTAGTAGGGTTTTTTTAGCTTTTACAAGGCATGTGAAAGCATTCTATGCCTTCTAAATGGATTTACTCTAACTGCCTAATTTATTATGCTAAAACCATGAAGCAATTTCCTATTCAAAGCCCAACTCACAGGCTCTCTGTTGTCAAGTATTTGAATTTCAGATTAGAAATGTGTTCATTTGGATAGCATGAAAGGAAAGCTTTGTTGTCAGCTTTGCTTTATGTTCTGCCAGCAGCCAAATCCCTCTTCTTCAGCAATCACCAGCAAAATACCAGACCTCCACTCTGGTCTCCACTATCTTGAAACAAGCACAAATGCTTTTGGCCTTTATAGCCAGAACACTGGTTTGAGGTTTGCTGTTCTCCCCTCTCTCTTAATATTTTTCTGGGGATTATTTATGACAGATGATATCGGCAAATGTTTAGATTGCAGTGAGGTTTCCTCACCCCTACAAAAGGGAAGGGGAGGGAGGGGGAGAGCATTTCCACAGTGGGGGAGAAGAGCCAGGACATTTGGTTCCCTTAGAAGCTCTGCAGTTTGTTATGGAACAGCGAGCTGAAGTGGCTGCAGACCTTTTACCCTCAGCATGTTTGCAGCTATGATCTACACTGAAATTTAACTGTGCCACTGCTTGCTGGTTAGCAGCTATTTCTTTGCTGGCTTGAAAAATATACAGGCAGCTGTCAAAAGTCAGGGGCTGCATTTCATGCAGAGAGTAAAAAAGTAATCTAATACAGCCTGTAGGACAAAACCCCCCAAGCATTCATATCTTTGGCTAGTAGTGTGGAAATCAAGGAATTCCAGCCACATTTCTCACAGGAAAGAGCTTTTCAGAGCTCTTCCATTACTGTAAGCTGTTTCTGACAGGTTTAGGGTCTACACTGTGAAAGGACAAGCCCAGCACATCCTTCTATTAATTAAAAGCAAACATTCACACAGGGAATGTTGTAACCTAAACATGAACTTTAATGGTTGTAACATAGCTGGAAGCAAAAATAATTACTAGCAGCTATAGAAGACATTGAAATATTTGTAATCCCTTTGCTTCTGAATACAATAACCCCTATGTAGTCATAATAAGCTTTTCAGTATAGGAAATAGTAACAGAAGATCTCTCTCCTGATACTCAGACTGTGCAAATAATTGATTTCTTAGCCTAACAGATGANTGTTAATGAAAGAAAGCAGAGCCACAAATCATTTCAGCTGGCTTGGAAAGTCCTGAAGGACTCTGAGTGAAACACATCAGGGAACAAACGGAGGAGTGACCCAAGGGACTGGTAGTGACTCCTTGCCCTCCCATGGGATTTGCAAGGTGATGTCCTGGGATGTGCCTGCACTGCAGTCCCAGCAGCAGATCAGAGGATGGTGCTCCCTCCAGCCACATCACACTGTGCTGAAGCACATGGGTCCCTTGTCTACCAAACACATATCTTTTTCTCCCTAATTCTTTATGGAAAACTCTGCCTGGCAAACTATGCGAACTATGGGAGCCCCAGGTCCCCATCTTCTCCACTAGGAAGATGCCTGGGTCAAAACTTTCCTCCTTGTATAAAGAACTACTCCAGCAGCTGGAGGTGAGGGCCCTAATCACCAGTTTAGAGACACCTGACTCTTTAGGTTCTATACAAAAGTTGCACAGACCCCAAAAAGCCCAAACACGCTGAGGCTGCTGGGGAGTTCGCCTCAGTTCATTGAAAGTGGGAGGTCTCTGTTGAAATCCCCCTCCAAAACTGGGCACAAAGCAGGTTTCTGTTTCCACTTCTGGCTCCCGGGAGAGTTAGCATCAGCTATTCCACCCAGCTCTAAATGACACATTGTTCCAACATGGGTTTCCAAGTGTTAAAAGTGAAGACAAATGAAGGCATGCGGCTATGCTCATTGATAATGCTCCTGGCACCCTGTTTCATGTTTAGCAGAAATGAGCCTAAAAGCCTACAAAGTTTGAATTTTCTAATTCACAGATTCTGTTGGACTCCAATTGTGTATGTTTTACAATATTTAAATGCAAATAACATTCAGGTCAGGTTTCTGACTGGTTGCTAAATACCCTCTAGTGCTCTCATGGAATTTGTTTCCTTAATGTTAGATTATAAGAAGAGAATTAGAAAGCATTTGTATACATTATAAAAAAGTTAAATATGAATGGTCCAAACCATTTTAGGTTGACAATGACATAAACTATTACACTACAAATAACTTACTAGAGCTATTACCAGTGCTCACATTTTTTTTACCCTGAAGCACAGCAATTTTACTCCATGGAAAAGCTGTTGTTCTACACTGCTATAAGTAAAACCAAGTTCATAATTCCTAATAATTTTATCAAACTCTATCACTAGGCACGTTCTACAGCTGTCAGAGCAGTGTGGTTGTCATCAGATATGACCCTCAACAAAGAATACATGCTGTAGTTTAGAGGATCAAACACTAAATTTTTTGTCAGGACTTCCTCAGAAAGAGGCAGAATTCAAGTTACTGTGACTTTGCTACGCCAACAAGATAGTACATTATTCCATGCCTAGAGAGAAGAAGAAGGGGATTCCCACCAACTGAATACATGAAACTTTTTTCCCACTATTTTGTCATCCATACTGAACAATGGAGTAGCAGCAGGCACATAGAACTCTTTCCTCTTAAAATCCAGAAGTATAAAAACATTTAAAGGGCTTTATTTTCACATGGCAGCCCAGATAAACTTTATTTTTAAGCAGCCCAGTTAGACATCTAATTAAAAGACGTACAATACAGGGCCGAAAGCAATCAAACTAAAAACATTCTCCCTGTTCAGAAGGCAAACAGGAAAGAAGTGACTATGATGCAAGTGCAATATCTCAGTCTAGGTAAAGCACCATCCCTAGCCAGTTGCAGGAGATGTTTCTAATGAGAAGGTGATATGAAATGATGTTGGAAGGCAGCTTTGGAGAAAGTGAACCTTATGTACTTCCTCTTCTGGTGGAGTCACCGTGTGCCAGCAAGGTGCCCTTACCTTAAAAAGGGAAAATAGTGTCTTGTGCTACATTACACAAAGTATTGCCAGCAGGTCTAGGGAAGTGATGCTTGCCTAGGAGCACCAATAAACACTTGGTCAAAGTCAGGGTGACCATGCACTGGCAGAAGTTGCCCAGAGAGATGATGAAGTCTCCATCCTTGGAGAAATTCAAAAGTTGTCTGGATGAAGTCTTGGGAGGACAGCTCTAGGTGACCCACATGAGCTTGGGGGTTTGACCAGACGTTCCCTTCCAAACCCAACTGTTCTGTAATTGTGTGTTGCCTGTGCTATAATTTGAAACATTCTCCAAACAGTATCGCTCTTTAGGACCTGAGCATGGACCTGAGCCTTTGGATTGTCTGGCACACTGCCAGAATATGTTAAGTAACAAATAAGAGGTATGCATATAGATATACATACTTTCTTATTTGTATGTGTATTCACACCTATACAAAGACTTGTCTGCAGCATAAATAGCTGAGAACAATCTTTAAGCATCCAATGCCAGTGTCTCAGCAGAGGAAAGATATATTTCCATTCTTTACATATAACCACTAGAGTCCCACTGCTCCAGATTTCTGAATCCTTAAGAAGATTTAAGAAATCTCTGGCAAATCTTGCCCCATGGAGAGCTCTACCAGCACCTCATGTGGTGCATGTAGAGGTTAAGTCAGGTAGTACAGAGACAGAGCAGTTTGGTGAGAAGTTATAAGAAAATGCTGCTGTAGTAAGGGTGATGCCTATTAAATTCAAAGAATGAACTTCAACTTTCTTCAGCCTAATTGTCTGGTTAGGAACTCATTATACCCTGCAGTACTATCTTTAAAGTGCATTTACAAATTGCACCAGCAATTTAATTAAAAGATAAAAAACTGCATGCAAATGATTTCTGATACAAAGTACTGGTTTTAGCCTGGCAGTGAACATAAACACTCATGTCTTGATCACTTAATAGATGAGCAGGCTCTACTTTAAAAGGAAGGCAGCCTTTTCAACATTATGCAGGGAATTCATTTTTGTACTCCAATATTGCTCTGTTCCAAATAAAATGAGATATAAATATTTCTTTGTGTGATCTGCGTTCTGATATCCTCTGCTATAAACTCCTTCCTTATGGAGTCCCTGATTCTTATCTTTTTCCCCCTTCTACATATTGCATTAACTAATCTGATTAGTGCCTTCCCCATCTTAGAACAGTCTTCCTGGAAGATCAAAACCAGACTAGTACCATGCTCTCAGGATGAGAGGCACAGAGCTTTTCAAAGAAGTCTGTTCCCACGCAAAAGGACAATTTAATCACTCTGCAGCAAATTACCTCAAGATGCAAAAAAGTAGAGAATAGATTTGAGGCTCTTATTTTACCAGAATCAGAGACAAGGAATTATAGTATAGCCTACACTGGTTTTAGAGACAAAATGTGGTACAGTAGCACAATTTGGCTGTCCCACCAGGCATTGGGTATTGTATATCACTAAGATGTATCAATAGAGAAATTATTTCAACACCTGCAAAATTCAAGCCCTGACATTTGGCTCACCTACCTTATGTGTCTACTGTCTCATCTAGAAAAACTTTATCCCATACAGCTTACTGAAGAGCATTGTGTGTCACAGTAGTTTTGCTGTTAAAAGTCAGTAAGCCACATTACAGTAGTTCTAGATAATATGGCATATAAGGAGGCAAGTAAATAAATGTCACTGTGCCCTACCATTCTCTTTCCTAGTAAATGGAATGAAGAAAAAAAAAAGTGCTATCTGGCTAGAGAACTCCTATCCAGAACAACCTGTTATCACAAGAGTAAAAGCTGAATGACCCAGGTACAAAACACAGGAAAGAATCATGGCAGGGGGATTTAAAATTACTTCTGGGGGTATACACACACAATAATACATTTAGAAATGTTAGGGTTTTTTTTTAAAACTTGCTCACATATCAAAGAATACGGGAAGTACCACAGAAATAGGATCAATGCAACACTGATCTTTTTAAGACTGGCAAACTAACATATTGTGCCACATGACAGTCTTTTTAACTGAAATGCATAGCTTGCACAAGCAGAGATTACTCTACATGCTGTATTTATGAGAAAGCCTATTAACATGCCAAAGAACATATTTATGCAACTCCGAGTGAAAACTCTGTTTCACTGCCTGAAACCAGTGAAACAGAGTTGTGTTGATTTCCTAATGAGATTTCATCAGTGTTCAAAGAAAACCAGCCTTGGCTTTGGGCGTGTGCTCAGACACTTTCAAAACCCCACAGATTTACAAAGTCTTTGGAGAAACAGCTAAATTCTGAAAACAAGCACAGCAGACTTTCTCTTCCAGTTCTCAAAAAGCCCCACCAAAGCCAAGAGGTAGCTTGTGTTAAGTCAGGTGACCTCAGCTTTGTGCTCCACTGTTTCTCTGGCAAGGTAAACGTTTCCTGAGGTGCATAAGGTAAAGCAAATCCCAAGCAGAGATCCCAGCAGAGTAACACAGGCTGATGGGTAGAGACAAATGTTTCCTGGTGGAGGGTAAACAAATTAGAGGGGGCTTGGTCAGCTGTTTAAAAGAAATTGGATAAGGGGTAGCCTGCTGAGGGAAAAAAAAAATTAAAAAATCAAGGTAAGTTTAGATTTAGAAGGAGATGTGAATGCAGGTCAGGAAAACAGAGGAAGAATGGGGAGTGACCTGTTTGGGTTAGAAGGCAAAAGTGAGACTTCAGAAAGTTCAAATATGCATCTGAACTTTGGAAGCCTTACAATTAAAGAGTCAGACTTGGAAATCCTTTGATGTTTGCCCTGCAGAAGTTCCAGCTGGGTGGAGAAAGACCCAAAGACTCAGCATATGAGCAGCTCCCTTTCCTGAACTCTCACAAGATAAGAGCCTGACTCACACAGCGGCAGAAGCACAAAACCTCCTCATTTTGGCAGGTGTCGTTGCCAGGCAACAGATCCATTAAGCAGCACAAGCTCAGGGATCCTGATTAACCCATTAGCTTCTCAATTAAAACACTAATTCAGGCACCGGCAGGTTTAAGAACCCCGCAGGGTGCTTCCCTGTGCCAATGTGACATCCCACCCAGGCACTGCCCAGTGCCAGCAAGCCCTGCCATGGGGGCGGTGGATGAGGTTTTGCCTGAGAGCACTCCGCCACTGCAGAGGTTGGTGTGCCTTTCAAAACGGGGAAACAAAAGAAGAAGGAAGGAATAATAACTGTGATGAAGGAACGTGAATTATTCATAAGAAATTAATGCAAGCCACCAGGGGCGAGCATGGAGAGAGTTTTGTTTTGCTCGTAGGATGGGTAGCTGCTCAGCTGCACTTTCATGGGATCTCACCCGTACTGTTCACAAGATGACAATTTTACATCATAAGAGGCCCCCTGATGGCATGTATTAATTTATAATTGAGGCAAAAGGAAGGGAGTATTTTGGTGTATCACGCTAGTAAAACACACAAACTACTCCCTTCAGGCACATATACGCATACATTAAAACATTAGCAATGGCACTAGAGTTAATAAGAGCTATGACATACAGTACAACTATTCACACACACTTCATGGCAACCCAAAGTTGGTACCCACACTGTTCTGAAGTGGGGCCGTGTAGCTTGGTGGCAAATAGAGGAAAAACAAAATATTGGATGACTGGCACATGCCTTTAAAAGAAAAAAAAAAAATAAAGATGAACAGTAAGGCCACATACAACAGAATATCCTTTCAGAAGGAAAACATTCTGTATAAGAAGAGCTGTTTATCTTTTAAGTGTATTTATCAACACATTCATTGCATCAGTCAACAGGGATGAAATTATGTTAGCATGGAGCACTGTAAAAATACACGATCTAGATGATGCAAGAGTATGGCTGAAAACTAGTTCTATAATTTGTTTTTTCCAAGAGTCTATTATTACATTCTTTTGTTCCTTCAAATTAAATTCTTTTTTGCTTATGTTTAACTTAATGCAAGTAAGATCTCTTAGAGTTTGGGTTTCCTCCCTGTCCCTCCTCCTTTTTCTCCACAGAATAGTTATAGACAACAAATGTTTGCAAAGTTGAAGATAACAGAGAAATTGAAACTGTTCTCTGACATGAACAATCTCAGGAAAAAAAAACAACAAAAAGCCAGAACCTATGGTCTATCAATTACTGACTACTGTTGAATAGTGTTGTGTTTCAGAAAGTACCCCAGGGAATTACTACATTGTAGTATAACAATGAAATAAGTGAAACAAACTTTTTAATCGAAATCAAGAAAAAACCAAACCATAGATGACATTAAATGCATTAAAACATTTGTATTTATTTTTCAGTTGTGTTGCAATTGGAAAATCCTATTTATTGCTACCTTGACAAAATTTAGGTGGCTTTCAGATAGAAAAAAATAGAGGAATATTGCTGGTTTGGAGATAAAATAAGGTATTTTTGTCACACCACTTTGCAGCATGGAAACAGTTTTAGCTTGGGCAAGGAGGCTGATATTTTGAAAAGTATTTTCAGACATTTTCTTTCTACATTTCATTTCAATCCTAATTGGCTTTTTTTCCTCCTAAAATTTTGTCACCCATACTTTTCAGCCTAAAGCAGTGTGGCTGGTTGTTGTGAAGAGAGAGACTCAGGCCATGAGACACAGCAGAAAATACTCACTGTCACATAAGTTGAAATTTTATGAGATGTCACCCTTTCAGTCCCACTGGGATATAAAAGCACTTTGTTTTCATCTGACATAGAGAAAAATGAGTACATTTTCTTGAGAAGAAAGTATTTTATCTGGTCTTTTCTTTTTCATGATATCATTATACAATGGCAAATAGCAAGTGATACACTTAATAAATTCTAGTAAGGCACAGAGCAACCAAAAGAGAATGAAACATTTTCATGTCCTCCACTGGGGAATACTTTTCTATCTGTTCCCTACCGGTTTGATTTTTGTTAGAGCTTGAAATAGCTGGAAGAGAATAGCTCAGTTTTCTTCTATGAAGTTTTATTCAAGTTTTATTACCTGCACAGTCCACAGAGGCCAGTTCCATCTTCTTAAGTACAACCCTCAGAGACCCGTAAAAATGAATTCTGTCTATTTACTGCATTTTACCTACATGACATACTTTTACATCTATTTGAGATTGTGTGCCAGAAGTATGCAAGAATCACATGTTTTGAAATTAACTTTAGATCATGATTTGCTGTAGCAAATCATAGAGTGAAATTAAAAGCTAATTTATAGATGTATAAAAAGTCCATACCATTATTTGTGCGATAACAACATTTTACATCTAGAAAACACAGAAAAATCCTTGCAGTTAAAAGATACCCACATCACTAGCATAGAAATCTGACCCTTACTGCTTAATGCTTATACCTTTATTGCCTGAATGGCAAAACATTCCCACTACTGTCAAAGAAAACTACTGGAGAATATTTCTTTACTTAGAAAAGTTTAGAATTCATAGACCCAAAACGTATTTCTCCTTACTTATAAATGAGAAGATAACTCTGAATCAAATAATTTAAATTAAAAAAAGATTAGTAATAAGCATATCCACTTGAGAAATAGGTTACTGTCTCTCCACAATTTATCTGGACTATCAAAAAGGAGAAAAAGGACTGCTTCTTACTTCAGCTGTCTGACACAAGTCAATAGATGTCCAAAATAAATTGAGGCTGTGGAATTTGAGACTACAAGGGGTCTCTATATATGTGTGTGATCTCTCCCTTACAAGAAGAAAGTCTATTAAGAATGATTCCCGAAAAACTACACAGACATAATGGGAGGTGTTAATGTAGGGACTACAGAAGAAAAGAAGGTGCATTTCTGGGCTATGGCCCAGTGCTTTGTCCTATCAGCACTGGCCCTAAAATCATTGTCAGCCCAAATACAGACTATTGGCTCCTTGTTTTAAGCTTATAATAAGTACAAAATCTTAAAAGAAAAAACAAAACCCTTTGCACTGTTGAATTGCCTTTCTCTCGTATCTCCTTTTCACTGAGGGTTTTCCTTACAACCATTCACTCATCCAGAATATCACCATTTTCTTGTCTGCTTTGCCTTTCAGACTTCACATTTTTTCAAAACAAAACGTATATACTTGGCACTCAAATGACAAATATTTCTAATGATGACATGCTTGGCACACAAAATTGTCTACCTATCTAGTGCAAGGGCTTTAAAAATGACAACTCTTCAGGTGCTCATGAATAAATGAAACAAAGCAAAATAGATGGAACTGTTCAAATCTTGAAGTGGATTCCAAACCTGTCGGCAGACTGGGGAAGACTGCTGTTCAATTTTAAAATGAGAAAGTGTTGGCAGCATAAGAGAACACTATTAAATGCTTATACTTGAAGTACAAAAACCCCTTTGTTTTACATCAACAACAAAACGACTTTTTACTGTTTGTGAAACATACCTGTCTGTATGAAAAATACACTTCTGATACTGAATTACACCAGACCCTTCAACACTTAATTTTTAATGATTATTGCATACAACCCTACTGAAGTTGGAAGAACAATTAAAAGCAAGGTCACAAAATTAGATTACAAAATTTTGTTCAGTTAGCTGACTAACTTGAGGTTTGGTATCTGGCATTTACCAAAACTATACCTATTCAACTGTAAAAAAAAACCTCCTAGGAAACTTGTGATTAGAAGTCAAACTGGTAAACTTTGGTGACCTAATTTTTCATATATGGTGATAATATATTTACTTATTTATTATATTTATTGCAATATTGATTTGAATTGAAACTTTGAATACTGGTATTGGCATCACACATGATTGTGATTGATCTGATTGTGATTTCTCTCTTTTGGAAAAGTTGTGTAAACAGAGATCAGTCACAGCTAACAAAAATCCTAGCACAGTACTGTAATTCTGCATTGAATTTGCCCAAGTCTAGCAATTTTACAGTTTTGTTCTTTTTACTTTCATTCATATCACTGGCTTGTTTTTTTAGTTAATGACACCAAGTCAGACAGCAATGCCCTAAAATATCTCTAAAAAATCAGTCAACCAAACAAAAAACCACTACCATGGGCAAATAGTTCAAAGCACTTTTAGCAATCTATTAAAAATAAGACTTCAAGTATTTGTCAGAGAAAGGCAGTTCTTGCTGTTAGCATTTTCTTTTTGTAAAGTTTCCAAGCTTTCATGTATTTAGTAAAAGAACTCAAACAACAAAACCCAAACATTAAACACTACACTGCAAATTTCACTACTAAATCACAGAATCACAAAATCACAGAACCATTTAGGTTGGAAAAGACCTCTAAGATCACTGAGTCCAACCTTTGACCAATCACTGCTGTGACAACTAAATCACAGCACTAAGTGCCACATCCAGTCACATTTCAAACACCTCCGGGGATGGTGATTCCACCACCTCCCTGGGCAGCCCATTCCAAGGTTTAACAACCATTTCCATGAGGAAAATCTTCCTAATGTCCAATTTGAACCTCCTCTGGAGCAGCTTGAGGCCATTTCCTCCTGTCTTTTTGTTCATTACCTAGGAGAAGCCAACCCCCACCTGGCTACAACCTCATTTCAAGCAGTTGTAGAGAGTGATAGGGTTCCCCACTGAACTTCCTTTTCTTAGGATAAACACCTTGGGGCCCTCAACCACCCCTTACAGGACTTGTGCTCCAGACCTTTCCCCAGCTCTGTTGCTCTTCTCTGGACTCCAGCCCATCAATGTCTTCCTTGTAGTGAGGAGCCCAGAACTGGACACAGCACTCAAGGTGTGGCCTCAACAGTGCCCACTGCAGGGTGACTGCTCAGGTTTACCAAGAGCCCCTAAGGAGGAATTCAGGGACCAGCTGCTGACTGGATTTTAGCTCCATTTACCACAACTCTCTGGGTGTGGTCATCCAGCCATCCAACCAGTTTTTTACCCATCAAACAGTCCACCCATCCAAGCCATGAGCAGGCATTTGATATAACTCTTATTCCTTCTAGGTAACAGGTAATTTTCCTGCTCTAGGTATAAGCAGGGCAAGTGCACGTACATAGACGACCTAGAAATGAAATGTAAAAGAGATAGGATGGACAGAAGAACATATCATTCTTTTACTTGCACTTTCTAGGTTTCAAAGCTGAGTGCTGAATACCTTCCACCCACTTACTGGTGTCTGACATCCATATCACCTCTGAATCTGTTCCAAAGCATGACATCAGGGCACTGAATAACAAACCCTGGACACAGCATATCTTTGAAGTTTTCACTGATCATTGCACTCCATTTGACTCTGAATGGACGTACTTTGAACACTCAAATCTCCTTTGTCTCCATTTTGTGTGGGTTAAATTTTCATTTTCAGCTCCCTCCTAAGTTCTTTGTTCCCAGGCATATAATCTCTCACTTGAACCAAAGTGTCTTCTCTGTTTGCTCATGCTCCTGTGACAGCCATGGACACTCTGCTTTTCTGGCTGACAGCCGCAAAATTTGCAACACTTGAGTACGGCTCTTGTAATTTTTGTTCTTGTCATCTTCTTCATGTATCCAGCAATTTAATACACTTATGACAAACCTGAGGTAATTTATTCTTGCTCCCCTCCTGTCTGCCAAAAATAAGTTTTTCTGTTTCTCACATAAAAATATCATATGTACTTGAGATAACTGCTGAAAATTCTTCTTCAGACACATAAAACTGATCAGCTACAATACCAACTAGGGGAGATAAAAAAAGACAACCACCAGCTTCTTTGAGTGTTGCAGTACTGCTTGTACCCAGAATTGAGAAGGCACACTATTGAACATAGCAAGAACTAAGAATGACTGGGGTTTCACATGATGTGCAATGTCTGGAGTCTGTGTTTATTCTCCTTACTTCTGTATTTATATCCATTATCCTTAGCTCAAAATTGTAGGCAACTCTTTGTCAATGAATAATGTCTCAGAGTATCTGCAATGCCCTACTGGGCTCTTTTAACAAAGTTCAGGTTTGCTTGTTTGTTTGGGTTTTATTTTGAAATAAAAGCAGCAGAGGGACAGGGAATTTAAGTTTCATCATACAGTTCTTCTGCTCTCATTTGTTACATGCACACACCAGAGACTGATGGTGAAATAGCAGTAAACTCCTTTTTAATTTTTAAAGGCTGTCTGTTTTTTCCAGTCTTAGTCTTGGTCATGTTCTTTTATTCTTCTGTCATGAGGTAATCTCAGTCAAAACTCCCGGCACAGAAGGAAGGAGGTGAAGCCAGAAATAAGGTACACAAAAGGAGGCATTACAGTTTCCGCCGCCAGAACTCACAAAACCAAGAGGAAACCTGCAGAAGCTCTCTTTTAAATTTTCGGTGGACTGAGAGGAGATGTTGCTTTCTTCCCCTCTGCACCGTCTGGTGAGGTCCCCTCAGACCACGTGGCCTGGGGTTGCCAGCCGGAATGGCACCGAGGGGGAGGGGGAACCTGAGCTGGCCTTTTTGTCTATTATGGCAGCTGCGGACAAGGAAACTCAGCTCGAAAGCGGCCCTGTGGGGAGAGGGAAAGTCAGCTCAAACGTGGCCTGGCAGGGAGAGGGCTTGGGCCAGCCCCATAGAGCTCGGACACGGCTCCACTGGTTGGCCCTGCAGCACGGCTCCACGAGAGATAGAGCTAGGGCAGACCTCCTACAGTTCGGACACGGCCACGCCAGCCCCTGCAGCTGAGACGCGGCTTGGATGGAGACCGGCGCAGACAAGCTCCTCTCCCTCAGCTCAAGCGCCGAACNCTCTCCCTACATGAACTGAGAAAAGAACTGTTCCAGAGGTGGTAATTTAACAACAAGTTAAAGTGTTGCCTTTTGTATGGTCAGTAGAAAAGAATGAAGGGGTGGGGGGGGACGGGAAAGAAGGTGTTCTAAAGGTTTTGATCTGATTCCTGATTATTATTACTCCTGTTTTAAGTCTGTTAATAAATTCTCTTTATATTCCTTAAAGTATAAATCTACTTTGCCTACTATTAATCCTTATCTCTCGACAAAAATCAAGTAATTTTGGTGAGTGTGCCAGAAAGTTTAGTGTGCCAGGTAAGTTTTAGCCAGAAACTCAAATAGGCGAATTAAAACCACTACAAATTGGTGTTTCCGCCCCGTTTCGATTCCCCAAACATCAAAACCACATCTTCCTTGTTTTGTTTTTTTTTTCCTCAGAAAGACAGCATTTTCTCAGAATCACAGTGTTTTCCTGTGTTTTCAGCTTTAAAAAAAAATTTCCAAAAAATCCTCTCTATTCAAGTTTGAAGCACACCTATTTGAAATAATGTCAAAAGAAGCAAATTGGCCAGACGAGTTTTTCTCAGTCTGTGATCCTAGGATAAGGGAAACCATTACAATTACTCTCTGAAATATCTCTCCTCGTGTCCCATGACCACTCACAAACTTTAAAAAACCTAGACTTTCCCAAGAATACAAAATAAATACAGTGTCAGCAAAGTATAAATAAGCACCACACACCGTTTAGTCTTTTGATTTGGCTATCAAAGAAAACTATTATGCAAAAACTCAACTGGATATATCCGGACTAGTACTTTTAGAGTGAGGAAAGGGGAGAGAGAATAAGTTCAAAAATCTAGAGAGTCTTTTGATGGAAAATTAAAAAATGATTTGGCTACTGAAATCCTGAAGTGTCAGGAGGATGAAAAAGAGGGAAACTCTGTAAAAGCACATTCTTTCTCTAAAAATCTGGTTTGCGAGACAAACTCTTTAATCATTTAAGAGTTATGTTCAGCCAGTTAAAATGCAGGTAAAACACTCTGAGAAGTCCTCTGGATCTTTGTTGTGTGACCTAGGCTCAAATCTCTTCACAGAGAGTAAGTAGCAGCAACATGAAAAATTTAAAAGTATCAAGGAATGGAAAAGGAGGACACACAGAGACTTCATTTTTGGTACCAAGAGATGTATTCATAAATCAGTGCTGCTTTACAAATGTGGTTCATACCTAGATCAAAACAGGTTGCCAGATCTTGGTCTCCCATTAGCTTTACCTTGCACTTGCCCAGTTCTTTCAGTTTGTATTAATTACAGACAGCTCTTTAAGGAATACAAATCTGCTGTCTTGTTCTGCCCTTTGATTTTGACTGTCACAAGCATAATTTACACATTTACCAGGTCACCTAACCTGTACCTGTGCTTATTACACCCTTGTAATCTAATAATCTGTTTTCTTACAGACCAACACCCCAAAATCCCTTTATCTTTTGTGACATTTCTCTTCTGTCTGAAATGTCACATTTTTTCCTGTTTTCTGAAAAGCATGAGTAGTAGAAAGTTCTTCCTCTCCCCACCCACTTTTAGTGATTTCTTTGCTCACCTCCTGACACACAGCTCATTAGCCTGTGGTGTATGTCCAATTTGCACATTGGTCGGCTGTCACAGAAGGAAACAGTTACAGAAATAGTTACTTCCAAAGAGGCAGATACTCCTCATTCTTTGCCTTTAATGAAATGGTAACCTTAGTCATGGACTTTGTCATAAGACTTACATTCACTCTCAGTCAGGCTAACAATGAAGTTAAGCTTATATTAACTGAGTTAATGGTGCACACTTTGTATCTGTTGTGATATTTTTTAAACACTGCAGAAACCACTCTCTTGCTCAAAGTTAGACACATGCTGCGAACGGCAACATAAGTGCCTGAGCATTTTACATCCTCAGTGGTAAACCTGAACTGCATATTCTGAATTGCTGCAGAACACTCATCATACATCAAACAGTCTATGTTCCACAAAGTTTGACCCAGAAGCATTTGCAGATAAGGCTCCTATCAAAAAGGTGATCTGGTTCTGCACTCTCATCACTTGGGATGAGAGAAAAAATCTTGTGAAATATCTCAGTTTGAAATCCCTAAGTTGCTTTATCTCATGAGCTGCTATATTTAGCCTGGCAAATGCTTTTAACCAATATTTTCCCAGAGAGATACTAGGTTTGTCCATTCTCTTGCAGATGTCTATGACAAGCACAAAAAGGCAATGTAGGCAAAGTTCAGGCAGTAGATCCTGGTACATGCAGAATGAGAAAAATGAAACAAAATTTGCAAGAAAGAGAAGCTAATTATGTCCAGGAGTACAGTTAGATTTTTTAAACATAAATACATGATGGCCTTAAGACTACAGAGAGGCTGAGATCAAGAAAACTACTAAGAGCAGAAAAAGAAATCATAAAGTCATATATGTCAGATTTTTATTATATTATTTTATTGTGATTACTGAAATACTTCTCTGAAAATATCAATCAACACTTTACTTAACACAATTTTCACTGAAAAGGTGGTATACAAACCAGCATCAAGGTTCTGGGACCACCTTCCACCAGTGCTATTAATCTATTTAAATGGACCTGCACATATGGAATTATCTACATTATAGGCTATGCTATGGATGCAGTTTTGCTGGTGCATTTGAAAGCTATAAATGAACACTTCAACGCAAAAAGCAAACATAACAAAAGATAAGCCCCAGATGAAAATTCTCAGTAACTGTAGAACTTTATTAAAAAATAAGGGACAGGTAACTGAAGAAGAAAACCAAGGAGAAAATAGACATCGTGCTATCCTCTCGTGCTAAAAGAGAAACTGGTGATTCACAAATGGACTTAGAAGAAACACCCCCTTGCATCTGTACATCATTACTTGTTCCTGACAATGGGCATAGAGCTTCAGCAAAAGAAAGTATCTCTGTCCCTTGAGCTTGTGCTAACACTGTTCCAGGCATCTGGGTAGAGGTGAAAGCAGGTAGAGGCACAAGTCACTTTCAGAGGCAGGTGGATAACTTAAAAAATAACAGATTTAATCTAGGGCAAAAATTCAGAAGTAGATTTGTTAAGCCCTACTTGTCAAAAATTAGTGAATATATTTAGTTGAGTCAGAGTTTATTTGATATATTCCCGGAGACAGGAAGAGTAAGGGATCTTACAGAAGGAGGGGGGAAGATCCTACAAATCTAGTATTGAGCTACTATCTTTAAAAGAAAGTTTTTTCAACCTGCATTTCTTTGTGTTTCTCTTCAACCTGTATCTTCACAACTAAATTTGATCCCCTTGTTAATGAGGTGCTATATATGTGGATTGAACTTAACTATATAGGATAATGATATAACCAGAAGCTTGGTTTAAGTCAGAAAAAGGACAAAGTCAACTAGTGTCAACAAATGCTTATCACTCTTGTGCGAAACTGCAATGTGCAACTGAATAAAAGTGTTGAAGTGCAATACAGTTGTGTCCTAGATCTTTATGAAGTGCAGAACTGTTTATACATATTAACGGATGCAAGAATATGAACAGTTTGATGGAACTTTCATCTACCTCATAGAAGAAATGCTGGAAAAACATCAAAACAGCATGAAAACTTGATGACCTATTTTAAAAAATACTCTAAATAAACTAGATTAATAAATAGGAATGAACTGAGCTAGAGTATCTGGCTCTCTTGCTTTCTTCTGATGCAGTGGTGTACTCCATAAGCTGGAAGGAGGCTTATATAGCTTTGGCATTGAATGTTTTTTCACTTTGTCTCCCACAGTTTGATGACAGATATATTGACTGCAGGGCTCTTCTTTAACAAGAGTTCAATACTACTGGTATATTTCAGTTACTTAGAAACTTCACATACATGGAATACGAATGTTTTCATGTAATCATATCTTTATAAACCAAAATTCTAGTTACTTTAATTGATGGCAAGAAAAAGAAAGCTAAAACTTCCTTCAATTAATGAATAAACTAACAATGGCCAATACCTCAGAGGGTTCTCTGGCACTTCAGAGGGACCTGAGTTTGGAGAGGTGAACCTTCTGAAATCCAGCAAGGGCAAATGCACGGCTCTGCACCTGGCGCAGAACCCTGGGCACTGGTACAGGCTGGGCGGGTGACCTGCTGAAGACCAGCTCTGTGCAGAAGGACCTGGGGGTCCATGAGCCAGTACTGTGTCCTTGTGGCCAAGCAGGCCCATGGTATCCTGGGCTGCATTTGAAAGAACATTGCCAGCAGGTCAAGGGAGGTTATCCTGCCCTTCAGCCCTGGTGATACCTCACCTGGAGTACTGTGCCCAGTTGTGGGGTCCTCAGCACAAGAGAGACATGGAGCTCCTGCAGTGGGTCCAGCAGGGAGTTACTGAGTTGATCAAGAGTCTGGAGAATCTCTCTTATAAGGATAAGCTGAGGGAGCCGGGCCTGTTCAGCCTCAAGAAGAGACAACTGAGATGGGCCCTCATCAATGTCTACGCATATTCGATGGGAGGGTGTCACGAGGATGAACCAGGCTCTGCTTGGTAGTGCCAAGCAAGGACAAGGGGCAATGGGCAGACACGGCTGCACAGGAAGTTCCACCTGAACATGAGGGAGAACTTCTTCCCTGTGAGAGTGACTGAGCACTGGAACAGATTGCTCAGAAAGGCTGTGGAGTCTCCCTCACTGAAGATATTCGAGAACAACCTGGACACAATCCTGTGCCATGTGCTCTGGGTCCTGGTGGACCAGATGGTTGGGCCCTTTCAACCTGACCAATTTTGTGCTTCTGTGAACTCATGTAGATCTCAAGAGAAATGAATAATTTACAAGTCAGAGTTAGAAAAACATATCCATACAAATTTTCAGTAGATTAGCATACAGTGACTACAATATTGCTATTTACTTGTTGCTGCTAGAATTTCTTTGCTATGTGTTCAAGAATGTGCAACTTCTAACTGCCCATCTCAGCGGAATTGTTGTTTAACACCGCAGGTTATTGAAGAAGGTTAGCTACAAATTTAGAGGTCTGCTAAGTCTGCAAGTTCTGTGGAACACATGAATGAACATATTGAAAACGTGGAGTGAAAGTTTTTTGAAAACATTTAACAGAAAGGGTCTTTTTCCTTTGACAACACACTTTGCTCGTTAGTAGCAAGAGCATGGGTTTTGTTTTCTGAAAGAAATCTAACCAGTTCTGCTGAAAGGTGATTCATAAATACATGTTTTTCCTTGAGATTTATTTAAGTTAAACACTAGTATTTTGGATTTTTTTTCTCCTTTCCTCAGCATCAGTGACCTCATCCACATATTCTTGGTGAGCAGTACTCTACATATGATACATCTGCACAAAGAAAACTGCAGTTACTCCAAACACAGTTTGCCTACAGACACAAGCATTATCTTTGATTACACGTAAAATAGAAATTTTTGACAAGTGTTCACAATATTAAGAGCTTTTGCAGAGGACACAAAACTTGGAACATGTCAGAATTCACAGGATAGTTGATGTATCTGCAGGATCATAGTTTATAAACATGGCTCTTAATTTCTAGGGTAAGATAAAGCATTAAAATAATAAAAAAGGTCCTGAAAGAGTCTAATAACACTAAAAATTGATTCTACTAGAAGTTGTATCATTGACTAGTACAGCACTGCATCAGTACTTCCAGAAAATGCAGTCTAATAAAAAATATCATCATATAAAAAGTTAGAACCCATTTATTCTGCTTTCTCAGCTATATTTCACACATACTGTGTAACACCTGCAATTAATGCATATCAGAAATGATAACCAAAATTATTTTTATATTTTAGATTCTAGTCATGTAGCCTTTTAAAATTTCATTCCTCTCAAACAGTATTGTATAACAATTTATACAGTACTGTTTCTCCTAAGCAGCTGCAAAGCCTCTAAAGTCAGCAAAATGTCCTTCAGGTACTACACTACAAAACTAGCACTGATCTTTGAAATTACTCACAGAGTTCAGTTCTAATGGACTCTTATTTCTGACTATTCCACCTACTGGGAAAACATCTTATGTCATTTCTGGTGCATTACACTAGAAATACTGAATGCCTAGTCATTGCCCCTATTTGCATGCCTCTACATATGATTCATTAAAAAAGTAAATGTTTCAATTTTCCTAAATAGCAATTACAAGCATGCATGTGCCGAGATGTAACACACAAACCACAAAAAAAAATAAAAAGACAATTTTAGAAAATACAGTCCAAGCAATGAACATCAAACACTGCCAGTGTGATGAATCTTAAAATCACCCACTGTGTTCTGGTTTTGTAAACATAGATGAGGGCATTTAATGTAACCAAAGACATAAAAAAATCAACACATTATGCAAATGCAATAACAAATGTAAAATGATAAATTAGCAAGCAACTATTCAATTATTATTGTGACTAATTCCTGTAGATGGTGCCACAGTAAATGAACCTGAACTTGTTCTGGTTGACTGCAGTGTTCTGTTGAACCATTTCCATTTGGTTTGTTTGCCATTTATGTAGATCAGTGAAGTAGATAGCATCTGTTTAATGAGCTCTCACTTCATTACAGAGCTGCACTACTTACTGAGTCATTCTTCTTAAGCATGCAGTCTGCGTAATCTGGTGTTGTTTTAAAGCAAATACTAATTTATGATTACCTGTTACATTAGGCCACTGAAAATTGTACTTGCATGAGCAGAATACTAATGGCCTTATTATGGATTGTAGTGATGTTTCATGCTTACAGTCTGTGAACATAAATTCCCATGTCAAGCATATTGGCTGAACAATGCACACAGTGAAAAAAAAAAAAGGGGGATCAAAAACATTCACTTGTAAAACACACAAATTACATTTTCCATAGCCCTTAAAAATAGAAATGTAGGGGATAATCAGAAACATTTTGGTGATACTATGCTGCCAATATAGATAGTTGAATAACAACAAAATTATTCAGCAAAGTGTCATGATTTTTATGTAATTGATATCACAATGACAGGTAAACAGATCCTTTACTGAATAAAAAGATGACAAAGTCTTCAAAAATATTACAGTTACTAGAAGTATCACTGGTAACCACCAGATCATGTAAAACCTGCAGATTACAGTTTTAAATGTGAACAAAGAAGTGATAAATAAAATTCATATTGTAGTTCAGACCTGGCCAAATTGCACCTTCAGGTCAGCTCCATAGAACTAGAACAGGCATCACCATGCAATAGGCAATTTACTTCAAAAAAGTCCACTGCATATCTTTTCCAACATTTAATCCACAAAATTTTGCCATACATTAAAAACCCTCAGGACATCCATGTGTTCCATAACACACAGCAAGGCAGTAAATAATTGCATAATCCTCTACTCTGCTCACACAGTCCCTACCGCTCTGGCTTAAGAGACAATTCTGCCCTAAATCACTCAATTTTTTAAGAGTCTATGTCAGTGCTTGTCTGCTCAAAATCACTAACTCTGGAGTGTGCAAGAGCCATTACTATTATTAAAGAGAAGGAAGAATTCTCAGTGATCTGCAGATTACCCATTAAGTAATACTAGCCACAACCTGCCTAATCTTTCTTTTACTAGGAAATATTGGAAACAAGAACAGTTGACCTAAACTTCAGACAAGAAACCTAACCAAGAACATCCTGGAGCAAAAAATTGAGAAATTTAGACTCTCTGAAATGGGATTAAGCTGCTTAACAATACAGGCATGAAATCCCAGTGGAGAAAGATCCTCTTGGATAAAATACCAACAACTTAAAACCACCATAAAGCAAAATAGAAGCAATACTGTAAAAACATTCAGCTGAAAGGGTTACACGAGACATACTTAAAAGTATGAAAACAAAACCAGTTCAAATTAGCCAGATAGAAAATTAATCAAGCTAGACAAAACTTAACAAAAAGCACAAAGAAATCCTTCCAGAGAAATGCATACAAAATAATATATTAGAAAAAAAAATAGTCTGGAGGACAACGATGGATTTTGGAAACTTCAAAGGAAGAAAGGCAGCTATAAACAGTGAAAGTGACATTTCAGAAAAGCAAAAGATTCCTCAATAACAATATTCATCACAAATTATTTTAAGCAGATATTTACCCTCAACACTTCTTCCAGTCAATTAAGATGAGACATTATCAAAAGGTGAAGAGTTTACAACATTTGTGTTCCAAGTTCAGTCCTTAACTCTTAAACTGGTATGCTATTGAGTTCCCAAAACCACTCATAGAAATGTGTAATTCTCTTTTTAAATGTGTGTAATTTTCAAGTCAATTCCTTCAGAGAAAAGCACAGGGTGAAAAACATGGCAGCAACCCTCTAAGTTGCAAGAACAGGCAAATATTTTGTAATCACTCATGTGGAATCAGAATGTATTGAAAGACCCTAAACTTTTGACCAATAAAAGAAGTGAGATAGAAGTCCTGCACATATATAGGACAAAGCTGCAACAAGGGCCGTGGACGTACACGCAGTAAACTACTGTTCCTCTATAGGAACACAAGCACCACACAGCACCACTGCAGCTGTTCTGTCTGTCTTTACAACACTAGCTCAATCAACAGCACTGAGATGTCCTTGCACCACAGTGCACTGCCTGCTAAAGTCTTTCTTCAGTTCCAGAGGTTCATGTATCTCTCAGTTTAACAGGGTTGAGCCTCACTGGCTCTCTTTACCTCTAAGCTGGTAGCCATGGGCCTCCACCAAGAGATGAGCAATCCAGTGCTGCACCATGAGCAAACCTTTAAACCATAGCAATTAAAGATTTTGTGGAACAAAAAAGCCTCAGCATAAAACAAAGGTCTAAAGTTTTCAGCAATTCCTTTGCCCTTTCAACTCAAACAATAACAGTTTCTTTATTTTTTTTCCAAAGTATGAGTAGTTCACTTTGACATAACCAAGACCCCAGCAATCCTCTGTGCACTTGAGAAGTGAAAAGAAGCACTGGGACCAGGTCATCCCTCTAAGGCACAAAGGCCCTGACTAGAATGCACTTTTTGTGTCACTGGCTCATGGTTTCTGTTCTCAAGCCATGATAAGGCTTTCCACAAAACTATCCAGCTTGATCTTTTTTTTGTCCTTCACAGAGTCCACGAGTTTTTTATTTTGACCAAAAAATTTATTTTGTCATAGTTTTGAAACACTTATATATTTCTAGTTGTCTTAATTCCATTCTCGGTGCCTGAGAGGTTTTGACATACTGAGGGCAGTTATTGTCTGTAGAGAAGCTTATATCAGACAATAAGGTAAACAGCCAGAACCCAGGTTTAGAATGATTTCCAAATTCTGAGTAAATGAACTCTGAAAATAATGATTAGAGACAGGAATCAGTTAAATGACTCGTCAGAGCTGAAATTCATAGATATCTGTAGTAATGCTACATTGCCTAAATAAAGTTTGTAAAGAGCACAACTGTACACTTGGATGCAGTGGATGTCTGGAAGAGAGGAAGATGGACCAGAGGTAGGTTTATTTCTAACTGCCAGTTTTGGAACACATTAAATACTTTTCCGTTATTAACACAGATGAAAAGTAATTAGGAAACTGTTCAATACAAATTTAAGTACTAAGCTCCACACAGAAAGAAGACTAGCTAGAAATATCTTTTATGAACATTCAAAAATTATTTTACATGGTTCTGACCATGCCAGGAAGACCTTTACAGTTAAAATGCTCGCTTAGGGCAGACACCTGAAAAATGAATACTCACTGCCAAGAAAGTTCCTCAGTCACAGTTTTAAACATTGATAGGAACAAAGGATATGGTCCAAGGATCCTTGTGGGCAACTAGTAGGCTAATGGAAATTACAGGTTATCCTGGGGTGATGTCAGGAGGCTCCTGTATTCCTTAACCATCTGCCTTGTGCCCAAGGTGTTTGTATCTTTAAGGTGGACTTGGGGGGTGGGGCTGGAGCCGCGGGACCCCAGGTGGGGTCGGTTCAACGGCTCAGCCCAAGGGCCCTGGGGCAGCGGCTCTCGGCCGGGCTTGGGGCGGGAGCGCACTGGAGACATTGCACTGCTCTCTCTCTCTCCGGTTTTCTTCGTTCTTGGAGGCTTAAAAGAAGGATTTGTTTGTTTTCCCCTTTCCTCCCCCTGTCCTCCCTGCTTTCCTTCCCTTCTCTCCAGCCGTGGAGGGGGCCTGCGGGGTAGCCACACCAGTCCAAACCCCAAGGAAGACCAGGCCAGTCAGTGAAGGGGTGAAGGGACACGGAGATCCACCAGCATCGCCTGCTGTGAGGAGAAGAACCGGCGCCGAAGAAGGGTCAACAGGTTTTCTTTCCATCTGCCCTTCTCCAGCAGCCTGATGTGTGGACTCCCCTTCCCCTTCCTAGAGACTGGGGGAACTAGTTACCACTTCCTTATGGGCACCCTTTCCTTTTTTTCCCCTTTTTTTTCCCAGTTTTGTTTTGGGTTAATAAATAGTTCAGGGGTTTTTTTTTCCACTCACTTGCTTTTGTTAATTTGTCTCATTGGTGGAGGAAAGGGGGAGGCCCTTTTCCCTTGGGAGGAGGCGCTCATTCCAGGGCGTTTCCTCCTGAAAATTTTGTCTCCAAAACAGGACACAAGTTTTCTGAATACCTATTACTCTACTCAGTGGTGGTAATATTCTTCTTGACCTAAAATGTTGAGCACATGCCACAGGCATCCCAACATCCAATTTAGCAGCAAACACAAAGAAATGTAAAGAAGTTCTGTAGATATGGAGGTTTTGAAAAATAAACTTATTCAAATTTCAAGCATCACATATTGAATGCTGCTGACAAAGTCATTAGGTATCTCATCAGAGAGTTTAAAATGAGAAGACAAGGAAATTATTTTGAATTGTTGCTGTTCTTTACGTAATATACACCTCCACAGAACAAGAGACATTGGTGACATACTTTCATCTTTTCTCACTTTTCATATTTTTGTAGGAAAGCATCAAGGTAGTTCTAAAAAGGTCCTTTGATGTGGACATGGAGTTATGTTGACAGATGCACAAACATAGTGAGCGCAAAATATTTGTTTGTGCTATGCAGAACTGCTCCAGGAAAAGGAGAAAGTTGACCTAATGCTTTCCACCATACAGGGAAGAACTGACTGGAATGGAAGCTGAGTACATCTTTCTAGCCAAGGCAAAACTATCTTGTAGATAGGAAGGACACCTACATTTTATGGCTTACACTTTAATTTTCTATAGCCACAACAGTCCTCATAAGCCATGCATAGAGTCCTTGTTTGGGTGACCATAACCCCATAACTTCTTATAGACACCGAAAAGCAAAATTAATGTAAGACTCTTAGTATAAAAGATCCATTTTCCTCTTCTCTTGTCACATCATTCTATTACAAAACATTAAATTAATGATGTCACCAAGTTTAGGATTTCTTTTCCTGATAGAGAGTTTTTAAGTATGCACAAAAGACTATGGATCAATCAGATACAGCATCTTCAGCCGTATGTATCTGCAAACTTCTTTAAGACAGAAATTTTCAAACATTGAGAGGGACAAAAATCATCTCTGCTCCTGGCAAAACACTGTTATTTGGTAATTGATATTCTGCTAATGTAAGGCTACAGTTGCCCTCAATTCCCTCGGCAGAAATCTTTACAGGTCTCCCATGCTCAGTGACACTCTTCTGTGTATTATCTGTGCTCCTGATACAACAAATAATCATGTTCCCTTCCTTACTGTCCTGGGTTTGCCTTTGACTCACTTCTCTGATGAGAAGGAGACCAGGAAAAGTCAGTCTCTAAAGTGATCTATGCTGCAGGAAGTAGTACAGCTTCCTTCCTGGGAGACAGAAGCAGTAATCACCTAGTTTTGAGTATTGATAGGCATGCAAACCAATTAAAAGTTGATCTGCCTTCAGCACGAAAACCATATATAAGCAAGGGACACCTGAGATAGCTCACTCTTGCCCTCCTGCTTTTTGTTAGAGAAAGCCAGTCTCCTGCTCTCTCTCTCTGGTAAGACTGGGCCTCTTTTCCCTTCCCCTTCCCCTCAGAGAGAGGTGGGGAAGGGGGCTTTGGAGGTGCAGTGCAGCCTGGTGCAGGAGAGGAACTAGCCTGAGCTCTCCAGCTCAGATGTAGTTTGGCCGATGTTCCAACCACAGTGGGCAGGGCTGAGCCCCTGCTGTGGGATGGGCGGGGGTCAGGCTGGCTCCATCCGATCTGGGCCAGACCCTGCCCTGCTGCCGAGCTGAGTGGGCTGTGCCTGGAGCGAATCGTCCTGAGGAGATGAAGGCGCAGACTTCCCCTCCCCGCTCCGCTCCGAGGTTGAAATACTGCACTCGAATAGCGCGGCAGACACCTTGTGACCATTGCAGAGGCCCAAGAGAGAGATTAACTCTTTCAGTGGCCAGGCGAAACCTACAGACATCCATCCTCTCCTGCCCTGAGAGAGAAGGAGTAGAAACACTTAAAAAGCACAATATAAAGATTCCGAAGTCAGTGAGGGAAACAGAGCCGACACCCAGAGGGAGGAGCATGAGGAGTGCTTCAGTGTTGAAGCTGAAATTTCTTTTGTGAAGCCATGGTTGGGATTTAGCTAATTCCTGGTAACGTATGGAGGTAATGTGGAGAGGAAAGCATTCTAACGGCAGGCAGTGAACCAAGACACTTGTGTAGAGATAAGTAGATACTGAAGTAATTGCAGGCTGATGAGAAACTTGAGTAGAAATAAAGAAGCTGTGATCTAATCCCTCATCCCGGGGATGGTGAAAAAAGACTTACCTCGCCAGCAATAGATGAAGGGGATTTCCGTGCTGCTACAGTAGAACAGCTCATCTTTAAGAGTGTACCCCATAAACCATGATAGCCCACCGTAGCTGTGGGAAGGCTATAAGCGTGGGAGGGACTTCCACAGTACAAGCAGATTTCTTCCTCCTGGGCAGCTGCTTGTTGTGAGTCTGGAGACATGAGAAAACTGTATTTCTTGTGGAAAAAAATTCCATGGTAAAAGCAAGAGAAAACTTCTCTCCCTAAATGAACAGAAAAAATACTAATTTAGAGTTGGTATACAGACTGAAAGTTGAAGTGTTGTTTTTTTATGTTGACAGTGGAAAAGAGATGAACAGGTGGGGGGAGAAAATGTGTTCTGTGGGTTTTGTTCTAGTTTTTTTCTTTTTAGGTTTGTTAATAAACTTTCTTTACATTCTTTTAAGTTTGAGCCTGCTTTACCCACTCCTAAGCCTTATCTCACAACAAAAATTAGGTAAATTTTGGTAAGTGTCCTGGCATTTGGCCAGAAACTTGGATTGGCAAATTCAAGCCACTACATTTATTAAGGAAAGCAAGCAAACTAATGTAAGGGACAGATATTGCTAATAATTTATTATAAACTGTGATAAATTGTTTGTTAAAATAAATAATATAAGAAACACACCTAAAAAAAGCCTTCAAGGAAGGTGCAACTTCACTGGAGACTTACAAATATGCTGAGTTAATACTCCCACACTGATGGAGGATAAGAGCCTGGAATACTGCTTATTTTGCTAAAAATAAACAAGCAAACAATAAATAGATAAATAAATTTGTTTGCTTATAAAGTGTTAACTTCATTATCCATTTCAGCTGATCCAACATAATTAGAATTTAGCCTGCCACAAGGTTTGAGACAGAACAGAAAATGAATAAGCACCAGAAAACCTGACAATGCAGAATTTTTTTTCAGGAAAACAGTCCAAAATGTATCCAACTGTGATGAATCCTCCTGGTGAAATAGAGAAGTCCTAAGAGCTGCAATGCATTTGGCCACTACCTGACAGAGTTCAAGTATACCAGGTCTAACAAACTTTCTCAGCAGGAGGTTCAAGAGCAGTTTCATTAATTTTGTGAGCATGTAGAACATTTATTTTTGTATTTTATTTTCCTGAAAAAGAGATACGGAATCTGTAGGAAAAAAAACAGGGTAAGAAAGTGTTGGATTTTACTTTTATTTTCTTTTTTAAATTATGTTTGGTTATTTGCGGCTATCCTTTAACTATTTATGTTGTCAGATTTGGCAATGGAAGGAGACAGAGGAAAAAAGAGTGCCTGGTATGCCTTCTGGATTCAGGAAAGGCCACTTAATAAGCACTCAGAGAGTAGCTGACCTAGCCAGAGAATTCAGCAAATAAAGAACGTGACAAGCAAAATTAATTTGAGATGAAAGCTGCTCAATAACTTCCTATGGAAAATTGACAACCAAACACTTCATTTCAAAAGAACTTCCCAAGACAAGTCAACAGTCATGTCACTTTCATATATTTAGAAATATGGTTCTCTTGATTATGCTGTATGAGATATCTGAAGTGATTGTCTATGTAGAAGAAATGATAGAAAAAATCACCCAATCACACTGTTTGACAAAATCAATCAGAATCAACATTTTCCACAACAATTTCAAAACAATTTGAAATATGTCAGCATTGCTATAACAAGATATAGGGACAAAGTAGACACAAAAAATGGAGTGGATTCAGAGATCAAAGAGTTCAGCTACACTGAATACAGGAGTTCACATCACTAGCTATTGTACACAAAAAAAAGAAGCTGGAATATCCAGTTTATGGCACAACGTAACTCTGATTTTTATCCCAAACCAGTATCCAAAACTACTTGCAATTATAAAATGAGAGAAAAAAAATCAGGAAATAAATAATTCATGCTACACATTCTATTGCCTTGAAAACATATATTTTTATGTGAAACAATTTATCTGTATAATGTCAAATAATGTATGGATTGTGAGGCATAAAATTAGGTTATATCTCTCAAGTTCCTAACATGAAAGTAGATGTTTCAAATGGCAAAAAGCAGAGTGCTTTTAGGTAGCCCACCCTTTTACAAAAAATTATCAATACCTTCTCTAGACATTGAAATTTTGGTGAAAGTAATACATTTTTAATGTAAACCTTTCTATTCAACATTTTTCAATAACGTAAGGTCAAAGGACAGCAGTAACACATGAAACAGTGACATTTCTAATTACACAATGTGCTATATTCCCTGTAAAGAAATAATCAATAAATAAGTAAAATTTAAACCTGCCTGCTTGTTTGTCTTTTTTTCTGTTCTTTCACCTATGCTTGCAGAAGTAAACCCCTCATTTGGACACCCAAGAGAAGGGACTATGAGTTCATTAGCTGTCTATATTTTCAAAAGGACACTGCACTTTGTCATTGTGTTTTAAGAGTTATCAGTGACAAGTGTACAGAAACAAATTGGTTAACACTCCTGCCTAGCAGGACATGAACTGTGGTAAAAATATTCATTTGAATATGACTGCTAGCAAGATTTCCTTTGGGATCTTATTTATCGGTAGCACATATTCTCACACAACAGTGTTCATGGAAACCTTCCAAAAAGTCTCTAATTATTTCAGGTTTTCTCTAAAAAAAGTTAAGTGTTCCAAAGGTTTTCAGTAGCTCCTGCACGGAAGACATTCAGTAACATAATAAGTCAAGTCCTTGCAGGTCAGTTCCAGTTCATATTAATATTGGACCTAATCTCAGGTCCTCATTTTCTATGTATAAAGAACAATTCTAGATTTTAAGCCTGATCTGCTTCTCAGTACAGAAACAGAACAAAACAAAAATTAGCAAAATAAAGTGTCTCTGGCTTTGAATTACAATTCTGTCATAGCAGGGTTAAAATGGCAGCTTCTTTCAGCTCCAACAAAACAGATTTGTGATGCTCCACAGCCCCACAGCCCACATTAACCACAAGTGCAGTATCTTTTAATTCTCCACAGGCCTGCTGAACACAGCAGATTTTTGGCCCCAAATGCCCTAAAATAAGGTCAACTACAAGCTTCAAAATATATGACAAAACACAGAACACAGCTTCTAGGACTGTATCCACAATTAGGCATTTCTGCCCCTCACTATCCCCACCCTGCAATGCAGCTTTGTGCAATAATGATGGCACTTTGATTAGCAAGCCTCTGAACACAGAATGGGAGCACAGTAGCCAGCAAGCACCATTTGCTATTTTCCTCTCAGCTGCGCAGGCATGCTGAAATAATGATCCTGGCAACATGTTAGCAAAACATTAGAAAGACTTTAGTAAGCAAATAATTTAATTACGTCCTTTTCTCAGGGAGTTTATATTGCACGACCCCTGACCTTTTATATTGCTGTACCTAAACTCAGCATGGGATTCACACTTCCCATTCCTGTCACAGAATCTCTCCATCTTGTACCATTTAATATAGTGTGCTCCAGGTGTTCTGTGGTGAATGAATAGTTATATTACTACCTGTCAGACACAATCACACTCTATTCATCATCCGCGGCTGGCTGCGTGAAGCCCTGCTTCCAGCAGGCTCCCTCTCTATTTCCTTGTTCAAACGTCTGCAGTGCTTTCGGCCCATCTGTCAAGCCTGTCATTTAGAGGGAAAACAGTATCAGCGCTTTAAATATATGGAGTTCTCTATTGAAACAGTGCTGTGATTGAACTGTCAGCATTCCCAGTATCACAGACAGTAATTCATGACTGGTCAGAGCTCCATTTAGGTTGCTATTACCACGCTGACCTTGCTGGGTCATACTGAGAGATTTTTCCCTTTGCAGTTAGGTCTATAAATAGTGCAATTAACCTTTCAAGAATTACAAAATGTTCTCAGTTCCCCTCCTCCACAAATTCACTTGCTGTTTGCAGCATTTATAATAATCAAGGGGGAAAAATAATTCAACAGGAAAGAGCAATTTTCCCTCCTGATGTGTACATCAAGTGTCAGTGGAAAACAAATACTAACAAACCCTAGTGCCTTTCCCAGGCAAGGGTTGTGTGGTTATCATCAGGAGCCTTGCTTCAAGTTCCACTTTCCTGGACTCAAGCCTAATGCCTCAGAGTGCTTTTGCTCTGAACTATGCCCCTCTGCTACAGAATAATCATGAGACTTAGAGACGTTTTTGTCATACATTTGTTACATTTTCCTTTTATTTTTGTATAACAAAACAAATTATTCTTGTTATAAATTTGAATGTGAAACAAAACTCTGAATGAATATAATTCTGTAAGTCAAAAAAAGTATTTCTTAGGGTCATTTGCTTCTGGTGTTTCTGCAGAAGCACTATTTAATTTAAGAAAAAAACATAGCAGAAAAAAACTCAGAGTGTCAGAGCTTCCATTCCAAAAATCTCCTTTGGGAACAATTGGCAAAAAGAGTTTTGTATGAGCCACTGATCATAAAATCACAGAAACAGAATGGCTTGGGTTGGAAAAGACCAACCCAAGATCATTTTGTTCCACCCCCCCTGCCATGGGCAGGGGTGCCTTCCACTAGATCAGGTTGCTCAAGCCCATCCAACCTGGCCTTGGACACCTCCAGGAATGGGGCATCCACAGCTGCTCTGGGCAATCTGTTCAAGTCCTTCACCACCCTCACAGTAAACAATTTCTTCTTAATATCTAACCTAAAGCTAGTAATTTTCAGTTTGAAGCCATTCTCCCTTGTCCTACTACTACATGATCATGAGAAGACTGCATCCAATAGAATTAACCCTGTGTAGCTTATGAGTCACCTATTAACCACTATCTCTTTAGGGCTTAAAGCACTTGGAATAGTTTGGCTTTCATTTGTTTCTTCTTAAAACAAACCCTGAAAATGCAGGGACAGTAAGCTCATGTGCTCCAACCTTGGGCAATCATCAAAAATTCCTCTGAATTTTGAGGACTCTGAATTGCTGAACAATACAGTACACTGTGAATCAAGAGTGCCTGAGAACGAGTCTGGGTTTATGTCTTTAACCACAACATTTTTCAGCAGTTAGACCATGATCTTGAAGCTGCATAGTAACCATGCAGCATTTCAGAATCTGTCCAACTGGAGCAGGATTAGCAAAACTGGGGAAGGGAAAGTGTAAATGCTTGTGAAGTACAAACAGGTTAAGAGAAAAATCAAAAGGGTTAGTTTAAGGCACCAGGGGAATAGAGCAATGTGGAGAAGAATATAATCCAGCTGCCTTCTTCAGTCTAAAACCAAAGCTCTAATTTGAACACAACAGCAATGTCTCAGTAGGCTCACTGGGGTAAAGCCTAGGGCTTTGATCTTGGTTACGGTTTTAGATGTGGATATGATCACAGTTCTTCTCTGGGAAAGTGTCTGGAATACTGTGACTGCAGCCAAAACTGCAATAACCAAGCTAGCTAACCCTAGGTGACTATGAGGTTTCCAGTATTATTAATATATAGAATAGAATAGAATAGAATAGAATAGAATAGAATAGAATAGAATAGAATAGAATCAAACATTCAGAAAATCATTCTGAACAATACCTTTGTTGTGGTTTGATTGTTTGTTTGTTTTTTTAAATACACAATATATTTTTGCTTAGTAGCATTAACCCAGGTAATTTAAAAAATCCAAGTAATACATTTAATCAATACCAGCTAAGTTGGCGGGTTCATTGGAAAGTCCCCTCCCCAAGTATGTATTATAGATGGCTGCAAGGAACATCATGCTGCAAACACACAAGAATCGCCAATGACAAGTAGAAGGCTTACACAAAGCTAAATTATTTAGTATATGAATGTGGAAATACAGCAGAGAAAAAGAGAAAAAGGTCTTTCCAAAGCAACTGTCTTCTTATTAGAGACAGGGAGTGAAATTAATTATGTAGCTTCAGCTGGTATGAATATTTTGGGCTCTGAAAGAACAATACAGTAGCACAGATCACTCCCTGTATTATTAGCAGATTTTTGTATGTTTCCTTCCTTAGATTTCTCCACCATGAATGCAAACGTCAGAGTTTATTATGGATATTTGATAAGTATAATTTAGAAATAATTTCATCTAATTTCTTCTTTCTTGGAGAGAGTCATAAAACAAAGACACATGGAACAGTGCCCTTGCTGTTGTTTTTAGCTTTTTTAATGAATATTTCAGGATATGTCTGCCCTCAATCTGAAGGCAAAAGCTTTCGCTTATTATTATAAAGGCTGAATAAGTTTAAGTCTCATCTCATTAACTGTCATATTTCCAGGCTTTATGCCATACCATTCA
Organism: Drymodes brunneopygia; assembly: GCA_013400955.1. NCBI lineage: Eukaryota > Metazoa > Chordata > Aves > Passeriformes > Petroicidae > Drymodes > Drymodes brunneopygia. The sequence goes on along the minus strand of VZTZ01028772.1, from coordinate 94,717 downwards.
AGTTTCACTGAGCATTCAGAATTGCTTAATTATGTACAGTAAAAGTAGTCTGCTGAGACTTTCCCTTTCAGATTAATATAGAGGCAAAAGGACAGAGATCATCTTCATGACTCACTCTTGTTTGCCACTGTGTTAACTCATAATGACGGAGGCCTTTTGTTAGTGACAAAAATGTAATGAGAATTTGAAAATAAAATGTTTGCATCAAAAGGAGAGACACTTTGATTTTGCAGATAAACAGTTCTTTCACTCTTCCGCTTCTTCCTGTGTTGGTGTTAAGCTGCATAGTACCTTCCTTATAAATTATACCACCCCATGTTAATTACACTATGCTGACATTGCTTGTCATTCCTAAGCCAACTACATGCTTTGGAGGCCCAGATTTCAATAGCTATTTTGTTGCACAAAATATGGGAAAACCGTACATGTTACAGAGACTGGTCATTGCTCACATTTTCTCTAGGCCACGCTATTTTGGTCTGTATTTAAACAAACACATGCACAAATCCCAGTTGTGTGGTCTACAATCTGAAAACGCTGTCATCCATAGCCAAAATGACAGTCCTTTCTGTGAGTTTATGACACATTCCTATCAGGAGCTCCTCATTCTTTCGCATCCATCTCTCCTGATGCCCAATTCCTAAAGATTTTAGCTATCAAGCATATGCACATAGATATGCCACTCACATTCACACATAAGCACCCCTACAAATGGATTGTACTGCTTATCTCTGCTTTCCAATGTAAAAATGAGAATGAGTATTTTCTCAAAAAATAAAAGCTTTGTCTCTCACTTAATCCCTTTCCAGAGCTATACCCTCTGAGTGGAAGTAAGACGCCAATAAGGTTAATCACCAAGTATGCTACATTTTCAGAAAATAAATTAGACAGATTATCATTCTTCTTCTAGCGATTTCATATGCTTTCTTCACAAAGAACAATATCCATTTGTGTAAATGTACATTCTGCAACACAAAGAAAGAAATCCTGGCACTCTCACTTAAATCAGCTCTCCTTATTCACAAAGTAAGATATGCCTCCATGTTTAAAGAAAAAATGTGTTTTTGTTAACGAATGTATGTGTTCCCTAAACATCCTAGGGAAACATCCAGTGTTTTTCTGAAGTTTGGAGAATGTAACCTTCTTTAAATATATGATGGATTTTCTGTTTTTCCAATAGAATTACTTAGTTTAGCAAATACCCAAATTTATCCTCACTTTGGTTTTAGACAAACACAGCTCTGACACAAGCACTATACTTCAGAATGTATTTATTTTGTTTTGTCAGAGAGCAATTTTGAAAGACTTTGTCACCTTGTCAGGGAAGAATCAACATAATGCTTTTAGTTGTAATTACTATTAGCTTTAAGAGTCTGAGTAGAAAACAATGGTTCAACAGCGTTGCTTTTCCAGACATCTGCCTGCCATTATTTTTACAACATAATCCAGTTCGTGCAACTGGAAACACTGAAAAACCTTCTGAAATGATGGGAAGATCTAACATTGCTGTATCATCATGACACTATGCCACAAATTACAACATCCCTGCATCACAATTTTGGCAGTATATCCACAACCTGCCACTAGATAAAGGTCATCTGAAAACTAACCTGTGAGGCCATCACTGTCAAAATAAATTGCCCTTCAGTATACTCTGGGTTATTATTTACAGCCCTCTAGAAATACAACCACCTATTGCACAAGCACTGATGCTTTGGTTCATTGTCTAGGTGCTCATTTGACTTGTAGCTGTTACCTTTCCCCCACTGAATCATCACTATCAAAATGACACAAACTTTTAAGGCTCACAGTAGTGTAAAGGGCAAGCAAAGATTAAAGACCAAAGCAGACAATTTCAGCAAAGTCCAATACGAGCAAGTGACTAATTGAGGCAATTGACAGAAAAGTATTAGTAGCTTTAACTTCCTAGCTGACTTCATTCAATCATTAAGGGACAAAGAAAATTTCTTCTAAACGAATGTTTAATTCAGGTATAAACTGAAAAGAAGGAAAGGATTGATTCATGAACTACAATAAGAAGATTGCTAATACCTCCCCCTTTTTAAAGGCCAAAAGAGCATCTTCCAGAAAGGTCCTGACTGGAGAGGTAGGATTCTAAAAAAAGAACAAATATAATATCAGGTGGAAAATGCTGGCAGTTTCAATATTTGTCTTGTGCGCCTCACAAGGGGCAAGTTGGTGCTGCAAGGATTTTTCTTTTCATTCTCTTCATGTAGCTACAGTTTGTGAAGTAAAGGGCAGTGAGGGCCACCAAGTTGATTAGAGGAATGGAGCACATATTCTTTGTTGAAAGGCTATGAGAATTGGGATCGTTCAGAATGGTCTGGAATGAACTAATTGTGCCATTCTAGTAGCTGAAGGGAGCCTACAAGAAAAATGAAGAGAGACTTTTTACAGGGGCATGCAGTAAGAGGACAAGGAGAAATGGCTTTAAATTGAAGGAGAGTAGGCTTAGATTAGATATTAGGAATAAAATCCTTACTGTGGTGATAGTGAGGCACTGGAACAGGTTTGCCCAGAGAAATTGTGGAGGGCCAATCTCTGGAGGTTGTTCAAAGCCAAGCTGGATGGAGCTTTGAGCAACCTGATCTAGTGAAATGTGTCCCCACCCTTGGCAGAACAGATGGAACAGGATGATCTTTAATGTCTATCCCAGCAGGTTGTGGTTATATTCCGTACCTTTAAAAATATCTTGTACCAGGACACAACAGGGCTTCTGGTCATATTTGATCTGAACAGTCTCAAAGCTGCAAATGTCTTCAAAGTGCTTTTTGAGAAAAATGTCCCAAGCAAAACCAGAGACTACATGCAGAAAGAACATATGTACAAAGAAAAAGAGACCCCAAGTGTCTGTAAGCTTAGGAAAGCTAGCTGGAGGAGAAAATTGCCCTAAATCAACAGATCCAAATTACAGCATAATAAAATCAAGATCAGAGTAATTAGAGCAAACAAACACATGTTAATTGAACTTCTTACACCTCTGATGCAATTAAGAGTCTTTTTGTTAAAGCATTGGAGTTAATAACCTTTGAGATTTATGAAGGGAAACAGATCGGCTGCGCTTTGGTACTTTCCTTCACAAAATCTCTAACCTCTTCGATCAGACCCCAGGGAAGAGCAAAACAACTGGAGTCTCATCCTCCACAGAAAAGTACCTAACCACTGGAGAAAGTCAGCTGTGAGGTTTCAACTGCAAGCCTGGAAGCAAGAGCTACATTACAACAAACATATTCTCATTTCTGGAAAGAGAGTTTGCACCCATGAACATGTATGGATGTGTCTGCCATACCATTGGAAATACCATTAGTGAGTCTAATAACCTTGTGAATAACAACAGTCATTATCACTTAGAAATATGTAGTGGGTTCTTTTTTTACCATTTTGATGAACTAATTCTTTTTCTTTTTATCAATCCACTATAATTAGTATCTATTCCCTCTCAGATGTTCATTAGTTTCTCTCTTTTATAGAAATTAAGAAGGTTTTGTTTCTTCCTTTTCTAGACTATTTGCCACTGTAGACCTTTGTAGTGACAGCACAAGTTTGCTTTTTACCTCATTTTATCTACCCCAGTTAACTCAGTGCACAGACAAGATCCAGTTCATGTACCCAGAATCCCATGCATGTAACCAGAATTAAAGAAAAGCATTCAATATGTTTTGAATTATAAGAGGAAAAAGAAACCATACCAAATCAAATTATACTGGATAAAAGACAAACAGAATACTACTCATATTACAAGAGATGGAATTAATATCATCGTAGAAATGAAACAAGCAGCCTGTCTGTCCTTTGAAGCAATTAATGACAAGATTTCCAGAGGTTTAGAAAATATAGATAACAAAGTATAAGGACTAGAGGCCATTTCTAAGGTATGGCAGATGTCTTTACAGGAATGTTTTTGAATAAATGAGGAGACTGATTGAGAGTAGGCAAGCATCCAGTGATCTAAATAGTGGATCACTCTTTCAATAACCTAATAAATAGGAGGCTGCAAGAAAAGAGACTACTCATCTCTTATGCCACAATGGTCTAGGATCTGTGGAACAAAAAAGAGTTTACGCACTAGGAAATTTTCTATTTTAAACAGATATTTGATGTGTTGTGTCATCTGATCAATATTTCCATGGCCGGTGCAAACAGAAATTCCACATGATCGTTGAATAAACTTTTTTAAAGAAAGCCCAAAATGAAAGCTGTCCTTTGTAGAAGTAAAATTTAGGTAATTTATTTCAATTAACTTGTGTTCTGCTAAATGCTTTTATCTCCATAGGAAGAATGGGATCTACCAACTGAAAAACTCTCATTTCAATCACAGAACATCTTGACCAGCAATATTAAAATTGACTAAATTCTGATGGGTGAGAATGTTTAACAATAGCAAATCAATTGAACTTAAAGTGAGTTAAAACTAACTGTTGTCTTTATAAAAAAAATATTTTAAAAATTTGTTCTGTAGGGTTCATGTAATATTTTAATAAATCCCCAAGACAGAATCACAGAATATTCTGAATTGGAAGGGGCCCACAAAGATCAAGAAGTCCAACTCTTAAGTGGATGGCTCATACAGGGATTGAGCCTACAACCTTGGCATTATTAGTACCATTAACTGAGCTAATCCCAGTGGCTGACTCCTGCGACTGTACTTCATAGAAGACTGTCTACAGATGCCAATTCTACCCCCGCTATGAAACTGATGACCTCTCTACTTTATTTTTTAGATGTGAGATCAAGTCATGGTCAGAAGAAGGCCTCCTTTGGCCTGCACACTCACAGTGTTTGAGAATATGAAATTATATATCATAATTCATGATTGTTTTTAAGCCTGGTAGTGTATTTTATGAAATTACTATTTAGTAGGAAGGCATGTGTTTCAAAAAGAGAAGCCACTTAAAACTCTGAATTGTCAACTGTATTTTGCACTCCTCTGAGTTTCTTGAGACCTTCCCATTCTGTATCCTCACCAAAAGTGACATTTCAAGCAGTGGAGTCACTCTGATGGTGCAAAGCAGGTGAGAGGACAGGAACAGAAACCACAAGCTCTCAGTGCCTCTCTCTACCCTATCAGCATGTCATATGAGTGGTATCCATTAAGCCAGAAGAATTACTTCACAAAAAAGTGACCTGCAGATCCCCACATGTTCTCTTTGAACATGAACAAATATGACAGGAGGGTCTCTATTCTCTCAGATACAGTTTGTTTACAGAAAGAATGGAAACTAGCAATGGTGAAAATTTACAATTTCCTTTGGTTCAGTAATAAGGAGTGAAGTACCAAAAGAATGAGGAGCAGAGCAACAAAGAAGTCTAGGAAGTGGGATACAGAGGGTCATAATTTTTAGCTTTCAAATTCTTGGTGAAATTTTAGTTTACTGAAATACTCATGCTACACTCACAGCCAAATGAATTTACATGTTCTTCCGGTATTGTTTCCTACTGTCATTAATTGGCAAAACGCTAGCATAGACAGATGTCTCTTGAAACACATTTAAGGATTCAATCTCTTCTGCAGAATCTTAAGACCCTGCAAAAGACAATCAATAACCTAATTGCAAGCCATTTACTGTTTAATGAAGTCATACTCAGAGCTTGACTTCTGCAAATTGCTATTAAATACAGATGTTTCACATGTACTGACTGCATTATTTACAGAACTCTGGTTTTCAAACACTAAAAGTCAGATATACCATGCTTTGTATTATGCAGTTTAAACCCACTGGGGGATATCACAAACAATGGTAACAGACAATTTAAGAAAGAATGGTGGAATTTGACCCATTAATTGAAATAATTTGAGAGCAATTCTATATTGCTTCTCACTAAGGAAAAGTTAAAATACACTAGCCAAAACAGAGGAAAATGACAACTGAAAACAATGAACACAACCTTGAAAATCTCGTACCTGCAAACACTTTTTCCTGGAAAAAAAGTCAGTAGTTTTAGTTGAGGTAGAACTGACTTAATATATTACTATATTACTTAATATATTACTGTCAAATTTCTCTAAAAGGATTCTTTCATAAATACAACCAGGTCTAGTTCATCAGTTTGATACACATGCATAACTCGGCTGAGACCTGCATACTCTGAACCACATGAATATAGCACCATCAGTATTGTGATCAGCAAAAATCAGACCCAAATTCCACCACACCATATCTTCATAAGTTTCTGGTGCCAACTTTAGTCAGCTTTCTCAGAAAATGTGTTAAATGGAATTTTAAGTGTCTTTCATAAGGTTTTTGTTCGCTTTCAGCCACCAAGTAGAAATGATAGCTTAGATGCTATCATTAAACCACTATCAGACCTTAGTCAGTTTAGATTATTTCATTACTATGGAGTCACAAAGTCCTTTGTTTCTATACTAAACATTCATACTTCAATGTTCAATTATATTCCAGTCAAATTTTAAAGTTTTCTGCAGTCATTAGGGGGTTTAGGGCAGGAGATTAAAAAGTTTTGAAATGTTTCTCAATATTTTTCTACTGACATAGTAGGAACTGAGTTTTATAGCAGTTTAGAAGAAATGTCACCCAAAACATTTCAGTGAAGTCACCTGTTTTCCTCTTCAGCACTTCAAGAGCAGTTATATCCTTTTCCAGCCTTTCTGTAGACAAAGTTCCATTCTCAATCATGCTATAAAATGGTTGATTTTTGTCAAATGACTAGGCAATGTTTAAAACCTTAAAAACATCCTTTCCTAAAAAGAGCCTTCCTGCACTCTAAACAGACCCAAACTGAAATTACCTTGTTTCATTACATTTATGAATTCACACACTTTTATAGGATCTTCATATCTATTACCAGTTGTTGCACAGTTTGCTCAAAAAATTGTATGATTACATAAGCATGATGAGTTGAAATGCTGATGTTTACCCTTTGTATATGGCAGAAGTGATCACACTACATCCACACATCCATGTCCCTATTTACTTTGTCAGGTCAATCGCAATGCTAGAAAGATCACAAAATAGTTAAGAGGGTACTACTAAGCCTGAAAACCTGCCCAAAAAAGTGGATGAACTCTAAAAACACTTTCACAGAAAGCAAGCCTGAAAAACAAAATTAGACATTATATTTATTGGTTTTTTTCAAAGGAATTTTAGCACTGGAAAGCAGATGGTTACTAGGAGTACTTAACACTGTTTACTGTAATCATAGTCATTTTTATGAGAGGAAAGTAGCAAAATAATAACAACTGATTTTGGTAAAGGAAATTTCAGACAAGCAAAAATTACAGCCTGTGGGAGGAAAATGCATCATAAATTTGGATGTTCCTTAAAAATAAAATATATTTCAGGTAGAAAGCAGGCTACAGTAGGGGATAGGAAGTATAGAAGAAAAAGAACAGCAAACAAAATCAGTTGTCTATGAGATTTTCAATAATGACTAACATGAAAAAGAATCCTTTTCCTTGAACAGAGTCCTAGAAGACCATTCTGACCTATAAGATGTGCTCAGATGAAAGGAAAATGCAGAAATGACAAAAAAATATAGAAAATGTCGATGCTAAGTTTGGTGGAAATGTTGATCTGCTGGAGGACAGGAAAGCTCTACAGAGGGATCTGGACAGGATGGAGCTATGGGCTGAGGCTGTTTGGATGAGGATCAAAGGCCAGGTGCCATGTTCTGTCTTTGGACCTTAACAACCTCAGGCAGTGTTACAGACTGAGACAGAGTGCCTGGGAATTGGCCCAGCGTTGCTGGTTGACAGCAGCTGAACAAGAGCCTGCTGTGCCCAGGTGGCCAGGAAGTCCAATGGGTCAGCAAGACCAGGGCAGTGACATCCCCCTGTACTGGGCACTTGTGAGGTCATGCCTTGAGTCCTGTGTACTGTTTTGGGCCCTCCCTCCAAAAGAGACATTAAGATGCTGGAGTGTGTCCAGAAAACAGCAGTGGAGCTGGTGAGGGGTCTGGAGCACAAGTCCTGTGAGGAGTGGCTGAGGGAACTGGGCATGCTTATCTTGGAGAAAAGAAGACTCAGGGGGAACCTTATCACTCTTTACAGCTGCTTGAAAGGAGGTTGTTTGCAGGTGGGGGTTGGTCTCTTCTCCCAAGAGACTCAGAGGCCAGACTCTGGCTTCAGACTATGGCGGGGGAGGTTTAGGTTGGGTATCATAAAAAAATCCTTCTCCAAAGGGGTTCTTAAGGATATGAATAAGCTGCTCAGGAAAGCAGTGGAGATACCACCCCTGGAGGATATTTTAAAAACTTAAATATGGTGCACAGAGGCATCAATTAATGTTGGACTCGGTAGTGTTAGACTAATGGTTGGGCGTGATGGTCTTGAGAGACTTTTCCAACTTGAAGATTCATTGATTCTAAAGCATGATTAAGAAACAAAAACAATGGGGATGAGTGTTGTGAGACAAATGAGTAGAAATGAGTTATTTGCTGTAACTCTCTTCTGCAAAGTGCAATTGCGAAAAAAGAACTGATCACCATAGTTGCCAAGTTTGGACAAAGTGCAGGGTTGAATGGTAGTGGAGATTAGGTGAGTTATGAAGAAAACATGTCCAATGGAAAGCACAGAGAAGAACTGGAATAAATGGAGAAGGTTGCTCTGCTTCTGCACTTGGGAACATGTAAGAGCAGGAGAAGGAGCACCCTTAGGTGTGATGTACTTTTTGTACAGCTTTGGGAAAACAAGGTGGGATGCACAGCTTCCCTAACCCCATTCAAGCAGTAGTTTCCTATTTCTCTCTGCTTCAAAACAGTTAGTTTTAGTTAGGCCACTGAGCTGAACATTGGAACCAAAATTTTGGGATCTTAAAAATTGTTACATGGAATTATTAGATAGCAATTCTCAATATGGTTTTGTGTTTGCTGCTTTTATACATCAAATAAAGCAACTTTGGCTTTTATTATCATCTTACAAAAACATAGTGAAAACATCTATTGCCATTTAATATTTAAATAATCAGAATACAGGCTTTGGAAAAGCAGCTTAAAAATTTCTATGAATAGCAGCTAATTTTCTCTGGTTAAAAATTCAGTCTGAAAAAGTTCACAACCCCTTAAAAGTCTTTACAAGAAGAAATGAACCACACCTTGACAAAAGTGTTGAAATCAGTGCAGTACAACTGACCAATTCAGTTATAGGTCAGTTATTTTGCCCTTATCATTGCTTTGTTCCTTACCAAGGACCTGACTTGCTAACATTGCAATAATTTCTAGACTCAGAGTGAAAATTGCCATATTTCTTTCACTCTCTCTTAAAAATAGTTTTTTAAATTAAAAGACAATGAAACACCTAGTAAGGACAATTACGTTCATCTGCTGTCAGAAATAGAATGAAGTGCCTTTTTGATGGTTAGCATTCACATCTTTTACAGTGTACCTCAGCACACAATTACAGAACCATCAAAATACATTTTTAGAGACATGTTGTCATGGAACAATGTGGGGGTTTTTCCATATCACTATTACGAAATGTTTTATCATATAACTTGATTAAATATGTTTATTCACAGTTCCTCATTAAAGAGTCTTATTTTCCTGCTTCATAAACTGATTTAAGATACACTGTGACTACAAAATACAAGCTGAAGTGCTTGCAACAAAAGGAGATACAGGATCTAAACAGATTAGGAGTATTAGTAAAGGTAAGCAAATCAATCAGACTTCCCCTATCAAGAAGTCTTTTTAAAATAAATGTGGTTATTCATGTAACAAAAATGCTGTGGGTGTATTAGGCTGAGAAAGCAATCCAAGTCATTGAGCTCACAGGAAGATAGTGAGAATCCCCCTCCTGCCCACAGCTGTTCATCGTATTTAGTCATCTCTGGTTATTCATATTAGTATTAAATATACTCCTGTCCAATTGGGTTCACTCATGTTTCCAGTTTTTGAATCTATTCTTTTCCCCTACGTTAAACAAATCTAATGATTCCTATCCATAGCAAATGTGGAGCTGATGAGCAAATGGATGATAAAAATTCCTATTATTCCTTTGTGCTCATCTCTTCCACTTAAGATTCTTGTCATGCCCTGGGCATTCTAGCTGTCTGATACTGTTCCTTTATTTTCAATTCCAGTGCATTCTCTGCTGAACATTTGTCTGTCCAGAACATTTGGTTCACTGCCTAGTACCACACAAAATCTGCTTGCAATGTAAGAACATGTGGAGAAATTATGTGTTTTTGTCACACCCTATTAAATGGTATTCAAAACACAATGCCCCAGAAAGTAAATTGATTGTAGGTTTTATAACCCTTTTCAGGCTAATGGAAACAATTTAGTACCATGAATGAAAACATTGCTAGTGCAGCTGTGGGAATCTTAAATTGCTCAGCTCAGCAGTTCTGTTCCAGCTTAAGTAGGATAAAGTAGTTAAAGTTCAGTTAGATTCCATTCCCCTGGATCTTTGACAGATCATTTCAGATTAATGTCTTCAAAGTTTTCAACATGCCTTATAAAAGACTTTCTGAGGAATTCCTGGTTTGTGCTTTCAACTGTGTGGGGGCAGTGTGAAGGAACTGTAAGAACTGGGAAGAGAGGGGAAGGGGGGGGCAGGAAATGTCCTGGGGAAGTTTTCAGTCATTTTGTAAAGTGTCTTGAACCATCTTAATAATTCTTTAGGTGTTTTGGACAATCTTTCTCTTCAGTTGGGTTTTATTTGCAATATGGGTGGGTGAGGAGGAGGGAGAGGGGGGGAGGGTGGGAACTGCCACAAAGGCAACAAACAAACTATAACCCAAACAAACAATAAAAAGACTACCAGTTGTCTTATAACTTTCATAATGTAGCCAAGATCACAAAAGTTAGCAATGAAGAGGCAAGATTGAAAGTCCACACTTAACTCCACTTTAGGAATCAGTTGCAGTTCCTTAAGGTCCTGTGCTTAAGGACCTTTTCTTAAGGACACAAATTTTATCCAATGTTCATTCATATTTCTATATTTTAAATAAAGCTTTGTTTTAAAGTTTGATAGGCAAAAGGAAACTTGGCTGCTGGAGAATTCCACACTACAATGTATAAAACAAATCCTCTACCTAGCCACTTATGAGAAGAAACCATTCATGTGGGTATTACCTGCACTGTACTACAAAAAAAAAATCTGTGAATATTATTTGATGAGCCATTAGCTTGCAGGGTTTTTGGATTGCCTTAGGAAAGGAGGGTGCTATATAGCACAAAGCCTTACAGATGAAAAACACTGATTGGGAAAAAAATTATTCCAGAAGAAAAGCAGTAATAAAAGAAGCCTAGCATGAAAACCTACGCTTTCTAAAAAGAAAGCCATTTATGAGAAGCAGTAGTAAAACTGCTAAATTCTTCTGTGCCTCCAGGGAGAAATCTAAGCCTTTTGAGAAGTGATGGAGAGAAAAATGAAGCCATTGGTGTGTTTGTCAGTGAGAGAATGCTGTGGAAACAAAGTTAGTAATTTTACCATTCCTGCTTGCCAAGAGCTGACAGGTGTGTAGTTTCTTATTGTTCTGAAAGGCAGCCAGAAACCACAGTTTAATATGCATCTGTGTCTTCATAGTAGGGGAGAAAACAGCTGTCTCTCTTGCACATGATACAAGATGATAGAAATATTGAGACATACTCTTCTTTACAGCATCTTACCAACATTTTCATGGCTTTGTTTGATCTTTCAACAAAGCACATAGCTAGAAGGAAAAAAATGACGCAGCCCAGATCAGATCAAACACGATGTTGCAACCTCTGCTCCCACAATCAGTTATTATTCCACAAAATCTAACCACCTCAACAAGATTTTTTCACATGAACAAGGGTTGACAAATTAGAGTCACATTTTTTGCACAGCATATCCAGACTTTCTACAAAAATGTCCATTAAACTTGTAAGTAAACAAAACCAGAGAAATACCAGGTTATTTCAGATAAACATGAGTAAATAATTTTCAACCATTCTTAAAGAATGACTCCCATGAATCCTGCAGTTTTCAAATTGCTGAGAGATGCCTGTGATTAATAAAGCTTTTGAACACAAAAGGTTTCCTTACACAAGAATTATGTATGTTTTTTCTGTAATATGTGGCAAAGCAATATATTAAATCATACTTCCCCCAGGAAGGTAAAAAATATGAATGTTACACACATATACACTGTATCAGATACAATAATTTCCAAGAAATACTAGGCTATGTGGGTCAAATTTCCTTTCTGTGTAGAAGTACACTACAGTGTTAAAAGCTCATGATAACTGGCTGGCATATTGCCAAGTGAATATGCATAAAATGTCTGCATTGTGTCCAGACTTGTATAATTTGATAATCTGTAATTTAAGATGTAATTTAAGCAATAAGACTTGGAAGTTCTATATTTACCAGAATGTGAGAAGGTGGGTTAGTAAACTCCTTCAAATATTTGGAAATTCTGAAACTCACAGAAAAATACCAATACTTTAGAAAAATACTGGGCTTGACCAGCAAGCTTCTAAAAGCTCAGCAAAACTTGCCATAAGAGAAGAGTCCTCTAGGCCTATGTGGTACACAGATACATACACTTATTATGTCAACATGTTAGAAGTGTCAAACAATAAGACTCATTTACCAAAAATTGGGAAAAGTCAGAGATAAGCACAAAATAATTCTTAGACTAGGAGACAGAGGTGTTATTTTTTCACTTCATTGACATCAGGCTCTGATACATAAGTAAGGAAGTAATTTCATTATCAGAAACTATTTTTGCACTGAATTTTAATACAAGCAGGAAACAAAAACTTGGTAATTTATTCTGCTGGATAAAGATGAACGTCACTGAATTAAGACCTAAAGAAAGTCACACACTGAAAACTCTTTTACCTAGTTCCCTCCAACAGTTAATCACTACATTTTTGATAGCCCCATGTGAACCCAAGTCTAAGTGCTTGTCCAAGATAAACAGGTACAAGATACCAGCATGCATGATCCTCCTTTTCTCAGTGCACCTAGAGACTGTGGAAGCTGCAATGAGAACACCTCAACAAACAGAGCAAGAACAGATTCAGAATTACTGTCTCCTGCTGAAATTTCTTCTCACAAAGAGCCACTCCGATCCACTCTAAATTCCCTGGGCTTGGGAGGTAGGTCAGGCTACCTCCTGTAGTAATAGACTGAAAGTGAGAATTACCCTTCCACATCTATATAAAAGAAATTTAAAAGAAAAATGAAATATTCATATCCAGTGCCTCAAATAAGATGTCTTTCCATATAAAAAGTCCTCAAGTGTCCTTGTTCAAGTCTGAATCTATGTGTTATAAACAAATCTGCATTTGACAAAAAAAAAAGCCAAACCAAACCCAAGCATCAGTGTCTTTCTTTCAATTAGAATTTTAAATACACTACTTCCTAATATGAAAACTCAGAAGTATAGAGCTGAGCATGCTGTATCCACACGCACAAGAACATGTGAACATACACACAAACTCCTCCTCAAAACACCAAAACCAACACTCTGTCCATATGAGCCTCTGAAGGTTAGTTTCTCGATTTTGCACAGTAGACTTAATAAACAAAACCTCAGAAAGCATGAGGAATGTATGGTTTCATTGCCAAACCCTAATCCAAAATCAGCTTTAAGGATTAAGGTGCTTTTTTTTGATAATTTTGAGCAAGGTAAGCCACTTGTGTAGTAGTGCTCTGCCACAAAGCAAGAGAAATGACTGACATATTAACATTGCAAAGCTTGGCTTGCAAACTGAAAAGAATGGTTGAATAAGAATATATAACTCCAGAGAACAAGAATGCAATCCTGGAGTTACGTGTCTTCAAGGACAACCAAATAAAGCCATTTTTTGTCACACAGGTGCAAGCAGAAAAGGAAAAGACATTTTTTGTGTCCACAAATCTCAAATACAAATTAGGTAGTGCAGTGGAGATACTTACAATACAATATCATGAGCTGGAAGGGACCCATGAGGATCACTGAGTCCAACTCCTAGCTCCACACAGGCCAACTTAAAAATTAAACCATATATCTCAGAGCATTATCCAGCCTCTCCTTGGACACCAACAGACTTGCAGATGTGACCACCTCTCTGGGGCGCTTGTTGCCACCATCTCAGTGAAGAACCTTTCCAATCTGAAGAACCAATATCCAATCTGAACTTCCAGTGATGCATCTTCAAGCCATTCCCTTGAAATTTGCCACTGAACACTGGAGAGAAGAGATAAGCACCCCTCTTCTACATCTCCTCATGAGGAAGTTGTTACTGCAATGTGGCCACCAGCCAGTCTCCTCCTGGCTGAACAAACCTGGTCTGCTCAGCCTCTCCGCATAAGTCATGCCCTTTAGTCCTTGTACCATACCTGTTGTCTTTTTTTGGACATACTGTAGTATTTTTATATCCTTACATTGTGGGCCCCAAACTGCTCACAGTATTGAAAGTGAGACCGCACCAATGCTGGGTAGAGTGAAACATGCACTTTCTTTGACCAGTTAGCTATGATGTGCTCAAGGTACTCCAGGATATGCCTGGCCCTTTGGACCTCCAGGGTACATTTTCTCATAGTGAGATAACTACCAGCCAAAATCCCCAATTCCTTTCTGCAAGACTATAGCCACCTGTACCCCAGACTATGTGTACATAGAGGACTGCACCATCCCAGATGCAGAATATGACATTTGTTCTTGCAAAAATTCACACAGTTGGTGACTGCCTAGCACTCTAATCTATCAAGGTCCCTGTACCCTTGAGGGTGTCAATGGTTCCTCCTAGTTTAATATTGTCTGCAACTACTTATTGTGCACTCAACTCCTGGGTTCAGGTCATTAATGAAACTACCAAACAGAACTGGCCCTAAAATTGAACCTAAAATTGAAGGGAACACCACTACAGGAAGCCCACCAGCTAGATTCTATCCCAAATACTGCAACGGTTTGAGCCCCGTCTGTCAGTCAGCTGTTCACCCATCATATTATGTACAAGTCCAGCTGTATGCTGGAAATTTTGTACAAAAGGATCCTGTGAGACAGTATCAAAAAATAAACTAAACTGAAATAAACTAAACTAAACTAGAATAAAATATAACATGCAAAAAAACCCCAACAACCAAACAAACCACATCCACTGGCTTCCCTTTTTCCACTAGGCAGGTAACTTTATCATCAAGGAATATCAAGTTAGTAAGGCATGACTTTCCCTTCATGAACTTATTGTTGCCTTTGACTGATGACTGCATTGTCTTTCAAGTGTTTTTCAGCAGCTCCCATAATAATCTTCTTCAGGCACTGCAGTCAGAGTGACAAGCCTAGAATTACAAGGGTCATCTTTCTAGCCATTCTTGAAAATTGCTACCTCCCACTCAACATGGATAGGACCTCCTCAGATTCTAAAAATTGATAACTGAGAGAGCTCTTGCAATAACACTGTCCAATTCTTTTGGTACCCTGGGATGAATGCAATTGCGCCCCACAGATTTATGTATAATTGGTTTCAGCAGTAAATGCAGCATAAACAACTGGGAGTCTATCCCTCTCCCAGTCATGGTGTTCAGACCAACAGCTCCTGTGTTTCCAGGGCCCATTGTCGACAAAAAGGTGGCATGAAATACCACCATGAATATCTTCATTCACCCATTTGTGAGGTGAAAACCAACATGATCAGGTAGTGGACCAATCTTTTATTTAGTCCTCTTTTTACCATGAACATGCCTTAAAAAGCCTATTTTTTTTCCCACTCCAACACTGACTTCAATTCCAACTGAGCTTTCATCATACAAATTTTCTCCCTAGTAGTGATAAATAGCACCTCTGAATTCCTCCTGTATAGCCTGACCATCCTTTTAAAGTCCATAGAATTTCTTTTCCACCTAAATATTCATAGCCAGTATTCAGAGTTCAGTGCTCAGTTGCCTGTTTAGCCTACCCAGCCTTCTGCTGCGCATCCTTGATTTCCAAATCATGGGAATTTCCTTCTCCTGCGCTCTTTTTAAAGGTGGCTCTTAAAAAAACCCCAGAATTTCTGGACTCAGAAACCCTTGAAAGCAGATTCAAGGATGGAGAAGTCATGGGGAGGCCTCCTCCCTGCTTCCCTCTACACTCCTGGGAGCTGCAATGGCATAGAAGGGAAGATTTTCAGGGCTGAGCAGAGTACAGAGCAGAAGTACGTGATGTGGAGCAGGGCTTTGTCCACCTTCCTGATATGCCATCTAAGATGAGTAAGGATGAAAAGAAATTCAGGCATTTTAGTACATTATGTCCTTGAAGTATTTTTGTCTTCCTCTCCAGCATAGACAGTGTCCCTTACTACAGCTCATCTGGGTCATTTTTTGAGTACTTCACTTGGCAAGAAAAACAGTAGGGATAAGTACTCTGGATCCACAATTAGATGTACTCATTGAATAAGAGTATAAAGTACATAGATGACTTATAAGACTTTGTACTGTTTGCCTACATGTCACATTCATGTACCTGTATCGCCTTCCCAGCAAGCTATGCAAGGTTAATCCATTTTGCATTGTCCTGTGCACGTCTTATCCTTAACAGTACGGACTGAGTCTTCTCTTACTGTCTTTACTGCCTCTGTTTGTCTTTTTTTCTTTTCTTAATAAATTACAGTTTTCTTTTAAAACAACCCAAATATATTTCTGTAAAAACAAATGGAAAATCCTTTAAAATGGCCTATATAAAGTGGGAGTCTCCCACAGGCACATTTGTTTTTATAAATTACTTTGCACTCAGAAAGTCAGATGATGTAATGACCATTCCATGTTCTTGGTGTGTTATGTAAGGAAACATAAGTAACATAAGTAATTTCCTCTATTATTTATAAAATGATAGAATGACCTGTGAATACATATGCATAAAATGAAGTAAATTCAGTATTCAGCAACTCCTACCATCTGGTACATTTTCATTTGCACCTTTCCTGAGCTGCTGCTGAGCACATAGCCATTCCAAAGAGGGGTTTTGTTTAAAGTGCTGACTTGAAGCATTTTTAGTTTTATGCTGGATAGGAAAAATATAAGTATGCTCCATTCCTTCATCTTTCTGTAGCCTCCTTAGACTTCCATTTGTGACTGTTCTTAATGTTTCTGAAAATGGGGCATAACTGTTAGCTGATAAATAAATGTCTGAACTGAAGTCAGATGATTTTTTTTGTAACAGAAAAGGAGGAACTTACCCAGAGTAGTCAGATGCTTCACTCAGATGGATATTACAGGCATTTTTTACACTCCAGTCTCAGGAAAAGGATTTATGAAAAAACAGATCAGTTTTGCATGATGAACAGTGATGGCTGTTCAGCTGTTTAAGTCAGATAATAATTTACTTACTCCATTTTGGAGTGTAAACACTCACCTTATAATTAAGGATCAGATAAAAACAGCTGGCAGCAAAGATATAGGTACTGGAAAACAGGAACTACAATGAATCACTGCCACAGGGACTTCAGCTTCCATGTCAATGGAATTTGATATTTGCAGAGAGTAAATGGTGCTGAGGACCAAGCACTAGGTTCATATGCACAGCTTTCAAAAATGAATCTTCATACTAAGAGCTTCTAAATTTGAATTAAGGCTGCCAAGGAAAGCAGAATAGATAAGAATATACCATTGGCCATTGGAAATTTTTACTCTTGTGTCAGTGTAATTGGCAATTAGTGACATGTCTTTTCCCTACCAGTGTTACAGATGACAAGTCAATGGCAAGACAACAACAGAGCATTTAGCATTATTATTTCTGGTCATCTTGGGTTCTATGGCACAAAGACAAGAATTATAACTTTAGACACTTAAATCTGCTGATCAGAAACCATGTCAATCCTAGCCACCAATACAGAGCAACTGGTTAGCTTTCCACTGCCCTTTGCCTTTTTCAGGAAAAAAATACAGCCAGACTGTGCTGTGGTCTTGCACTGAGGGAGCCCCAGTGGCAGCAGATATTCCAGTCTGGAGCCCATGGCAGATGAGCATGACTTCTCTTCCAGACCCAGAGTAGGAAATGGAGAATCTCAGCCCAAGATATTTCAGTGCCTGGTGACTGAACAGAAAATCATTAACTGAAGATGATTTAGAAGTAAGAGTTTAGAAGGAAGTTTAGAAGGGTAGGCATCAAATATATTATAGTTGCCTTTCCTAAATACTTGGATGAGAACAACTATAATGTCATATAACCAACAATAGATTGTTGAATTAGCATTTTTTACTTCTTTTCCCTCCTCCTAAAGGAGGAAGAGCTATGAAGTAAGTGAATGTAAGGGCAATCACTGTCAGCACTAAAGACCCCTTTACATTTAGTGTAATGGGGAATTTATAACGCTTTCTGTCTGGGACACAGCTGTAATGCTAGTGGCAATATCACAGTTATAAACACTAAGCAGCTGATATATATTTAGCTATGCATTCATGCTTTTGCTAAGCCTGTAATCCCAGTTGTAAGTATGCTTGCTTGTAGCCACCAGTTAAATCTTTGCTAGGATAAATCACTAGTTATCTGTTACATGTTTTCTTTAGTTTTGCACAGACTTATTTTGCCATGCTAGGATTACTCAGAAAATGGTAGCAAAGGTGGTCAATGCAATGGAAGCCCCAGGTCAGAAAATGTATTCCAATGCTACAATTGCATTGGTCATAAACCCATGAAATTCTAAGGTCCCTCTCTCACAAATGTTTTGCTAGCCTTGTACCCAAAAGTAGTATTAGCTTCAGTCTAGCCCTGGAAATTAATCTAGCATCTCTTAAATGTTAATTGTGTCATTTGCTTGAGATCATTCATACATTGGCTGTCATGATCTGAATTAAAATATTATTTACAGTAAGAGATTTAAAAAAATAAATAAATAAAATTTGTATTTCACTCACTTGGCACCTGAGAAACAGAGCTCTGTTTCTGGGTGTGTGAAAGGCCTGGTAGCAATGGAGGTCAATACGGAAATACCATTTTGTTTTCAATGTCCTTTGCTTTGATCTGCTTCCCACTGACTCACTTTATGCACACTCTTCACAGGCAAACAACGAGTTCACACTGATAAAGGACTAAACAACTTTCTGAAGGCTGTGTAGAGCATCTCTCTGGCCAAGAAGCAATGACACATTCTGCATTCAAGCTCAGCTGGTCTGTGCAGTGCAGAAACACCACAGGCCATGTGAAGCAGAAACACTGAATGCCTGTCTATAAACTGACAGGACTCTGGGATATGGGGGGGACAAGTAGAGAACTGGAGCATTGTTCTGTAGACTTGATAATCTCTAATCAATGTATAATGCAACAATATGACAGTTAGATACAACAAGTGAATGAGAAAACAAGAGTTGATTTCAGTTGGAGTGCCAAAAATATAAGACCAGTATAGAAAAACACAAGCAATCTCTAACCTGTAAGGAATGACTTCTGTTTTCAACCTATTCATTTGGGTGCTGACTGCAAAGTTAAATCTGGATGAATGGTCAGAGGCAGCCGTAAAAATAGCTCAGCAATAAAGGAGCCAAGGTACACAAAAACTTGCTTTATATAAATAAGACATATTTACACTATGCATAATTTATCTCTATACTACCTAGAAATACATATAAACATGTACACATGCATCCACCTACACACACACCTATACCATTTTGTGCTGGAACTTTATCTTCTGATGCTGCACAAAGGAGAAAATAAAATATCTTCCCAATCCAGAATGGGATCCCAGCCGATCTGCAGAGTGCCTACCTTCCCGTTTACCAGAAACTTCCTACAAATAATCATACTTGACATAACATGTACCAAAGCCTCACCCTAACCTGTGATTTTGTTACATGTGGATGTGTTCTTCGGAAGCCAAAACAAGGCAAAAAATTATTGACTGAATTACAGCTCTGCAGCCAGCTGACTGAATTCAAACACAAATTCAGATCAACTTAAGTCACTACTTCTCCTTCAGATTCCTTTGGTCCCTGTTAGAGAATGCAAAATCCTTGTAGTATCCTTTAAGTAATTCACTTTCATACATAAAGATCAAACATCTGCTTTGAATTGCAATTACCTAGATTTTAAGTTTAAAGAGCAAATGAAAAGAGTGAATACTAAACAACTTTTAAATCAACTTTCACCAAACTAAATAAAAGATGGCTTCCCATTCTTGCATACTCAGGGTCATTTGTCAATGTATCATATTAAAGAACATAAAGTCATAAGTAACAGTACAACTAAATATCTTATTAAAAAGAATTTTTTTCTTTATCCTTCAGGTGAGGAATCCCCATACCATGGCATTTTGTACTACCCTTCAACAGATTTCCAGATAATTTTGAAATTGAAAATGGCATACAGTGTAAAAGCCTATGCACATAACAGTCTTTTCTGCTGAAAGTATATTGTGCTTACATCTTGGACGACTCCCAGTGAGTTTACTGGTGAGTTTCAAGTGCTGTTTTATGTCTCTAGTTTAGAATGTTTACCAGCACCTCAGAACAAAGCTGATCTACTATTTCATTTTGCGTGCCTTCCCAAAAAGGTACGTGGTACAGCACTTTATATGAACTCCATAAAATAGCAGTAGGAAAAGTTTCATTTCTTTTGGTTTGATTTCATAAAACTCTGTTAATCAATTTCTTCACAAAGTTACTTCTGATCTGGTGTTCTCAAAAAAAGTCAGCTTGTGTGTTTCCAATGTCACCCTTCAATCTCCTATCAAGAATCAGATGGGTAGTGAACAAAGTGTAACACCGAGGTACTTGGCAGCCAATAAAGGTGTTGCTTGATAGATTTTTTTTAAACAACAATGGTGTTTATAAATAAAATGATTATAAGTCCTAACTTAGTATTTCAATGTACTGTTCCATTACACAAAGCACTTAAGATCATTTGCTAAAACCAAAAGCAAAAAATAAACTCATAAAATTCCCTTTGAAAAGAAGTTTCATATTCTTTAAGGATGCATATATAGAGTATGATAAATGCAAGCTCATATGACATGATAAGATCTTTCAAAGCACAGAAAGACATTTTGTGTGGAAATAAAAGACCTTTATTTAAAGCTTGTTTTATGTAAGAAAAATACTCTTCTGTAAGAAAAATTACTTATACTACAATCTTTGCCCACTCCTCATCCCACAAGTAAAAAGGCCACCTGAAATAATTTGTGAAACACTAAAAAAACAAAATAAGTCACATAACAAGTTTCAGTCAAATGCATTTTCAAATGACTGAGTTATAAACCCCTTGAAATCAAGCTTTATAATGAAATGCTGATAGACCCTTAACTTTAATAGCTCTTCCAAGTGTTTCTAGAGCAGGCATTACTTACAATGTCATAAAGTGACATTTAAAATGCTACAGAATTTTCGCAAGGCAAATAAGCAGGTGTTCAAGACTGCAGTGCTATTTAAACCTCACTGATTTATGGACATGCTGCATGAAAGAAAAATAAGCTTTACAGAAGCTCACAGCAGAAACTCCAGACTTTCGTAGACACAGTACCACCATTGTCTGAAGATCACCAACACATATTAATTTCCACATTGTAATATTTGAGCTCCTGCATTTTGTATGTGTTGCCAGTAGTGAAATATATACCTTCACTCACAGAGTAGGGCTCTCTTTTACTGGTGTACTTTCCATAGAATATTGCATGCAATAAAACCCAGTGCTCAGCTACTTCATCATACATAGTGATGTGAGTCATCTGATACATAGGTCTTTTATTGTTATTTCAGCAACACTGCTTCTTACCTCTTCCAAGATTTACAGCCACTGAGTCACTTCCCCCAAAAAATTTTTAAGCAGATTTAAAAGAAGAAGACGTATCAGAATATGTCTGCCATATTAACCAGTGGTCAAAATCGTCCTTCTGAAAGTCCTTTAACTCTCAGAAAAGCAACCAATAGGTCATCAAACCAATTTCTGTAATTGATTAGCTTTCGCTGTTTGTTAACACATGCACACAAATCTGTAAGTTCATGGCTACAGGACCCAATCTTAATGATTTAGTAAGACAGTAATTTAGTCCAACAAAAACTGAAACAAATCAAAACAAAACAAAACAAAACAAAACAAAACAACAAAACAAAAAAAACCCAAACCAAACTAACAACCACCAAAAAACCACAAAAGAACGTCCAAACAAACGAAAAAACACTTTTAGCTATCAATAGCAAACTCCATTACAAAAAACTGGTAAAAAAAAAGGTCATTGCTCCTTAGGCTGTAGTTAGCACTAAAATACCTGATATCTGAGGATAACTATTTCTGTTTTCTCTTCAGGAACAAAAGCAACCCTATATTTATAGTTCTACAAGACAGAGCACCATCAGCTCCATAATGGTGCAGGTGATAAATAAATATCAACTGAAAAGTTCAAAGAGAATAAAAAGGTAAATTATTATACTAGTTCAATTGCCTGCAAAGCAAATATGACCACCTTTTAAAATGCTTTCTAAAAATCAGCTTACCTGCATATTGCTGTAATTCTAAGAAACTTATAAAAGGTCACATGAGAATTGCAAATCATATGCACCAACAAAGATCACATTCCTTGTACACAGGACTGACTGACAGGGAAAGATCACAACACACATTTTACTCCCATTTGTCTAATTACTGATTGATTCTACTAGAAAACCTGTAGTTTACACAGCAGTAGCAGAAATAAAAGGTAGACAGTAGTTACAGATGCAGCAACTAAATTCCATTTAATCAAATCATGATTTGCAGATAGAGTATGCAAGTTAAAATTCAGATTTCTGTCACACATCTAACATTTCTCACTGAGAAATAGTTGTGCAAGCACACAAGTCAGAACCACAGGAAGAAGGAAAACTTATCCAGCTAAATGTTTACCCAGAACTTACCCAGCTAAATGTTTTGATGAAATGCTATACAAACAACAGATACCTTATGACTATCACAAAATTCTAAATGTTTCTTGATTTCACTATCAAGTTATGCTTTGGCATAAGCAAAGTTCAGCACTAGCAGAGGTACAATGAGTCTAAGGTTCCCTGAGTACTATTTTTATTCATAAGTACATACAGTAAAGCCAAAAACCAGTCCTCAGAGTAATTATAATTTTATAGTATTCAATCTTTTTTTTTTTCTATGCACTTGATCTTGCATGCCATACTGACTTGGTGACCATAAGGAAACATTCATAATTTGAGAATTAAATTCCCCTGGTCTGAACTATACAGTGCACCTGTAGATGATGTAGACAAATGTTTATGTCTTCTGTGCAGGATTGAGACCCAAGATTCCAATACATGTGACACAATGGCAAACTACCAAGATTTAAGAAGCGAGATAGTGATTCAGTGTTGCTTTTCTTCATGACCCTTTGTTTAGGTTATTAATGTGAATATAGTAAAATTAAAGGAATGAAAAGGCCATACTTGGGATCCAAAGGAAGCTCTACTAAAGAGTACTAATTTTGATGCACTTTACCATAAAGAATAATTTAAGATTAAATTATTGTAACACTATGAAAAAGTCTGCAAGCCCACTCAGACCTTTCATCACAAGTAATACAACTTTTGACTGTAATATAATGGCAAGGAAGAAACCTTTGAGTAGTTTATGTTTCACTGTGGAGTTTTTCTAATTTATTTTCTTCCCAACTTCTCACTACTTTTTTCCCTGTTAGGGCTTTGCTTTCATTAGCTTCACTCCTGAAAAAATACGTTGCCTTTGGATAATAGTGAAGGATAAGAAGGGCAGGAGGAAGGACAGAAGTCCTCTTCCACTGACCTATAGAAGGGGTCACAATAATGTTAAAATTACAGATCCTTTAAAAGGTGATCAAACAAACCATCCAGAGCACAGAGGTTTGATACCATCATGATATATTCTACTGCTACTCTGCTCTTCTCTTCCTATTCTTCATGTCAGCGGGAAACAGAATTCACAAGATTGTAGCCCTCTGAACACATCAGTAAGTTATAGTCTCGTCCTTTCCAGTCTCCTGCTGGTTCAAATAACAGGAACCAACAGAAAGAATAGTTCAAAGGTCTTATGAATGACTGCAACAAATACAGAATCCTTGGGGTGATTGTTAGGTACTCCACACCAACAAGCTTAACATGGTTGCAGTCTCCTTCAGGATTTTCACAATCTCAACAGAATTTAAGAAAAACTGTTTTCCCTCTGAGTGAACAAGCAAACACTGAGGGAGGAGGAGCCTAGCATGTGGTTACACAAACTTAGGTAGTATGAACTCATCCTTATCTTTGTTGCCTGCTCCTATTTCCCCCTCCCTCTGACTTGGCACTTTGGGGTTTAGAAAACTGGTCTCCAAACTCAGTGAAAAATATTTTCATCTCCTCTTCTTCTGTGAGGTTTTAGCACAAATAAGCTTTTTCTTTAGCAAAGTGTAGATGCTCTTTATAACCCTATGTACCTTTTCTAATCCTCAACTCTTCCTTCAATTATCTTTGACATATACTAAACCCATATAAGGAATCTGCACAATTATTTGTATTTCTTCTGCAGACAAAGTCCTTAGTTCCCTTTTCATCCCTCTTCATTCACTTTATCAGTAATTTAATTGCAGTATGTTTTCTATTTCTATTCAGCAAATGCTATGAGGGTAGAATTGTTGCATTGTACCTCAAAGAAATTGCCTTAAGAATTAATTGGAAAGATTTTCATCCCAGTTTTATTCAACAAATGTTGGAGTGTTCTGCCAATTCTCACAGGAAGGAGATCAGCACAAAGCTCTTTAGCACAGGTGTTTCCGGGACTGGGATTTGTTAGGAAAAGTAACTATTTAACAGCTTACAACCCTTTTAAAGCCAAAACTGTCTCTAACATTTTTCAAGATCGTGTTGAAAATACCTGCACATTTCTTGCAGGGGCCTTTGCCACAAATCTGATGATCTGGAAATCAATACAAATAATATTATATGTTTCTAATTCTAAAGAGGACTTTATCTTGTGTATTTTCATTTGTTGTTTCATACACACTTGACAGTCAGTTAGCATAATCTTTAATCACACCTTCCATAAACAAATGATGTATAGGGGGAGAGCTGGGCTTCCTTGATGGGGAGCTATTCTGTTAAAAGCATAAGTCTATTAGTCTTATTTTCATTCATTTTAACACACCATTTCCACTGACTTATTCACTTATTGCCAGTTCTAAGAGTTACAGCAGCACTGCTTAATAACAATGTGTGGTTTCTGACACTTATTTATAGTATACTAAAACCAAAGTCAGACTGGGTGGTAAGAGTTTTAGACCACCTGGGATGTCTTTAAATCTTCAGCACATGTTTAACTGCAGCAAGACCAGAAATAATCCCAAATATGCAGTTATCACACTATTGGCTGATTCACCCTTTAAAATTATATATTCCTTTCAAGAAACTATTTTTCCCAATGTCCTTTTAAAAAAATAAAAATGGTTTATTATATCTTCATCAGTTAAGTGATGGAGAAATACTTGGGAAAACAAAAATGCCTGTTAAAAATTTATTTTAAAGCAAGGCATGTGTGGACAGCAAACTGATGGATTTTCCAGATTCAATTTTCTTTCTTTCACTCTCCTTGCCTTGCATGAAACAAGAACTGTACATTTCACTTGAGACAGCATCAGTTGTTTAGTTTTACAAGTGTCTAGTTGTAAGCTTAAAATATGCATCATTGCAGTAACTGTTTTTGGAATAAAACTATACTGTCTTTCAAAATATTAATTGAATAAGTATTTTCTAAGTATCTGAGTGGTATTTCAAATTGGCAATGAGATGATAGAGTAAGCAACACCATTTTTATTAACTATGTTACGAATTAATCCCCCTCTTCTTCCATCTGTAGTGTCATTTTATGTGAAGGACACCGTTTGTCCCCTGTCCATCAAAGCACTTAAATATTTGCAGTCTCCTTGACTTCAATAGTGCTATTCTTCACAGACCCAAAGTGAAATGTACTCAAGTGTTTCTGGTGGATCAGAGCAAGGGCAGCAAAGCAGAACCTCGCTCAGGCCTCGAGTGCTGGAAATGTTGCAGAGTAATAATATAGTTTTTCCAGGTACAATGGTTTTTGAACTTCTTAACTATAAATTCAAGTGCAAAGGGAATTGTGAAATACATCATGTTACCATTTTAAAAAGTATAATTAAAATAAGAAGAAATTTGTAGTAACCGATGTTAAAAAGCAGAGAAACCAAAATCAGTATGATACACAAAGTTATCAGAGCAAAACACATCCTTAATGTGAACTGATTCAGAATACTGAAAATCTCCTAATCAGTGAGGAGCCTCCAATTCCTACCAGCCTCATACTAGTGTTAAATGTTTTTTATTTAATTTATACTGACCCTCAGTATAAATTCTATGCTGCCAGTAAACTAAGTTATTATGGAAAATCAGTGAAATTTTCACAAGCCAAAAATATATGTAAATAAGTAGTTGATGGTTACTGTAAACAAACTTTCTTACCTATAGCTTTTAAATTATGGACTAAATAGTTTAAATATTTGGAAATTCTTTGTATGTGAAAGACTGTCAAACAAGCACCCATCCCACAAACACATTATAGCTGAGATTTTCAAGTTAGAAGAATTTCTTCTTGTGCATAATAAGGTAAAAGAGTGCTTGCTTATCTTTCTTAGAGGACAATAAAAGAAGGACAAACATATTCCTTAAGTACAGCAGTACAGTAAATCTCTGAGATTTACTTTTGGTTATTTTCTTAATTTGGTTTAATTTAAGAAATGTAATCACAGGAGACAATAACAAAGACAAACCCAGAATAACCTCAGATGTAATGTGCTGTTTAAATTCATACTTTTCATGCAGGGTAGTTATAGTCACTACTATTATACAGGAAATACAGATGATGTAAATGCATTCTTTGAGAATTGCTCTAAAAAATAAAAAATAAAAAACAACCAAAAAAACCCCACAGACACTTTTCCCACAAGAACCTTATTTTTAATCAAACACATTTTACTCTTCAAGCAGGAAGCCACTTTGATATTACAAATGTTTTTGCCAAGTGATGGAATGCGCAGTCATGCACCAGCAATTGAATCCTGAAATTCAGTTTGTCCATGTTAGACAAGAAATAGCTTTCAGGTTCAAGCATGCACTATATTACAAGGGGAAGCACTTAAATACATAAAGGGGAGGCCATGCATTTTATTCCAGAAGACTGAAATACATCTTGCAATGTGGGACTTTGATGTTATTCATATGCTAACAATATACCATTTCCTCCAAGTGCTTGATACATCAGAATAAAAAGACATAATTTGCTGACATTGTGCTGAACACTTCCTGTCCAGAATACTGATCAATTGTCATTCAGCTCCCAAGGCAAATACACCCTAAATAGCCCTCAACATAACCTTTACATTACGCTTTCACCACTTAAAAAATCCAGTTAAAATAAATTTCCATTTTACAGAATAAAACGATGAAAACAAAGACCATAACTGTATTTTCACTCCACTTCTAAAATGCGGTTCTAGTGCCCCAGGGACTTCTTTCATCTAGTGTAAATGCTGGCATATGATGTGATTGTTAACATAGTTGGCCACCAGATGAAATAAATTATCTAAACTGCCAAGATTCCTACTTTCATTCCAATTTAAACATCAATTTAACACAGAAACTGAAGTATTATGAAAGCTTTAGTATGAACCATTTCAGATATGAAAAAGAATAGATGGATTTCTCAAGCCACCAAAACAAATATGTAATTCATTGAACCTGAAGATGAGTTCAAAAATGAGCAGTGCACAAAGGTATTTCTATCTAAGACCCCATGCTAGTAAATTAATACAGTATACCCTGTGCACCTTGCAAAAAAGGAGTCATCTGCATGATTCCACCAGGGCATTATCCAGAAGCAACTGTTATATCAAGTGGTTAAAAGGGG
The DNA here is from genome assembly GCA_013400955.1 of Drymodes brunneopygia. NCBI lineage: Eukaryota > Metazoa > Chordata > Aves > Passeriformes > Petroicidae > Drymodes > Drymodes brunneopygia. The sequence continues at coordinate 66,953 of VZTZ01028772.1, read as the reverse complement.
AGCCTATAGCCAACAGGTATCTGGTTACTTTTTCTAAGGGAAAACATCTTGAAGCATACTTGGGCTGGGAGATTGCCCTATTCAGGAAAATTTTTCTCCAGTTTAAACAATTTCATTACAGATTTCTTTCTGAGAGTCATTTAATCTCCTTTTTTCTCAGCTCCTTCCTCTTCCATGTGACACTAATTCTCTTACTCCATACAATGGCATGCCCCCAAGGTTGTGAGCTCTTTAATACAGCGGCTTCCTTTGCAGAGCACAATGCACTTAGTTTTACACGAGGTACTTAGACATCACCATGGCAAGGTCTAGGCAATCCAGGAGACTCCTGGAAGGCATGGAGGACATCTTCTTAGGTCACAGAGTACACAGCCCTAGCAGAAAGGATGCATTTCTAGATCTGTTGGTCAGTGGTGTAAGTGAGCTAACTGGGGACATCAAGATTGGAGGCAGGCTGGCCTACAGTGATCACAAGTAGAATTTGCAGTCCTCAAGCTTATAGGTCAAGTAAAGCTATGTCCCTGAACTTCAGGAAAGCAAACTCCCATCTCTTCAAGGAGACAGTCAATGGGATACCCTGGGAGATTTGGATAGATGGTCACATCCAGAGGATAGTGCTCAATAGCCCAGAGTCCCAGTGGATCTCAGTGGCAAGTGGTGCCACCAGCAATCTGTGTTGGGACCAGTGTTTTTTAACATCTTCATCAATGACATAGATGAAGGGATCAAATGCACTCTGAGCAAATTTTCAGATGACACGAAGCTGAGTGGTTTCTTCAGCACTCTTTTCCAGAGGGACTTGGAAAAGAAATGAGTCCATAGGAACTTCTGGGTCTGTCCTGTTGAGAAGGACTGAGGGGTGGTGGTGCATGAGAGGCTGGACATGACCTGACCAAGAGCATTCACAGCCCAGGAAGCCAAATGTGTCCTGGACTGCACCCAAAGCAGCATGGGCAGCAGGGGAGGGAGGGGATTCTGCTTCTCTGCTCTGCTCTGCTCTGGTGAGACTCCACCTGAAGTGCTGTATCCAGTTCTGGGGTCCCCAGCAGAGGAAGGACATTGACCTGTTTGACTGACTCCAGGGGAGGGCTATGAAGATGATTAGAGAGACGGAGCACTTCTGCTAAGAGGGAAGGCTTAGTGAATGAAGATCATTCAGCCTAGGGAAGAGAAGGCTTCAATGTGAGCAAATTTTGGCCTTCCAGTATCTAAATGGAACTTATAGGAAAGATAGGGAGAGATCTTTTGCAAAGGCATATAGTGACAAGACAAGAAAGAATGATTTTAAACCATTTTTGGTTTAAATTATTTTAAATCTACTCTCAGAATAGGTTTATATTAGATATCACTAATAAAGTCTTGACTATGATGTGGAACATGTTCCATGACGGGAAACATGTTCCCAGAGAAACTGTGGCTGTTCCATCTCTGGTATGTTCAAGGCCAGGTTGGATGGGGCTTTGAGCAACCTGTTCTAGTGGAAGTATCTCTTTCCATGGCAGGAAGCTTGTTACAAGATGATCTTTACATTCCTTTCAAGTCTAACCATTCTATGATTCTATTCTGTTCGACAGAAAAAAAACATAAGCAGAATGAATCCATCCACCAAGAAGATGTTCAAGTCTCAAAGAGTGTGACAGAACTCTCTGAAATATTCTGCAGGTAATGAAGTTTTATAGAGAGAAGGGACCAACTCTTCAAGGACTTATCTGACTAACTAGTGCTTTAAAAAGGAGTGACAAGTGTCAAGATGTGATTCCCTGACTGCATAGGAGAAGAAAAATAAATTCGGTGATCAAATGTAACCCATAATTCTCATAGCTCTTCCTCCAGTACAATGGAGTCCTACAAACCATGTAAGAATGAGAAAAAGATGTTTCCAATGAGGTTAATCACATCATGCCCAGTGGGCATGAGTGCAGTTTTTTGTAACACCCACGTTTATTACCTACTAACATCTATCATCTTTGTCTTATAGTGGGAAGAAATGGTCTTTCTGAATTATTTGTGAAGAGTGTTCATCAGTAAACAAGACTAAGAAATGACCAAAGGGAAGGACATTCTTTGAGAAAATCTAATTATGAATAATGTCTTCTGGCATTAATGAGATTGCAATGGATATAATTTACCCATATTGGTCAATATATTGCAAAAAGATTAACAAGATTGCAAACAGCTCCCAAAATTATTAAAGAATATAAGGGGTTTTTTTACAATTAATGGGAATGACACAGGTGACAAACTTAATGAGAGCATGAAATTATGCCAACTATAAAATTGACTAGATCACTAATTAAGCCTAAGTAGTCTTTTTGGAGTTAAATGGCAGAGGGAAAAAAAGCATCATCTGACACCATTTACATGAACAATGGCTGTATGTGGAACAGAGTTCCAAATCAAAGAGGTGGTGACAATCACTTTGAAGAGGATTTGACAATTTTGACAAGACAAAATTAGTCAACGTATCAGTAAATTATGTTTGTTTCACAGTTCCATAATGCTCTCAACCAAATAGGTACCAAAACATCAATTCTGCAACATAAGCAAGAAAAAAAAAAAAGAAGCCATATCAGAAGGACAAACATACTCATTACTCAGACAATATGACTGTATCACCTGTAGGGACCACTTTGCAAATACTTCAGTGGAGGTCCAAACATGTATATCTGAAACACTGGATTTACAAGCTTCAGCTGCCAGATCATTTCAATGCAAAACCCCACATTTTTCAAAGTGCCCAAGATGAGACAAAGGAACTCAAAAAGCTAGCAGCATTTACACCTAACAACCAGAACTTTAGAACTAGATCTTAAAGCTCACAGTTCACTACTTAAATATAAACAAAAGTATAGTCAGTAGAGCTTAGATCAGTATTTATAAAGGCAAGACAGTCTTCAAGTGAAGTTCCATTCTTGGCATTCATATACAAGTGTTTTACAGCCTATAAGTAAAGTCAACATTTTCACCATCCAGTTTAACTGACCTCTCTTGCTTAAGGGGTACTGATGTAGCTGGAGGAAGTGATTGCCAAGACACTTCGAGAGGGGAGGGTCCAGTCAGCCGGAGGTTAGCAAACATGACCTCCATCTACAAGAAGTAGAGTCAGAATGGAAGATCTGGCCTGTCAGCCTGACCTCAGTGCTGGGGAAGATCCTGGAGCAGATCTTGATCTTGATTATCTTGATCAGATCTTGAGTGCCATTATGCAGCACATACAGGTCAACCAGAGGATTAGGATAAATAAGCCAGCATGGATTTATGAAAGGTGGGTCAATTCATCTCCCTGTACAACAAGGTGACTCATTTAGTGGATGACAGAAAGGCTGTGGATGTGTGTACTTGGGCTTTGGTGATTCCTTTGACTTCATTTCTGGAGTCATCATCCCTGGAGGCAATTTAGGAGATAGGTTAATATGGCACTTAGGGACATAGTTTAGTGTTGGACTTGGCACTGCGGGGTTGACCATTGGGTTCAATGATCTTGGACGTCTTTTCCAAACCAAATGATTGTACGATTCTATAAAAGTGTTGAAAGAACAGATTTGTGCCCTGCATTCACTTCTTAGTGAAAAAAGAGAAGACACAAGAGCAATACTTACCAGCTGAGGAGGACAAACATCCTGGAAACAGCAGCAAGCTGTCAAATAACTACTTGTTGGCATAACTATTTATCTCTGACAACTGTAAAGGGCAAGCCATCATTTTCAGCTTACAGGGTTGCAGTCTGGTACATATGTCGCATGGGGTTTTTTAAGAATAGCTACAAAAGTTTGCAAATATATATTTTAAGCAAAATCATGGTGCACAAGTAGGTTTTTTCTTATACAATGACAACAAAACCCAAGAAATAAAATATTCAATAATAACCTGAGAAAGGAAAGGCAGGGGGAAGTACAGAGAATGAATACAGAGAAAAACTTCTCAGGAAAACATCTCAGAAAAAGAGATGGGATGAAGTTTGGACAAGGCACAGAATCAAACACATCATACTAGACTGTGGATTCCATCAGAATGGATCTTTGTTCTTTCCTCATCTCTCCTTTCAGAAATCTTATAAATATTTCATTGGGGTTTTTTTAATTCTTAATTGATGCATCCACAGAACACTTAGCCCCAGGAACAAGGCATACAATGCACTGTGTTATCATGTACTATGTTATTTATTTTTACTAATTCTTGTAAAAGACATAAACAAATCACATATGATAATTGATACTGGTGCCATCCTACATGAAAATATTGCGAAGTTCTTATCAATGTGCTTATTCTTCCTATCACAATTTAAATGAATTAGTATTTTTTCCTTACCTTATAAACAGATAAATTTCCAGAGAGTTGGAATAAAACAGTACTCATTTAAACACAGTCCACATTCTTGTGTATTTTCATCCTGCTTTTTCTGAATCACAAGCTTTCATTTATGTGTATCCATTTATATGCATTTGTGGTTTATCATTTCATTTTTAGTTCTTTCTTAAGAGAAATAGCACATTGAAAGAGAAGTCACCCAAAACAAGCACATGTCCTGGACATGCTACTACAACGCAATCAATGCTTGCAAAGTGTGGAAAGGTAGGTACAAAAAAATATGTAATATACACAGGATGCTTCCTCTCTAGCACTCAGTTTCAACTTCCTGATCTTGGACATTCTGATCAAATCTCAGGCTATTTACAACAGTTCCAAAATGCTGACTTTGTTAATGCACAGACCTCAGCAGGACAGGGACTGTTGAGAATGATTGATTGNAAAGCTTTAGTATGAACCATTTCAGATATGAAAAAGAATAGATGGATTTCTCAAGCCACCAAAACAAATATGTAATTCATTGAACCTGAAGATGAGTTCAAAAATGAGCAGTGCACAAAGGTATTTCTATCTAAGACCCCATGCTAGTAAATTAATACAGTATACCCTGTGCACCTTGCAAAAAAGGAGTCATCTGCATGATTCCACCAGGGCATTATCCAGAAGCAACTGTTATATCAAGTGGTTAAAAGGGGAGCCTATAGCCAACAGGTATCTGGTTACTTTTTCTAAGGGAAAACATCTTGAAGCATACTTGGGCTGGGAGATTGCCCTATTCAGGAAAATTTTTCTCCAGTTTAAACAATTTCATTACAGATTTCTTTCTGAGAGTCATTTAATCTCCTTTTTTCTCAGCTCCTTCCTCTTCCATGTGACACTAATTCTCTTACTCCATACAATGGCATGCCCCCAAGGTTGTGAGCTCTTTAATACAGCGGCTTCCTTTGCAGAGCACAATGCACTTAGTTTTACACGAGGTACTTAGACATCACCATGGCAAGGTCTAGGCAATCCAGGAGACTCCTGGAAGGCATGGAGGACATCTTCTTAGGTCACAGAGTACACAGCCCTAGCAGAAAGGATGCATTTCTAGATCTGTTGGTCAGTGGTGTAAGTGAGCTAACTGGGGACATCAAGATTGGAGGCAGGCTGGCCTACAGTGATCACAAGTAGAATTTGCAGTCCTCAAGCTTATAGGTCAAGTAAAGCTATGTCCCTGAACTTCAGGAAAGCAAACTCCCATCTCTTCAAGGAGACAGTCAATGGGATACCCTGGGAGATTTGGATAGATGGTCACATCCAGAGGATAGTGCTCAATAGCCCAGAGTCCCAGTGGATCTCAGTGGCAAGTGGTGCCACCAGCAATCTGTGTTGGGACCAGTGTTTTTTAACATCTTCATCAATGACATAGATGAAGGGATCAAATGCACTCTGAGCAAATTTTCAGATGACACGAAGCTGAGTGGTTTCTTCAGCACTCTTTTCCAGAGGGACTTGGAAAAGAAATGAGTCCATAGGAACTTCTGGGTCTGTCCTGTTGAGAAGGACTGAGGGGTGGTGGTGCATGAGAGGCTGGACATGACCTGACCAAGAGCATTCACAGCCCAGGAAGCCAAATGTGTCCTGGACTGCACCCAAAGCAGCATGGGCAGCAGGGGAGGGAGGGGATTCTGCTTCTCTGCTCTGCTCTGCTCTGGTGAGACTCCACCTGAAGTGCTGTATCCAGTTCTGGGGTCCCCAGCAGAGGAAGGACATTGACCTGTTTGACTGACTCCAGGGGAGGGCTATGAAGATGATTAGAGAGACGGAGCACTTCTGCTAAGAGGGAAGGCTTAGTGAATGAAGATCATTCAGCCTAGGGAAGAGAAGGCTTCAATGTGAGCAAATTTTGGCCTTCCAGTATCTAAATGGAACTTATAGGAAAGATAGGGAGAGATCTTTTGCAAAGGCATATAGTGACAAGACAAGAAAGAATGATTTTAAACCATTTTTGGTTTAAATTATTTTAAATCTACTCTCAGAATAGGTTTATATTAGATATCACTAATAAAGTCTTGACTATGATGTGGAACATGTTCCATGACGGGAAACATGTTCCCAGAGAAACTGTGGCTGTTCCATCTCTGGTATGTTCAAGGCCAGGTTGGATGGGGCTTTGAGCAACCTGTTCTAGTGGAAGTATCTCTTTCCATGGCAGGAAGCTTGTTACAAGATGATCTTTACATTCCTTTCAAGTCTAACCATTCTATGATTCTATTCTGTTCGACAGAAAAAAAACATAAGCAGAATGAATCCATCCACCAAGAAGATGTTCAAGTCTCAAAGAGTGTGACAGAACTCTCTGAAATATTCTGCAGGTAATGAAGTTTTATAGAGAGAAGGGACCAACTCTTCAAGGACTTATCTGACTAACTAGTGCTTTAAAAAGGAGTGACAAGTGTCAAGATGTGATTCCCTGACTGCATAGGAGAAGAAAAATAAATTCGGTGATCAAATGTAACCCATAATTCTCATAGCTCTTCCTCCAGTACAATGGAGTCCTACAAACCATGTAAGAATGAGAAAAAGATGTTTCCAATGAGGTTAATCACATCATGCCCAGTGGGCATGAGTGCAGTTTTTTGTAACACCCACGTTTATTACCTACTAACATCTATCATCTTTGTCTTATAGTGGGAAGAAATGGTCTTTCTGAATTATTTGTGAAGAGTGTTCATCAGTAAACAAGACTAAGAAATGACCAAAGGGAAGGACATTCTTTGAGAAAATCTAATTATGAATAATGTCTTCTGGCATTAATGAGATTGCAATGGATATAATTTACCCATATTGGTCAATATATTGCAAAAAGATTAACAAGATTGCAAACAGCTCCCAAAATTATTAAAGAATATAAGGGGTTTTTTTACAATTAATGGGAATGACACAGGTGACAAACTTAATGAGAGCATGAAATTATGCCAACTATAAAATTGACTAGATCACTAATTAAGCCTAAGTAGTCTTTTTGGAGTTAAATGGCAGAGGGAAAAAAAGCATCATCTGACACCATTTACATGAACAATGGCTGTATGTGGAACAGAGTTCCAAATCAAAGAGGTGGTGACAATCACTTTGAAGAGGATTTGACAATTTTGACAAGACAAAATTAGTCAACGTATCAGTAAATTATGTTTGTTTCACAGTTCCATAATGCTCTCAACCAAATAGGTACCAAAACATCAATTCTGCAACATAAGCAAGAAAAAAAAAAAAGAAGCCATATCAGAAGGACAAACATACTCATTACTCAGACAATATGACTGTATCACCTGTAGGGACCACTTTGCAAATACTTCAGTGGAGGTCCAAACATGTATATCTGAAACACTGGATTTACAAGCTTCAGCTGCCAGATCATTTCAATGCAAAACCCCACATTTTTCAAAGTGCCCAAGATGAGACAAAGGAACTCAAAAAGCTAGCAGCATTTACACCTAACAACCAGAACTTTAGAACTAGATCTTAAAGCTCACAGTTCACTACTTAAATATAAACAAAAGTATAGTCAGTAGAGCTTAGATCAGTATTTATAAAGGCAAGACAGTCTTCAAGTGAAGTTCCATTCTTGGCATTCATATACAAGTGTTTTACAGCCTATAAGTAAAGTCAACATTTTCACCATCCAGTTTAACTGACCTCTCTTGCTTAAGGGGTACTGATGTAGCTGGAGGAAGTGATTGCCAAGACACTTCGAGAGGGGAGGGTCCAGTCAGCCGGAGGTTAGCAAACATGACCTCCATCTACAAGAAGTAGAGTCAGAATGGAAGATCTGGCCTGTCAGCCTGACCTCAGTGCTGGGGAAGATCCTGGAGCAGATCTTGATCTTGATTATCTTGATCAGATCTTGAGTGCCATTATGCAGCACATACAGGTCAACCAGAGGATTAGGATAAATAAGCCAGCATGGATTTATGAAAGGTGGGTCAATTCATCTCCCTGTACAACAAGGTGACTCATTTAGTGGATGACAGAAAGGCTGTGGATGTGTGTACTTGGGCTTTGGTGATTCCTTTGACTTCATTTCTGGAGTCATCATCCCTGGAGGCAATTTAGGAGATAGGTTAATATGGCACTTAGGGACATAGTTTAGTGTTGGACTTGGCACTGCGGGGTTGACCATTGGGTTCAATGATCTTGGACGTCTTTTCCAAACCAAATGATTGTACGATTCTATAAAAGTGTTGAAAGAACAGATTTGTGCCCTGCATTCACTTCTTAGTGAAAAAAGAGAAGACACAAGAGCAATACTTACCAGCTGAGGAGGACAAACATCCTGGAAACAGCAGCAAGCTGTCAAATAACTACTTGTTGGCATAACTATTTATCTCTGACAACTGTAAAGGGCAAGCCATCATTTTCAGCTTACAGGGTTGCAGTCTGGTACATATGTCGCATGGGGTTTTTTAAGAATAGCTACAAAAGTTTGCAAATATATATTTTAAGCAAAATCATGGTGCACAAGTAGGTTTTTTCTTATACAATGACAACAAAACCCAAGAAATAAAATATTCAATAATAACCTGAGAAAGGAAAGGCAGGGGGAAGTACAGAGAATGAATACAGAGAAAAACTTCTCAGGAAAACATCTCAGAAAAAGAGATGGGATGAAGTTTGGACAAGGCACAGAATCAAACACATCATACTAGACTGTGGATTCCATCAGAATGGATCTTTGTTCTTTCCTCATCTCTCCTTTCAGAAATCTTATAAATATTTCATTGGGGTTTTTTTAATTCTTAATTGATGCATCCACAGAACACTTAGCCCCAGGAACAAGGCATACAATGCACTGTGTTATCATGTACTATGTTATTTATTTTTACTAATTCTTGTAAAAGACATAAACAAATCACATATGATAATTGATACTGGTGCCATCCTACATGAAAATATTGCGAAGTTCTTATCAATGTGCTTATTCTTCCTATCACAATTTAAATGAATTAGTATTTTTTCCTTACCTTATAAACAGATAAATTTCCAGAGAGTTGGAATAAAACAGTACTCATTTAAACACAGTCCACATTCTTGTGTATTTTCATCCTGCTTTTTCTGAATCACAAGCTTTCATTTATGTGTATCCATTTATATGCATTTGTGGTTTATCATTTCATTTTTAGTTCTTTCTTAAGAGAAATAGCACATTGAAAGAGAAGTCACCCAAAACAAGCACATGTCCTGGACATGCTACTACAACGCAATCAATGCTTGCAAAGTGTGGAAAGGTAGGTACAAAAAAATATGTAATATACACAGGATGCTTCCTCTCTAGCACTCAGTTTCAACTTCCTGATCTTGGACATTCTGATCAAATCTCAGGCTATTTACAACAGTTCCAAAATGCTGACTTTGTTAATGCACAGACCTCAGCAGGACAGGGACTGTTGAGAATGATTGATTGAAATTCATAACATGTTGTAAAATGATTTCTATGAGATAGCCAGTAGGGAACTCTTGTTTGTTGAACTTATTATTCATTCATGTATTCATGAAACAAAATACAATAAAAGCATAATCCCTCCATAGCGCCTGAATGATCACATTGAAATGAACCCAGAGCTTTGCAGTGCTAAGCAAGGTCTTTACTTTGCAACAGAACAGTTTTATATTGCAATATCATTAGCTGAGCCTAGAGTTTACATTATACTTATAAATCAGCAAGGGAAATTTAACCTGCATTGTAATCTAAGGTTATGCTGAAAATCAGATATTAAAAATACACATGCATAATAACAACTGCTTATGGGACTTTTTTATTTCCTCCCTCCTAAATGATTTCGCAATTGCTGTGTTGAAATGTAACTAAGCCTCTGTGTCTGCTTGCATTTTGACAACTAAAATATGGGTCAAAACAAATACAGGAATAACAAATACACTTGGGTGATTTGAAAGTTCTTAAAGTAAATCAGTAACAGGACAATTGAGTTGTCAAACCTGTTATTTGAAAAAAATTACTGACAAGGTTTGAATCAGACTTTCCTGTGTTTGAAATACTGATAAAGGACTAAAATTTATAAAGAAAATCACTGTAAAAATATCCAGCACTGAAAGTGTTTACATCACAAATACGAATGGGATGTTTATTAATTTACTGTACAGAATGATATGAAGCAATGCTTCATTTTCCATTCCTTACTAAACTTTCCTGTTGCTTCTCTTCCTAAACTAAATATTTGCACATTTATATTCAGCCTGAGATACTTTTGCCGTCCATATTCACATCCTATCTAATCATGAGAAGAAATATATTTACACACTGTAGACATCAGGTTTTGCATTACTAATTTCCATAATTTGTCATTCATTTTCAACTCTAGTAGATGCAGAGCCACTTGGCAAGGCACTGTTACTGACCTTGCTGTTGTCAAACTGTTGTGCTAAACTAAGAGGACTTCTGGAAATCATCTTGACAAATTGCTTCCTCTTGCTTCAAAAGGAATCCTCCCTCCTCTCTGCTAAATGCTTATAACATGTGATAGAAGGATAAGGAGCCCTTGACTTTGAAAGGTCTAGGTCAGCTTTTCATTGAATTCTTCCTATTACTTTTGATCAACTGGACCAAAAGAGTAAAAAAGCCTTGAGTTAACAAAGTATATCTGGCTACACAAATTTAATTTGATTTTAGAGGAGATAGAGAAAATAATTAGGCCCAAACATTATCTTCCAAAGTTAAAGTTAACCAGATGTGTAGATATTCATCTCAGCTCTCAACATGAAAGTTGAAGGATCCCTGCTTATGGGACATCTAGCTGATTGTCTTTCAAAAACACTTCCTTCTCTTGAATTAAACTGTGTTCTTAATCCTTGAATTGGGAAAAGGACTTTAGTCAGTAAAGGTTGCCTGAGCTGTGTTCAGTTAGCAAAGAACGCAATGGATACCAAACCCCATGAGAAGTTTTCAGGTGCAGAAGACAACCTCTTCCCTCTCCCATGATCTTAGCATAAAGATTTGCAGGATGCCACCCTAGCAAAGGGAAAAGCATAGTTTGATCTCTGTTTTGATGCACTTGCACACTGAGCCTGCAATCAAGAAAGATTTCAGCGTTTTTGAATAAATAGCACCCTAATACTTGAACAGAGAAAATCGCTTAAGTGTGACTTCAAAATAATATATCAGTGAGATTTAATACCATGCACAATCTCACTTTGTATTGTAAAGAGTGTTGGGGACTTTTACTAGCAAAGATTTAAATATTCCCTTTTATTTACAGTCAATGTCTTGACCTGTTGTTACTCCTGGCAAGCACTTTGTTGTGTTGATGCACAGCAAGATAATATTGATGCAGCGAAGACAATAGTGTTTTCCAGAAAATGGCGAAAAAACAGTTTTAAAGAAATTTTTCTTCAATTGAGAAACAGTGACAATTGTTATCAGCTTGTCATCACTTCACCAACGTCTTCTGAAATAACTTCAATTTTTTTGCATTCTATTCTTCTACATGTTATTAATGGTATAAGCTATTACTCAACAGGAAATCTAAAAGCATTACAAGCAACTCCACACCAGCTAACAAGACATTCTGCTAAAAAGTCACTTAACAATAAAGCTTCCAAGGCATTGGGGACATCTAAAAATGTCATTTCATATGCAATACCATTACTTCAAATGGTGACTCTGACTTGAGTCAAATTGGAAATTTTCAGAAAAGTAAATCTGGTTAACAAGCTCATAAATTGCAGAGATTAAATTAAAAGGATATTATTTCAGTCAAATAAAACTCAGAAGATTCTTGGATTAGAATTAAATGGTGAGGAAACAGGAATGAAATCAATTTTCTGAAACATATGTATAACCTCTTCGGAGTTTCACTTAACAGAAAACAAGGTCTTTGCATGATGGGACGGGAGAATCCTTCTTCAGCTCAATAGTTTACATTCTCAACCATTATGCTCATGACAAGATCTTTTTCTCATCATCAAGGACATGCAGTTTTTCATGCCAGTGCATACCATGCAAAAGTATAGCCATACACCTGACTAGTGTACCTACAAGGCAGAGAATACTGGTAGGCAGAGAAGGTAGCTCAGTTTGCAGTAATTGTATTCACCTTGAGAAGGATTAACTGGTTCAGCAGCCATGATGAAACGCTATTGATGTAGCCATAAAGTTTTCAGGGTTTTGATTAGCTCACTTATTTTTGCTTAACAGCACACTGAATTATGCATCATAACATCACAACCACAAATGTGGAATACACACACTCTCACTGGAGCCCTTCTACCAGTCCTTCTTCTCCAACCAAAGCTCTTACCAGCAGGAGCTTTCCTTTTGAAGGAATCAAATCCCTTCATTCTGAGGCTGTTCAATCAGACTTTTTGAAGTGCCACGCTCTTAAGAACTGGATCCCTCCCTCCCGACTTTAAAGATGTCAAATATCAATACCAGTTAAGCAGATGCAAGCCTGTCATGTTTTAAACCAAGTAAGACCCAAAACCAAAAATTTTTTTGTTAACTTCACACTGAAGCAGTTTCATCCAATCCTTGCCTATGAAAAGCTCCAGTTTTTCTCTTGTATCTCACACCCTGTCATCATTTCACTTGCATTAATCTAGGCAAANGGCTGAACCTCAGAAAGTGAGAAGATCTCTGAGAAGGAATATACATACTGTGATGGCAGCTAAGGAAAGTACTTGAAGTGCATCTTTTGCTATGGTGGAGGCTCAGCCAATGGCCACCTAAGATCTGTGGGAGTCTATGGGTTTCAGAAACCTTGCTCATTCATATTAGGAAAAAAGGTTTGCCCTGTCTAGCTCTCAGTCATTCCTTATTACAAAGACAAACACTAGCTCGATGCTCAATCTAGCCATTACTAAATTTCTTAACTTTTTACAAAACTATTTCAAAAAACATCTTAATCTGACCCTAGAGCAGAGTTATTAAGATTTAAGTGTTTCAGAGCAGCAGTCTTTCCTCCTCCTGCCCAAGTGTTTTGCACGCTGATTTCAACAGGGTGTGAAAATGACAGTGATGAGACAAGTGTAAGCCCTTGTTTTCATCTGAAGTTTATTTTAAGATCAAGGCTTCAGTCTGTGTAGCCATGGCAATTTTATTGTAGCACACTAATATCCAAACTGTTACCATGGAACCGAGTTACAAAGACTTGGACAATCAATTCCAATTATAATAGTAAAATGATCATGACTTAAATAGTACAAATGGCAATTTTCATACACATGAAATTTGAATTAAATAATTCTATTTATTGAGAACAGAGAGAGTTGTGCTTAGCATTGTAATACCGAGGCATGTCATTCAGGGTATAATGGTATAATTTGCCCTGATATTCACACATGCTACTTTTCTTTTTCGTTTTTTAACCCATATTAAAGTGCCATTCAAAAAGGTAGACTCCTGCTGTCTTTAAAGATCAAAGAAGCCAAGGAAATTACATCCAATCTGATCCTGAGCAATCAAACATTCATATGCTCGATATTTCAAAAAGCAAACACATCAGCACCAACTGGAATTGGCTTTTACAAGGTAATTTTTTATCTGGAAGTCAAATAATAGTACAATTAAATTTTCCTGTTTTTTGATTCTGGAATAAAGCAGAAGAAATATAAAGGGTCAGGAAAATCCAAAGACATTTTAAAATATAGATTTGGTTATTATTTCAGAAAGAACAGGAATAAAAGGTAATTTTAACTTTTTTTTTTTTTACTGGAAGCCAGAAGAAGGAGAAAAGAGTGAAATAGCAGACTAGGCAAAATAAGTCTCCTTGTCTTAATCCTTCCTTCTATCCTTGACAGGAGACACTGAATACTTTATTAGCACATACATAGTATACACATAATATACTATCAAGTGGTCAGGGAACCAAATATTGCAGCTATTTCAAGGGTATCATTGCTTTATGAACTCTGACAGGTAAACAAGAATATCTGCTTCAGCAGAGCAAGTGAAGCATTCTCCACTCACAGTCAAAGACATTTTGGAGCCTAAACATTAGCTACAGTTACTGCTCATTTGGACAAACAATCAAAGCATGCAGAAATCAAAACAGCGGGTTGTTTATTACGTGCCATCTGCCACCAACATGACATAAACTAAGACAGCGTGATCCATTACTGTTTGTGCAACAATAGCATGGAAGTGTTTACTGGTAGCAAGCTTTTATTGAGAAAGGGAGTTTATTTTGCAATTGTTCGAAGAAGATTCCAGCTTGCTCACATAATTTCTTGGGCAAATGTTGTCAGTCGAGTGCCTGAAGTCCTATTCACCTGGAAAATCTAATGTATGACAAGAGCAGGAAAACCTATAGAACAGCAGGACCATGATGCCTTTGCAAAGTAAAAAAAAAATGCCTACAGTAAAAAACACCACACTGATTTAAGCACTGCTGTCAACATTTGCTTCTTTTAGGCCCTAAGGACCAATAGACTCTTACAAGGAAGCAAATCTGGGTCTTACAGACAGGCAGAGCTCCTGCTGCTGATTATTCATAGTCGGGTCCCCAGAAACTCTTACCACATTTCATATTTTTCAATTTGAAAGAATCCACTACTTATATTGAAGCCTCCTGTCTCAGAGAAATGCAATCTGTCAATAAAAATAGAACATCAGCACAAAAAAATCCCCACAACCAATAAAACCCCACCAACAACAGAAAACCAGCCCTTCAGAACTGATTTTACTTCTGGCTTTCCCTTAAGTGTCCAGTAAATTAATATATGACTATCCACCTGAAAAATCATTATCCACCAATATTGTCTATAACCACAAAATAATACTATTTACTCATGTGAAACTAAGTTGGAAGCCTCTATAACTAACCATCTCTGTCAAAGCCTCCTTTCTCTTAATTGCATATGTTTTTTGCTTCTAGTGTAAGCAACTGACACAAAGGAACCAAGTTTGACAGTTAATTTATTGTTAAAGTAGTCAATTATTCATTTCTTTTAGGTACTTTTTCCATCTACTTGAACAATAAAATGAAAACTAGTGTCTGAAAGGTTAATGCTATACTAACATGAGAGGGAAAAAAGAAAGGAGTAGAGAAGAAGTAACACTGGATGAGGAGAGACCTGAAAATTCAGAGATGTGGTTCAGAGACTTACAGAAGTTGACACACAGTCTACAGTATTATGATGAATTATCTTTATTCCCTTACTCTAAGAGCAAAGAGGACATCACATCACACTTTTACAATAATAAGTGTTTCTCAAGTCTAAAGAATTAGAAGAGAACTTGAAAGAACATCATTGATGTTTCTGATTTACCAAAAACCCCTCAACCAATTAAGGACTTATTACATTTCATTCCAAATTACATCACATCAAATTTCACTTCCATACCTGATATCTTCCTATCGTCCTATTGTTCTCCCAGGCAACCAGCAACAGGACAAAGGGACACAGTCTTAAGGTGTGCCAGGGAAAGTTTAGGCTAGACATCAGAAAAAAATTCTTTACAGAAAGAGTGGTTGAGCATTGGAATGGGCTGCCCAGGGAGGTGGTGGAGTAACTGTCCATGGAAGTGTTTAAAAAAAGATGCCATTGGATGTAGCACTCAGTACCATGGTTTATTTGATAAGGAGGTGTTAGGTCAGAGGTTGGAGCTGATGATCTCCAAGGTCTTTTGCAACTCAGCTGATTCCATGATTCTGTGATTCCAGGAGAAGCAACCAGAAGCTGTATCCATGTCTGATGGAGCCAATTCCAGCCATCTCCAAGCCAAGCCCATNCCAAGCCAAGCCCATCGGTGACAGTGGCAGCACCTCTGGGCTAACAGATTTAGGAAGGGGAAGAATTGATTTAGGAAGGAGAAGCAATTTCAGCCAGAGAGGAGTGAGAGAGCAACAGCCCTGTGGACACCAAGGTCAGTGAATCATAGAATTATAGAATCACTGAGGTTGAAAACACCTTCAGGATCATCAAGTTCAACTTTTGACATCATATTCCCATGCACACTAAAACATACCGTGAAGGGCCAAAAAGAGGTGTTCAAGTACTGGAGCAGAGATTCCCCTGCAGCCTGTGGTGCACACCATGGTGAAGCAGCTGTGGAGGTCCATGGGAAAGCAGAGATTCACCTACAGCACAGGGAAGATCCCACTCCAGCACAGGTGGGCACCTGAGAGAAGGCTGTGACCCTGTGGGAAACCCACACTGGAGCAGGTTCCTACAGGCCTCGTGAGCCATGGAGAGAGGAGCCCATGTGGGAGCAGGTTTGCTGACAAGGCTTGTGGCCACACATGGATTCCATGCTGGATCACCCTGTTCCTGAAGAATAGCACGTCCTGGAAGGGATCCACACTGTAGCAGGAGAAGCGTGTGAGGAGTTTTCCCCCCTGAGGAGGAAGGAGTGGCAGTGACAATGTGTGATGAGCTGACACAGCCCACCCCCCTGTCCCTCTCCACTGCTGGGTGGAGTCTCTTTAGACCATGATAGAAGTGGGTGAGTGGGGGCTCCCTATTCTTATCTCAACCCAAAAACCTTTGGTTGTGTTTTCTCCCCCTTGTTTAGCTGAGGAACAGAGTGATAGAGCAGCTTTGGTGGGTACTTATCATCCAGCCAAGATCAACCCACCAAAACATACAATAAGGCATATTTAATCCTATCTAAGTAGTTTGTATGTTTCAGTAGCAAGTGGACAGATTGGTAACCATCCTGTAGATTTAAATGCATATTCACAACAGCAAAAACCTGGAAAGCAAAGATATTCTATGGAGACGATCCAAACAAAATAAGAAGTAAAATTGCATGACTCATTAACTCCAGGCAATGCCATATCTTCCTCAGCAGAATAATTTGTCTTCCAAAATCTTAATATGTTATATTTTCTTACTCTTCACAAGGCTTTCAGTTTTATGAATAAATGTTTTCCATACCACAAACAGATGCATTTAAGTACAAGTTCTTCCTTATGAAAGCTAAAGAAAACCATTAAAAATTAGCCTAACCAAAGAAAAGTAAGCTACAGAAATACAAACATTTCTTCTACTACAGCAGTTCAAATGCTGAGTTTGGGTCTGATCAAGTTGTTTGGTAAGAAAAAATTTCTTACATTAAGAATAATGAAAATAACCAATCGTCCACATATGTCATGGGTTGCTTAACTGTTTGGACTCTAAATCCCTATCATCTCTCAAAATCACTCATCATTTTCTTTAACATTAAAATACTGGAGATGTAGGATGTTCCCTGAATGAAGATGAACTGAAGCCTGCCTTGAAGACCAGCTGTACATACATACATACATACATGATCTTGATGACCACTAGGTGGGTTTTGTATTAAAAATGTCTACAAGAGAAGAAAATCATGTTTAAGAAGATAGTAACCATACTCGCATTATATAAAAAAACATGTTTTAAGTTCAATCAAAAACAGGCTCACCTTTGTATTTGATAATACTGAAATCACTGTAGGCCTGCAGCCCTATTTTTAGATTTCAAGAGTTTCCTTTAGACTACTTTAACCCTGAGGGGAAACAGTATAAGAATATTCAGAGGTTGCTAATTTGGACAATTGAATTAGTAATAAAGAAATAAAGACTTCGTATATAGAACTAATAACAAAAAATACAAGGTATTTAATTAAGCCTCAAATTCAATATTTATTCATAAAACGTTCAGTTTTCCAAAAACAAAGAGTGATTTTTTTCTGAAATAGCAGCATGCAAATAGCATTTCAGTCCACAAATGAATCTATTGCTTCATAAGATCTCTCCATTAAAAATGCCAAAACTATCAAAAAACCCCACCAAATCTAGTCTGAGTCAAATTTTCATTGGAATTATTTCTACCTCAGAATAACAAAGACATTAGCAAAATATTTCAGTCAGACCTTCCAAATCTCACTACTCTAAATTGTTCCAACTTAAACAAATTTAAAACACAATAAAACCCAGCAAGTATAATCTAAATCATACACTTACCAGTCTTCTTCCCACAAGCCTCGAAGTCTGAAAGTTACCATGGAAACAAATTCCACATTTCCACAAATTGGAAGAGCCAGTTAAAAACAAAAACAAGACTAAACTAAAAAAAATATTAACTCATTGCTAACTATGCCTTATTCAAGGTATTAAGAAGGCAGTGGCTGACTAGCCTTTAAACAGGAATAGTGAGACTGACGCTCTCATTAATTAATTAATTGGCCAAGGATGCAAAGTAGAATGGCTTTCAAGAAGACAGAAAGAAATGAAAGAAAAAAAGAAAGGAAAGGAAAGAAAGGAAAGGAAGGAAGGGAGGAAGGAAGGAAGGGAGGAAGGAAGGGAGGAATTCCGGAAGGAAGGAAGGAATTCCGGAAGGAAGGAATTCCGGAAGGAAGGAAGGAATTCCGGAAGGAAGGAAGGAAGGAAGGAGCTACAGCTTTTCATTCAAATAAGCATTTTTCACAGTGTATTTACAACATGCCATTTTATCTGTTAATATTGCTACTAAAGCACAAATTATCCTGTGACCTAGATGGAGGCAGAACTACTGGCTGAACCTTGAGATTCAAGCAGTGCATACTCAAAGTGTGGCCTACATCAGAGAATTACAGAGATTTAATCTCTCACAGCTTTGGTTTCCTATCTGTAAAATGGGGATGGCATAGCTTGTAAGAGCAGATATTACTTGGGAAAAGTACTGCTTNACCCGGGGTGAAGAGAGGGAGCTCTGATGCCATAGAGGTCAGACCTGTGTTCACCCAGCACCAACCCCGGCCTTGCTTCTATCTCTCTTTTCGATTGTGGCGCTATTTATGCGATTTCTCAGGCACCTAATAAATTTATCTTTATCTTATTCCCGAATTAGGTGTATTCATTTATAACAATGTGCATGCCATACAACATCACACAATTGCCATACTGTGCTCTGCTTATATTCCACGATGTTTATCTGTGACCTTGAGCAATACAAAGCAGCTGTAACTCTCAAGGTTGTCTCTTATGTCCGTAGAGGTGAACAGATGTTCACCTGGTATCTATTTTATAAAAACGTCCAATACATTTCAGACCATACATGACCTAAAAGTATATGAAAAATTCAAACACAAGGCCTGGAAGCCAGAACATGCACAAATGGGGATCAGCTATCCCTGCTTGACCTAAGTCCATGAAATTTTTACAATTGGTTAAATTATCCTGGAATACTTGTTACCGCTGAAGTCCTTTTCTTATCTGTAAGATGCAAAAATAATCAGAAATGGTTCTGATGGTATAGCAATTCCTTGCAGAGTCTCCTGGCTTTGGGAGACCTTATTCTCAACATATCCAACACTGAGGTGCATCATCACCTTCCTATTCAGTTTGAAATCTTATTTCAGAGAATCATAGACTGGTCAGGGTTGGAAGGGACCTTGATAATCATCTGGTTTGAACACCCCCTGCCACAGGCAGGGATACCTCCCACTAGACCAGGTTGCTCAAATCCTGATCTAGTGGAATTTACCCTCTGAATTCCCATAATTAATTTTAATTATTTTAATCCCTATATTGACCTTACACATTGTGTCTTCTGAGAATGCCCACAATGTGACAGTCCTGATAATGGCTCACATCATGTGAATTCCTGTTAATTACAAACCAATTTCAAAACACTACCAACAATGAAGTAAATCAGACAATCACTGTTCTTAACCTAGCCCAAATCTAAACACATAAAGCTTTTCCCCCTTTATTTCAGTAGCTATTTCTAAGAGATCTTTGANTTGTAACCTAAGACAAACATCTATTTCATCTGCTATTTACCAGGAATTTTGAACTTGTGCAGTACAGAGTCGCATCAACTGAAAAAGTTTAAGATCAGGAGTTGACAAGGAGTCAACAGATCTTTGGA
This sequence comes from Drymodes brunneopygia, assembly GCA_013400955.1. Taxonomy (NCBI): domain Eukaryota; kingdom Metazoa; phylum Chordata; class Aves; order Passeriformes; family Petroicidae; genus Drymodes; species Drymodes brunneopygia. Next base: position 46,835 of record VZTZ01028772.1, on the reverse strand, counting down.
ATGCATTACAGTGCTACCCTGTCAGCACCAAAAAAAAAAAAAAAGGGAAAAAAAAAGCCGTCTCATTT
>VZTZ01028772.1:0-46707 GCA_013400955.1 Drymodes brunneopygia | reverse complement strand
TCTCACAGTTTAGAAAACTTCTTATAAAACCAATGTTTTCTTCAGCCTCAATGCTAAAACAGTAAACCTACAAAAGTGAATATCTAAATAATCTGTATTTCCTTTACATAAAATGCATAAATATTACAGGGATTGTATTTGTTTACTTTAACTGTATATTACAAGCAGACTAACTTTTTCCAGTTCTCAAAAATAGGTATGGCTAAAATGAGAGGTCTTAAGTCCTTAGTGTTATTCTTCCATGCTGTTTCAGTGCATACAGTAAAACTATTTCTAAAAATTGAAGCTCTTTTAAACCTATTGTTAAATCTACTTTTTCCCTTTGTTCTAAAAAACATTCCTCAGAGGAAAATTTAGAAGACATATGCTACTTTTGCTATAAAAGATACAAATACAGAAAAATATATTTTTGGCTTTATACATACCAACTATAATAGCAAATTCCATCAAATTTCCTAGGACTTTGGGCACAGTATAAACATTTACTTTTCTTATTTAGAGGTATATTTCAATGTTTTGAGATGAGAAAAATTAGGTGTTTGTATGGCTTTAAGGCATCCTTCTAGTTTCAGACTAGGTACTGCCTCTGGTCATTAAAGAAAATTCACAACAGAGCTGATAAGTAAAAGCATTTACCATAATAAAAGAAAAAAGTATTAAAAACTAAAGGAAAGAAGGTAGACAGGGCAACTAAGAATTGTGCGTTTCTCAAGAGATGCAGCACAAAGGATGCTGATTAAGTACTGCCATCTAAACCAAAAAATAACTTTACTTCTTTCCCAGCTAAAAGAATATACAGTAAACATAATTTTACAAAAACCAAAAAAACCCAAAAAACAATCTCTGATTCAATCATCTTGGGTTTTTAAATCTTTAAAGTACCTCTGCATTGTTCTTCTCAAGTTCTTTCTTCTTCTAAGGTTTGATCACCTGTAAAATTGTAATCTCTCTCCAGCTGGAGACTTAACACGTTTTTTCCTACATCTTCTGTCATACAGAAAAGAAATAAGAAAATCTTCTATGATATTTGCTTTTATCAAGTGATTACCCTACAATTTGTAAAGTGTTACTGCATTTTGAAACTGTTTCTTCACACAGCAATAGGTTGCACACACGTTTGACACATCTTTAAATGTGACATGCTCTAGCAATTCAAGTCACTCATATTGTGTCCCATTATCTGCATTGGCAATTTATTTATTTTCTAGAAATCAGGATACGGAGAAGGTTAAAATTCTGTTTTTGTAATTTTAGAATAATCATCTAAAGTCAACATAGCTTTAACAAAAAAATCTTTGCCAATCTTGGACTACAGTCCTGATGTTACCTCAAACTGATCTTCACCTGTAGTGTCATCACCAGTTTGAAAATTCATGGTGTTTCTTGAAAGTTTGCTTCACCTTTGCTTCAAACTCATTTACTGCTGATCCTTGACTACTTTCTACATATAATCCTTCTTTCCTATATAGGAAATAGAAAAACACCTCATTCCCTAAATATGGCACATTTTATCTTTAACCAAAAGTTGAAAAACTGTTTGGTTTCTCATTATTATAATAATCTGGACTAAAAGCATGTTATTTTTTGACCTGTGTTCTCTTAATGTCAGAAGCACTCTTCACACAGCCTCCTGAACACTAACCTTATTTATAAAGTGTAGATTCTTTCTTACAGAATCCAGTAATACTTTCCCAATGCATATCACTAGAAATATGTAGTACACTAACTCAGACAGAATTCTGTTGCTTGTTCTTCAGTTCAAGACTTGTTTTCTTATGTTCCGTAACTTGGAAAAATTCCTATGCATTTTTAAGTTTTAACCAAAGTGTTCTTACATCTTGCATATGTAAAATATTGCATATCTATCATAACATTCTCACCTGTTAAGAATGAAAAAACATTCAGAGAAATCTAAAGTTTTAATCTTCTGTGACATTTCTGCCTCTCTCAAAAATTTGGATATGCAATATACTTTTTTACAGTCTTACGTACAGTCCGAAAACTTCACTCAAGTGAACTTCTGTAGATTTCCATCTTCTGAAAACTGGCTTTTTATTTAGGCTGATTTTAAACTAACTTCCAGCTACATATCCCTGTTTTTAACTAGACATGAGGAACTTTAAGCAACACATAAGGACATACCATAGACTATAACTCTTCCAATCCCTCAGACACGAGACAATAACCAAAGAGGGCATTAGCATCAAGCAACATTTTCACAGACCACAAGTGGCTGAACCATCACATCTCTGAGAACAGCTGACAGCTTGCCTTCATTTAAAGACGCATTAGCAATGCCTTCCAACAATACGCCCAAGTCCATTCCACTTCTTTTCCACAGCTATATAAAGGGATAGGTCCCATATTCAGCTGGCTGTGTAGATCTTAGCACATCTGAGACTGCCAATCAGGGCACAAGACAAAGATCAGTCAGGGTAGGTTCTTCAGTGTCATAATCCTGGTGTCATGTCACTAATTGCTGCAGAAACCGTTCCATAAATGTTCAAATTGTATCAACAGAGAAAACTGAAGTAGTGTCCCTTCTTCAAATCTACTTTCTGCTATCATAATACCTGCTTTAAAATTATATCCTTACAGAAAGGCCTTCCACATTTTAATATTTTCTTCCTTGGAAAAGCATCCACTAAACTTTGAACTCACATACACACATATTTTAACCACTAAAAAAATAATACAATTAGAGAAGAAATTGACCTAAAAATTTCTGTTGGGAAAAATTAGACCGTAAAGTCTAACAAATACAAATACTATCCTACAATTATGACTGAACGGACTTTTTTTGTTGCTGTCCACTGAAATGTTTAACCAGCTCCAGCTTATTACATTTGCCTTTTTATTAATTTACATTGTTGTGTTCCCAGACTACCACAAACATTGCATAAAGTCTTGTCTTTGTGGTAAATAAGCTCTATCTGGTTCCCTAGGTGAAATATAAACTATTTTCTAAGACAAATACAAAATTAAACATCTGAAAATAAAAACCTTAGGGAAAAAAGACAACTGAGGTTTGCTGCCAGAATAAATTCCTTATATTTAAACTTTCATATTCTCCTATCAAATTTTCAAGCAATTATAGTAAACAATATTTAGTGTAATTTAATTTTAAATCTTATGCTAATTGTCAGTGACCTTTGAACCTTGGAAGCAGTGCTACCATCCGCATGGCAAATGCAATTATGGAATCTGATTTCCTATATGTTGTAAGCAATGAAACTGCTTTAATTGACACTGATATATATTTGCAATAACTTTTGTGTAAATTAAAAATCAATGCCAATATTATCTTCCTGGGTCCTATTTTTATCAGACTGCTTATTACTTTAGAATTGGAGATATGCAAGAGCAGATATTTAGCAGACTGTACAATATGTGTTTTAAACTCCAGTGTAGTTTTCATGCATGCCATTTATGTGAAAAGCTTGCATATCTCGCACTTATGTACACAAAAATAAGGACAAATCCCGTCAGATCTAAGCTGCCTTCAGGAGGTTTTGCTTCCAGCTGATTTTTGATTGCTTGTCAAGCATGCTTCACCATGACAAAGTGGGATATCATTGCATTATGTGGTATCAATGCTGCGGTGCATTGTAGATATCCAAAACAGGGTTACAAAAGAAACTAAAAGTAGAATTTATTCACTTTGATTGTTTTATTCCAATTTTTATAGGGCATTCTAGATTTTAAGTCCTGCAGTCCTGTTGTGCATTCAAAGATATTCTTGGCAAATATTGTTAACATTTCTCTCCTATTTTACCATTTTTCTTTGTCCCCATACTCTTTGTTTAAATGTTGGAAAGCAAACTATAAATACAAACATATAAAATATATATACCAAGAAAGGTGTCTTTGTTTAGCATCAATAAAAATATTCTGCCATCTGGATGCAAGCATTCATTAAGAATTCAGGTAAATTTCAGACTAGGCTTTGAAACAGTCACAATAGCTGCTGTAGGGAGTGGAAGGAAGGTGGTCTTTCCAGTTTGAGCCCTCAAAACCAGCATGCTGGATTGAGTAAAGTATTTTTCTATTGTTATAAAAACCACAACTTAAATTTTTCCCAAAAAGTAAAAATGCTAACAGTATATTTTGAAACGATGGTGTTAACCATCTAAGTTATATATTAAATAAAGATGGATTGAGGAACAATGAAGAGAATAACAACACTCAAAGGTCTTGCTCTCAGACACAGCGTAGGGCCACATCTGATCTCACAGTGGTTTATCCTGCTGCGAGTGCATAGACTTCATTAAGCTTCATCCTTTATATAAACACAAATGAATACATAAATAGAAAACAAAGATTGCACCGATTTTACAGTGGGGGGAGGTGTAGAACCTGAATCGGGAAGCATCCAGCTCAGTTCTGCTTTCAAAAGCTGTTTGTTCACGTTGTACTCCTTAGCAAGGAAGATAATTTACATCATAGCTGCAAAGCAGCAAAACCAGGGCAGTATTAGCAAATATCAGGGAAATTTTGCCTCTAAAAGAAATAACATTTTCAACATGTAATTGAAACTCAGTGTAACATAAATTAGGTTTTTATATTAGAAACATTAAACCATACCAGCCCTTGTAATAATTTCAGCTGAAGCAGAGGACTCCCTTCTTTCCCATGTCCTTTCCTAGCAGTACTAGTCAGACCTCAGGATATACCTGATGTACTATCAGCATTCACACTCCAGAGAAAGAATCATCACCCCTCCTCTCACTCCAGGTTCTTTGCAGCAAACTGCATTTGGGAAGAAGGAAAATAGAAAAAAAAAATCAGACAGCTTCAAATCATACTCAGTTCTTTTAGCTCACAGAAAGATACACACTTTTGTGATCAGTAAAACAATCCATTTTAAAAATAAAAGAATTAAAATTCTATAAGCTTGATTTTGTAAATGCTACAGAGACCCAGCACACCCACTGTACCTGTAGTTATATTTTACTTAGAAACCAAATCATCGACCTGTAATTTGCTTCTGATGTAGCCTAAAAGCACTTTATAAGCTTATTGTCCCTGTAACACCCTCTTACCTACAGCTATTTCAAACGCAGTGAAATAATGCAATACTAATCACTAAGACTTTTATTCCATAATAGATGTTTTTCTCACTAAATCAATTCAAAGGCTAATTGGGGTGGAAGGTGGCTATCTCTAGTGGTTATAAATACATTTGCATTGCTATCAATCTTTTATCCGGCTGATGTTTAACGAGGTTGAACTGGAGCCCAGCCCGGTGCCGGCGGTGCCAAGGCTCAGCCAATGCTGCCATCCAGTGGCACAGCCAGCGGGGATGGCAGGGATAAAGGATTCCTGTGCTCAGCTCCGCCTTTGTCCTGTGGCTCCCAACGTCCGAGAGCTCTTTCAGCCTGGAGGTAGTGCTGCCCAAGCCCCCTCAGCTCTGCTGGGCTCCCCAGACCCGACCCGTCTGCAGACAGAGGTGTAACAGAGCAGCTGACACCCCATGACTATTTGAAACAGACAAGCCTCGCCTCGAGGAAAAGAGAGACCAGAAAAGGTTATTGATTTCCCTCAGTGTCTCTTGGACCAAAGCCTATGTCCATCATATATTCTGAGTCACTCAAAACATCTGTAAGTACATTTCATCCTCCTGACCAGCGAGAAGTCTCTTGTCACTTTTAAAAAAAAAGGTTCCTCACACACATAACAACAACAACAACAAAAAAAGCCACCCAAAAAAACAACAAAAACAAACAAAAAACCCCTGTACTTTTATCATGTTTTCAAGGTATTATATAAACTCCACAAGTTTCAGATGTCAGAGAAATAACGAAGCCTAGTTTACTTTAAAAAAAAATAATACTGGCTATGTCTGAAACAGGTGATACAGCTTTCCTTAGAGAAACTTAAATAAACATTTTTGGGCTGAAGAATTCTTGCGGCATTTGCCTAATGAGAAATATGGAGATATGTGACAGAGAGCATCTGGTTTTCTACCAGAGAAGTTATTGGAGGAAAGAGCTGTTTTGTTTACATGGTTTGTCTATGAAATAGTGAGATTATCCACGTGAGCTCAGCGGTGCTTTTCTCTGTGCATGAATTCTGTGTGGACAGCTTGCAATGAAGTGTATCTTCCCCTTCAAGACAGGGGGCTCTAAATCAAATATTTTGCATACACCTGCAAATTTTACCCATCACCAGCCAGACTGTTACAAGCATTATCCACAGAAGGATCATACATAGTCAATGGCAAACATATAATAAGCAAGCAGCGAATACAACATTTATGAAGCTACATTATTACTAGATGCTCTCTAGAGTTTTACAGCCAGAAGCTTGAAGTAGCCAGTAGCTGTTTGTTAGCAGACTGGGTTAAGTGAAGCCAGCTACAATGATTGCAGAATTTTGCTTTCATGTGCCTAATGTTCATAAACTGTAAGTTATAGTATTAAGGCAGTGGGCAGTGTATTCTGCCTGTTATTACTGAGATTTTGTACATACAGTGTCAGAAGACAGTATTTCCTCTGAAATATTAATGCTGCAGCATGGTACTTTACACTGCAAGTAAAGACAAGACAAGCCTTTGTGTCAATGAATACACAGGCTAAAATCAGTACAAAAATAGAAGTGGAAGCCTAAGGGAAAATAGTATCACGAAATGAATGAAATAAAGCTCAAATTAACTACAAACACATATGCATAAGGGTAGTTAATTGCACTTTCTCCAGCTACAGTGCAAATTTACATTGCTGTTCAAAGGAAATAGAGGGCATACTTGTTAGATGATAAAAATATATTTTAAAAGTTTTTTCAAGACTTAACTAAAGAATATACATTGAAAAAAAAGGTCCAGAATAAAAGTTCACTTTTGAAAGCCTGTGGCTAAACAGTGAGTGAACATTACAAAGAAGATCAAACTCCCTACAAATGAGGTGCATATATTGTAGCATTAGTATTTTTTCTTTAATATGTTCAGAGATCACAACTGATGTCACACTGACATTTTTAATTTCTGCCTTAAGGATTTTTAAACAGAGATGCATATAACTGGAAAGCAACTGAACAGACTACATCTTCTCATTTATTAGCTGCTCAGAAATCGAGACCTTCACTGGTTACTGAAAGTTCCAAAACATGACAGTTTGAGACAAACCTATCTGGTTTCCACAGTGTAAACAGAGATGAAAAATTAGAAACTATGTGCACACAAAATATGCCAGATGTCAAAACAAACATTCCAAGTAGGAAAAGGATAGCAATTGTCCATTTCAGATTATTTTCCTTAACATTGTGAAACATTGCAACGCATTCAAAACAGCAATTAAAACTACCAACAACCACAACAAAACACTCATATAATCCAAAAAGCCAAACCACCAACAACAAAAAAAAATCCCCACAAACCCTAGAACATAAAAAAAACCACTAAAAAGTACTCAGAACTATATATGAGGACAACTTAATGTGCCAAGGCAGTCAGGACTACAGTCAAAACCTGCCAATTTAACTAATGTTGTTGCTGTTTCTGAATTTCCTTGCCACTGCCATGCCACAACAATAGAGGGGATGTGTGAAATCTTGGACTATGACCAGATAAAGTTGTTCAGTGACAGTCTAAGGTAAGTTTCAAAAAATTCTAGTAACATCAGCACAAGGACAAGCAGAGAGAGATGTTTGACAGCAAACAAGTTATGGGGTAGCAGTTTATCCCAGTTAAGGGGTAGCATTTTATGATCTTGCATTTCTGATTATCAGCCTCTCAAGTTCTGCAATTAATGCACAGAATTATCAGTTATTTCCTACATTTATTTCCATATCACTCATTTCCTACATGTGCTAATGCACATTTTGGGAAGTTAAAAAATCCAAACCAACAAAAAAAAGGCAAAAAAAATCCCAACCAAAAACTAAACCACCACCACTACCAAAAACCCCCCTAACATATAAAAAAACTCAAACAAAATAAAAAAATCCAACAAACCAAAACTAAGTTTTGGATAAGCTCTGTTTGAGAGCTTATCCAAACATTTTTACACTCGTGTAGAAAGATTAACAGCAAGACTTTCCATTCATCCAGTGTCTAAAAGAGGTACATGCCAATTCACAAAGAAATCAGGCAATTTAATGAAAGAAAAAATAAAATTCAGTGAGGTTATTAAACTGATAAATACTACTTGAGACTGAGAATGTTCCTGAACTCTGTAATGCTGAGAGAGTTGATTACGGGGAGAAATATAAGTATAATCTCTCCTTTTCTCACATTCTTTCTTAGGTATCTGATGGTGAACACTGACAGTGACAGACCACACTGTTCAATACACATTCAGTTTGCTGCAACATGGCTATTCTTTTAGTGTGACTTTCAAAACCTTACCCGTTTTCACTCTTAATATGAAATTAAGCATATTTGGAAACACTAAATTTGAAAAAAATCACAAAATTTGATTAGAAATGTCCTTGCAACCACTTGCCTATTCTGACTACTTGTGGTTTCTGCCAAGCCATCTTAGTTTATTTCATTAAAAGCTTCACAGCTGTTGATCCAGAACACCTTGTATCTCCACGTGACACATGGACTAGAAGTGATCTGCTGAGTTTTCATGCAAACTGATTCTGCACCTTTAGCTCTGCACCTTCATTCACAGGCTGTCTTGTCCCACTGCCACAGTGCTCTGACATTACTGTGCTTGCTGAAGGAAAGGTACAAACAAGCACAGTATCAGTGATGTCCACATGCAAACATTTCACCTCTGCTAAAAGGGAATGTTTGAATTTAAATCACTAAAACACTTCAGCAACTACAAAGCTCAGTGCATGAGTATTCCAAAGTTAAAAATTGTGACAACTGACTATTTAACTATTTATGTTTTAGTTTTGTTTTGATCTAAGAGCAGCTTTCATATTTTTAAAGACATTAGTTATTTCTTGTATGGTAAGATCATTCACATGGAAGTAGATGCAGTTTTTCTGCTGAATCAGATCCTAATTCATATCACATTTATCCTGCAGAAATGCCCTAGTTTTGTTGTATCATGCTATTGACTCTTAAAACAAAATTGTAATCTTTTCAGAACAACAGATTTCCTTAAAAGACTCTCACAGGCAGGTTTGATCTTTATATTACAAATTTCATTTCATTGTAAGCTCTCACATTTATATTGCTGCTTAACATGAACTCTCACTGAAATGTGACCTGACAATTTATAACTGTATTTATTCCTGTTAAGCTTTCTGCTTCGCAACTACTGAAAGTGGGGTATACTCATTGCAGAAATAATACTTCCTGCTATTTCCAACAATGAAGGTCACACCAAGCCTCACATGAAAGGAAATGTAATGTTTCATGTTTATCAGTTGTGGCACACTTTTTAAATTCCTTGTTATAACCATCTATAGTAGAGCATGTCTGGAAATTTCTTTTTTTCCCTAACTTCATTTTCTCTCTTTTAGGTCAGGAAAATTGTTTGTGTATATGGTACAGTCAGGGGAAAAATTAACAAACACACAGATGCAAAACTTACTGAGCTATACAGTTAAAACCAAACAAACCAGACCAAACCACTGAGGTTCAGGCCTGTCTGTGCCTGAGTTTCATGCACGTATTCCTACCCCATTAGCAAAATCTTACATTTTTGGCATATGCAAAGAAATGATCCCAAAGAGATCTATAAATTGTTGAGCTTCATGTTCATTTTAAACCAGATCAATATGAGAAACTGCACAGTTCTAGTTCCATGATGAAAGATAGTGTCGATTTTTAATTCAGTTTTATCTGCACACTAGTGCCTCAGTTCCTAGCTTGTCATCAGTAGCACCAGCCATAGCTACTCTGCTAATTTCTGCATTTCACATTTGTACATCACCCTTCCAAAGATATTGAAGGCTCAGAACAATAGATATTGCTGTCATGAAAAGACAGCTTCTGAAAATTAGAGTGCATATTTCTAGTTAAAAATTTTCTAGTTAAAAATTGGTTGCTTTTCCTTTCTGTATTTTGAAATATGCAGATATCATTTGTACTCTGTAAGTATATTTCCAGAGCTCTATTATATAAAAAATGCCCTAATGCATAATTCAAAGCAATAATATCAACAATTTGTACATCCAAAAATATTTATAGGATAGTTCTTAAATAAAAAAGGTACAGCTTTGGTAGACTAGTTACATGAGACACCTACTGAACATTCCTAGGGTATCTGTATTTACAACAGTTTAACACATTTAACACAAGATCAGTAGCTGGGTTGGGGGTTTTGTGTGCATGTTGTTTGCTTGCAGGGGGTTTTTTTTAAGCTAAAAATTTTTGCTACAAAATGGAGCATTTTCTGAACCAGTTATTAAATTCCTCATTATATTTCTCAATAAACCACATTTTGTTTGGAAATAATTATACCAGTTCCAAAGCACATAAAATAAGAACTTTCAAATGTTCACTTTAAGTGCCAACATTGCAGCACAACTGAAATTAGCACCCACAGCACTTTAGCACCCATAGCAGGAAATCTGTTAAAAAAAAGAAGAAAAGAAACACCATTCAAAAACTAATTCAGCTGTGAGTTTTGTGTTTGCAAAAGTGGTAAAAAATTTACTTTAAACCCTCATCCTTCCCATCTTCGTTAGGCTCAGCTCCACCGCCAAATTCTCTACCTCCTTCACCCTGCAGTGCAGGGGGCCAGGGAACAGGGGCTGTGGTCAGTTCATCACACGTCTCTGCCTCTCCCTCCAAAGGGGGAGGACTGATCATACTCTTCCCCTGATCCACTCCAGGAATCCCTTCCAAGGGATACAGTCCTCCCAGAACTTCTCCAACATGGGCCCTTCCCCAGGCTGCAGTTCTTCAAGAACTGCTCCACTGTAGGTCCTTCAGAGGGTCATAAAACCTGCCAGAAAACCTTTTACAGTGTGAGCTCCTCTCTTCATGGGGTCACAGGTCCTGCTCCAGCATGGGCTTCCCACAGAGTCACAGCCTCCTTTGGACACCTACCAGCTCCAGTGTGGGATCCTCCCCAGGCTGCAGGTGGATCTCTGCTCCACCATGGGCTTCCATGGACTGCAGGGGAACATCCTGCCTCACCATGGTCTGCACCAGGAGCTGCAGGGGAATCAGCCCCAGCACCTGGAGCAGCTCCCCGCCCTTTTCCTCTGACCCTGGCATCTACAGAGTTGTTTCTACCACATATTCTCACTCTGTTCTTCCCTGGCTGCCATTAGTCCTGCACTAAAACTTCTCCCCCTTCTTTAATTTGCTGTCTCAGGAGTGCTACTGTTGTCACTAATGGGCCCAGCCTTGGCCTGCAGTGGGTCTGCCCTGGAGCTGGCTGGCACTGGCTTTGTGGACATCGGGGAAGCTTCTAGCAGCTTCTCACAGAAACCACCCCCACAGCCCCCTGCCACTGAAACTTTGCAATACAACCCAAATACAGCTGTAGTGCTGCTGTTTGGGTTTCAGCTTCAGCCCTGAACTTTCAGCAGGCAGAGGTAATTTCCATCAGCAGGACACAGTCTCCTCATAGTTTACAGAAAAATAATGTCCCATTTGCTTTTAAAATGATAATTCTTCTGAAATATGGCAACCTTCTAAGCCTAATTCCCTGGATACTTTCAAACTTCTGGGTAGACTTGCACAGCCATCAGTTTAAGGGACAGCAGGGCTGCAGCCTGAACTTGGTGGTGAGGACAGCAGGACCATCATCTGCTGCTGCTCCACATACATCAGCAGACTCGACTTCTCCTGTCCTTAAGGATGAGACAACAGAGCAAACAGAACACCTTTTGATGTTTAGCATCTTGTTGTGGTTTAGAGGTTTCGGAAACTGGAAATCGGGCAGAAACACCAATTTGTAGTGGTTTTCATTTGCCTATTTGAGTTTCTGGCTAAATGCCAGCACACTTACTAAAATTACTTAATTTTAGTTATGAGATAAGGATTAGAAGTAGGTAAAGCAGGTTTAGACTTTAAGGAATATAAAGAGAATTTATTAACAGACTTAAAATAGGAATAATAACAATCAGAAATCAGAACAAAACTTTTAGAGCACCCTTCTTTCCCCCCACCTCTCCATTTCTTTCCCACTGACCATACAAAAGACACTTTGAATTTTAGTTAATTTACCACCTCTGGAACAGTTCTTTTCTCAGTTCATGTAGGGAGAGAAGTTTTCTCTTGCTTTATCATGTTGATTCCCATAGGAAATACAGTTCCTATGGTTGTCAGCCTCACAACAAGTAGCCGTCCGGATGAAAACATCTACTTGTTCTGGAAAATCCCTCCCACTTTAGTAGGTTTCCCAGGACCACTGAAGTGGCCATATGGTCATGGAGGTACTCTTTTGAGGACGAACATTTTTGTTACAGAGGCAACGAAATCCCCTTTTCTCATTACTGACAACACAAGTTGTCTTCTATTATTCCCAGGGTAAGGAATTTTTACACAAGAGTCTTAGTCCACTGGCTGTAGCTAGAACATTACATCTCCCTTTTTTCACTCTTTAGACCATTGTCCATATACTACAGGGTATATTATAGCTGAGTTTATCAACATGTCTTTTACAAGAGAACTTTCAGTCTTGGTTAAGACACTCCTCATCTTCTCCTTTTTTGGATAATGGCTTTGTTACATTCATTAACTTGGAGTCTTTATGTTGTACCTTTTGTAGGTGTTTTCATTTTTTCTCTTTTTGTGTGGGAGGAAAACGGATGTTTTCAAGTCCCATCCTGATATTGAAAATAAAACGTTAATTTGTCTTTCAGCTGGGTGATGGTCACATGACCTCTGCCCACATTGTTCAAGTGTAGCATTCTCAGCGTTTGAGCTGAGGGAGAGAAGTTCGTCTGCGCCAGTCTCCATCCAACCTGCACCTGAGCTGCACAGGGCCACCTGAGCCCTCTCTCCTGCACTGGGCTGTGCGGGGAGCTGACCCAGCCTGGGCTAGGCGGGGCGGAGTCAGCCAGGCACCTTGGCCGGGGGCAGCAGAATGAAGCCTCTCTCAGCTCAGGTGGAGCTGACCTGGTTCCCTCTTGCATGGAGCCGCCATGAGGAACTGAAAGACCAGCCTGGGTTCTCCCTCCCCTCCCCCTCCGTGCCATCTCTGCTGGCAGCCTCAGGTCACGTGGCCTGGGCAGACCTCACCAGATGGCACGGAGGAGAGAGAAAGCGACGTCTTTCCTCGGCAAGCTGGAGGTCTAAAAGAGGGCCTCTCCAAGTTTTCTCGTGGTTTTAGGAGTTCTGGAGGCAGAAACCGTAATACCTCCTTTTGGGTATGCCATTTCTGGGTCGCCCTCCTTCCTTCTGTACCAGGAGTTTCGACTAAGGTTACCCCACGACACATCTATAAAGGATGAAAATAATTTCCAGGCAGGACATGAAAGACGACCAGACCAGAAACACTTTCCCGAAACCTTCTTCCTCAGTATCTCCTCTAGCAAGTCATGGTTGCCAAAAGAACCTTATTAAAGCAAAGACATGAAGCAATCTCGTGTAGTTGTTCTCAGTGGTAGCCATAATTTTTGTACAGTTCTTGTACTACTTACTGTTTCAATAGCTCGCACAAACCTGTCCCAGCTGTCTCCTGTTGGCTTGGCCACCCACACTTTCTCAGCACACAGACAATGCCCTTTCTTCCCAGGCTATTGAGCTGAACAGCACCGCAGGGTAACAGCAAAGCCCAGCTAACTGGCAATCTGCATCACTTTCCCTGAACGCAAACTGACTCAGAATGATTCTGGCACTAGAAATTCACCTTACAGTAATGTAGGCCTTGGCACTGAAGGAGAGGAGGAAAGCAGGAAATTGTTCAGAAATTCAATTATTCTCTTTTCTCTTTCTTTTTAAGAGTGTCCACTACGTAACAGAAACCTAGCACAATCTTTTGGCCAGTCTAAGATTTAGGTTTCAAACACCCACTAAACCTCTTCAAGACCCATGGTGGTCTTCCACCAGCATAAGGCTCAGTTCTCCTAGCCTGGTGTCTTCAAAGGCTAGTAACTAGCTTGTCCTTCTTCTGCAGATTTTAGTTACTCTTCTACCTCAACCCTAATTTCAAGAGCGATGATCCCTACCTGCTCAAGAGGTGCAAGAAAAGAGTAATGTGCAAGAGGACACCAACAACTGCATTTTTGCAGGCTTGGCTTTGAAGGAAAACTGTCCCTGGAGAAACCCAGAAGATCCAGGAGGGGCAGCTGCTGCCAACAAGCCTCATGCCCCCTTCTGTTTTATCCCCATGGTACAGCCAGGCCCAACCTGACCTCCAGCAGGCTGCTTCTGATTCTTTACCAAGTCACGGCACACCTTCCCAAAAACAGCTAGACACCTTGCACACAATAGCTGGGGCTTCATGCCATTATGATCTGGTTAATGAGAAATGCTTCTGTCCAAATTAAGGTGCTAATGAGACCATAGGCCAAAGTCAGGAATAAGGATTTTTTTTTTAACTGTGAGGCAGAAAAAACAAATAGAAAGAAAAGAGTGAGGCAGAGGAGAGAGAGAGAGAGATCACGCAGAAAATAGTCACTACTCATGGTTCCAGCAGTGTCCCACTGGTGCTTTTTTATCCTGGGCCTCTAGGTGGAGGCATCCTGGAGTCCTTCTTCTGGGGGAACCCACTTCATACAGTCCAAGTTCCAGGTGTCCACAGGGTGGTCACAGGTGTTCCTGTAACTTGGGGTGGCATGTGTATGAGCAGTTGTTTCCTTTCCCAGTTTGCCAGAGTGGGAATTTTTTGTCTCCATGTGTTAATTAGGTTGAGTTAACTACATCTCACCTCCATCAGACCGGGAATCAGCACCTTCCTGTCGTAAATTTCTCTTCTCTGTGCTTATCTCAAGTTCCTGCTGTGGTGATCCATCTTTTAGCAAGTTCCTTCTGTGGCCTTGACAGTATTTTCAGATGGGCAACTGTGGTCTTTTAAGTCCCCACACACCCCTGTAATCATGCACAGCAGCTCTGCAGGCCCCTGGCCACTGCCCTGCATGCCTCTGGGCACCCACAGCTTTACACTGCTGTCCTCTCTGCTAAAATTGTCTGCTCTGGCCACGCTCAGGCCACATATCCCAGATGCCCCTCCCTGACAGTGCAAGCAAAAGGCTGGGACTCCAGCACTCATTAGACTGGATCAAGTCCTCAGTAGGCACCTAGCCAGCAGACTGCCAGATATCTGGAAATAAACCATCCCAATAACAAACTCTTTCCAGTTGTCTTGTCATTTTATGGCTGAATTACAGATCTTGGATCTAATATGAGATCTTTCCAAGTCTGTGTAAAGTTATATTGAATAAAACCCAAGCGTGGGCATGAGTTCAACTAAGGTTAAAAGGTGGATGCCCATTTCCTACCAAAACCTAGCCAAAAAACCCAATATTGTTAGAAACATTGATGAAGATCTGTGGACATGATTTGTCCTGAGATAGGTGTTGAAAACTGGCCTTGAAAATGTGGTTTTCTGCAGAGGACAACCAGATTGTGCCACCCAGTTTTAGCAGCCCCTGGGCTCCAACATGGGCTGCACAAACCCCAGGAGTGAACAAGAATATCCACTGTGGTGTGGGGAGAAATCAGCAGAACTTCCATTTATATTTATTTTATAGCAAAAACAAATAAACAAACAAAAATCCCAACAACAACAAAACCACTTCGGAAATAAATTAAGCTTTACTAATATATAACATACAAATTGACACCAGTGTTTCCACTCACCTCAGTTATCAGAGCATCCCAGGTCATGCACAGTGCCAAGGTCTCCTCAGTGAAGAGAAGATATTGGACAGCACAGAGGGCTTCACACAGTGCCCTCCCTCATTTGCTCACTTTCAGTGTATTGCTACATAGTGCAGTTCATATGGACCTGCTTAAGTGCATTTACAGCATCTGTGCTCACCTCTTAACTAAACTACCCTTCCAAAATGGACACAGAGCTCACAGAGCTTCCTGCAAAGAAACTGCAGGTGGAAGACAATCCTGATACTCCAAGAAAGCAAGAACATGGCAAAGCTGACAGATTTCCTGTTCATTGTAGGTGGAGCTTATTTAATAATACACTACACAAAACTGATGCTTAACTGGGTGACAGAATTAACAGATACTGAAATTCTCTGTATTGGTCATTATTAATACAGAGGGCTCATTTCACCTGCAGCATGTGGGTACCCCTAAGACTACAGAAGTTTACCTTGTCTTTTCCAGAAAGAGTAGTTTTCTGTAAATATTTTTATAAAATGGCATAGCACAACCAGATTATAGAATATGATTTCTTCATTTAAGAAAATATAGAAATATATTCATTTGTGCTGCATGCAAGAAACTGTTCAAATTTAACTACCTCAGCAAATTTAGACTGTTACTTCCAGCTGTGATTTCAGTCCATGCAGGGGGGTTTATCAATCAAATTGGAGTAATTTATGCATACTTACTACCTACCTAATTCTTGGGAGCTCTAAAAACTTTGTCTTCAGTCCCTCTTGCTCATGGAAAGAGGGCATTAATGTGGAAAAAAACCTCTAGCAGGGATCCTCAGGACAACCCTATATAGCAGAACGCAGACAGTACATTCTCAGCTGATGAAACAAACTGATTTACCCCTCAAAATTTAATTCAAATTGAAGTGGATACCCAAGTTCAGAATCTATGTATCCACAAAACCAAAAAAGAGGGATTCATATTGAAATCTCAAGATTTGTAACGCTGAAGCAGTGAAGATTTCTTGCTATTTTGTTTAGGTGCACCACAACAAACTTGCTAGCCAATGCAAGAAATGAACAATAAAGAAAACACTAAATTAATGTGCAATGAATTTAAGACCCATTTATAAACCCATGCCCCAAGTGTCAAATGGTCAAACCAAGTGGAGGCTTACATAGTCACCCACAGATAACTGCCTCAAAAATGAAATAAATATTTTGTAGCTATGCTGTCTCAAACTGAACCACAGAATGGCAACTGTTTATCTATGCCTCTTCATGTCTAAGCAATGGCCAGTCAGTGCCAGCACTTCATGCATTTGAAATATGGTATAATAGTACATCGACACAGAATTCTGTTGCAAAAGCCCTTTAGGATCATCGAGAGCCCAACCACTCTCAGCATTGCCAAGCCCATCACTAAACCAGGTACCACATCTATGCGTTTTAAATACCTCCAGGGATGGTGACTCCACCATTTCTCTGCGCAGCCTGTTCCAGTGCTTGAGAACCCCTTTGAAGAAGAAATCTTTCCCTAATATCCAAACTAAACCTCTCCTGGTGTCATTTCAGTTAACTTCCTTTTGTCCTGTCACTTGTTTTATGGGAGAACACATTGATCCCCCACCTGGCTACACCCTCAGAGTCCCCCCTCTAAGCCTTGTTTTCCAGGCCGAACACCCCCAGCTCCCTCAGCCACTCGTTACCAGACTTCTGCTCCAGACCCTTCCCCAGCTCTATTGCTCTTCTCTGGACTGGCTCCAGCCCTTCAACATCCTTCCTTGAACTGAGGCCCAGAAATGAACACAGGACTCAAGGTGTGGCCTCACCACTGCCCTGTATAGGGGGACTATCCTGCTGGGACTATCCCTGCTCCTACTGGCCACACCATTTTTGATACAAGCCAGGATGCCTTCTTCAGGATGCTGGCTCGCATTCAGCTGCAGTTGACCAGCACCCTCAGGTCCTTTTCTGCTGAGTACCTTTCCAGCCACTCTTTCCCCAGCCTGTAGCTCTGCCCAGGACTATATAGGCAGGACTTGGCACTCCACCTTGAGATTTTTGTTCAATTAATCTCAGCCCATTGATCCAGCCTGTCTAGGTCTCTGCAGAACTTTCCCACCCTCCAGCAGATTGACATTCCTGCTCAATGTAGTGTCATCTGTAAACTTACTGAGGCTACACTCAATGCCCTGGTCCAGATCAGGGGTAAGACCAGATGTCACCTGCATGTAACCCCACTCATCTCCACTCTCTGGGCGCAAACACACAGCCAGTTTTTACCCAGTGAGGAGTGCACCCCTCTAAGCATTATGACAATCATGCTTTCAAATTCCTTGCCAGAAAGATGAAATTTGTTCAGCATATCCTAAAACATTACTTCATCTAGGACTGTAGGAAAGGGGGGGAAAGGCAAATTTTACAAAACTATCTTTATTTTATTTCTTACATTAAACAGGGATGTATGTCAGTTTTAGACATCCAGCCATTGTTTACTCCATTACTATAGACAGGAAGAAAAAGTATATAAATGCAATTCATATTGGCATACTTACATTAGTGCTGACTGCTTTACTAGAAGAAAACCCTCTTCTGCATTGAAATAAAGCATTTTAAAAAACTGCTGAAAAGCAAGTGCCTTGCTAGTCATTTCAGCAAATAAACAGCTTTTATATATTCAACCATAGTAAGTCCATAATATTCACACTATCTTGTTACAGAGTTTGGATCATACAAACACTGTAGACATCAAAAACCTCCAAGAATAAAACTCATCAAGTGTCTGAGAAATACACAAACCACATGTACAAACAACAAATTTGGTCAAGTACTACAAAGAAGGATGTGTTTCCATAAGAGAATGGTCAAGTGACCGCCTTCTCAGCTCAAACAAAAAACAAAGAAGTAACTTCATGAGTTTGAAACAATCAGGACCACACTCTGGTGGAGTGGAAACATATGACCTGTTATACAGTGAGTTTTTGTAGGCCAAGTTCAGGTTTTCTAAAACAAAAACTTAAGATCATGAACAGTAATTATGACAAAGATCAAAGTATACATATGAGCACATAATCCAAACAATAAAATACACTCTTGCCTCTTAATGAAAAATAAATTACAAAATAAAATTAAAATCCTTGTAAATGCAATGATTAATTCAAAGGTGTACCTTTGCTTTCATATACATTTTAAATGCTATCACAAAACAGATTCAAAATAAATAAGTATGCCAAAAGAATCTGTCTTTAGCAGATGAAGAAAAAGATGCTACTTAGCTCTGGAAGAATTCTAAAGAAAGAGAGATAATCTGTGTTTTGATCAATAAATCTTGTCTAGTCACTTCCATCTTCCACAGCCCTTCAACAACTGGCAGTTAAACATGATAAAACCACAACTCTTGTCATTATAGCTTTAAAAGAAGCATACATTTTATGAAGAAGAAAAACTAAAATGGGCTGTCTTGCCTACAGAACTGTTGGTTTGTTCATTTTGCAAGCACTACATCAGACTGTATAAAAGCACCTGACACATCCTTGCCATCCTGTGATACTAGTGACCTTACACTGCAAGACAAGAAAATTCCAGGAAAAAAAAGGCAGGAAATTTGAAATGCTCTAGGCTAGTATGCAGTGAAGGTAGAAGTCTAACTCACTTCCATTGCATTTGTTTTCTAAATTAAAGACCAAAATAAATTCACTAATACACATCCAGCTTTATATGGCATGTCCATATTTTTAAGTTAAAACCAAGCTGTCAATCACCAACTACACCTTAGTGAACACACAGGCTTTAATACTTATTCTGCTTTAACCAGATTCAATATTTGCTCTGTAGAACTCTTTTGAAGGTAATCCGATCACGTTAACATTACCAGATGTACAACTCAAATTATACAAACATTTGTATTCTTTGCACACTCTTATAATTTCTACTGTACTGTGATTTTCATTGTAGGCAAACTAAAAGCAGGTTTTCAAACCATGAGCATACTGAAAATACTTTCTGTTCATTAGTAGCACCAGTATTTTGATAACTGTCAACAGTTATACCAGCATCCCCAGTATCTCTAGACAGTGACAATTTGACTAGAGTAACAATATAACTAACCAGTAATACTGAGGCAAAAGAAGAAAAACAATGCAAGTGACAAAATAAATCTTAAGATTTTATTATTTTGCAATATGGTTGTGTACCCGTATTTTTCTTCGACATTTTTGAAGAAAATTGCTTTAGATACACTGCTACAAACTCAAATAACCGATCTATGACATCCGTCTTCATCTAAGACACTGCTACTACTTCCTAGGAAAGAAGAAATACTTCTCAAGTTCAGTTTTGCTCAAGATACTGTTCATTTCTATCATTTCATTGGTCCATATGTTGATGGTCAAAGAAGCACTCCTATTTGACAATATCTTAAAGCTTTCAGAATAGTCGAATTAAAGAAACAGAAGACGGATGCAGAACAACCAAATCAAAGCACAAAGGCATGACATTGTTTCTCAGGGAGTCCTTGGAAAATGTGTTTATTATGGAGGTTTTTGCATTGGGTTGTGTTGTTGGTTTTTTTTTAAGATCACGAGACAACAGTTGAAGAAATAAGCATTTTCCCATGTTCTATTTGGTTCTAGTCATTTGTTGCGCTGAATGGTTTTCCTTTTCCTCCGCTTGAAAAAGCAGCAGCACCTGCAAGTGTGACACGAATTACATATGATATAAAAAGAAAACACAAAACTAAACTCTTTACTGTGTCTCATCTGAAGTATGTAGCTCAGGTGTAGCCAGCACCACAAGGAACACATTAAGCTCTATTGCAGGCAATTAAATTAATAGAGAAAGAAACTGAAGTAGAGATATTTCTGACACATTTCACCTTTTTTTGGAAAAAAGTATCAAACTAAAAAAGCTATAATGCAAGTAGCTATTAGGTTTAGAGTATTGATGAGATTATCAAAAGCACAGGTATTACAGGCTGACTTAAAAATGCATTTGTAAGAATATTCTATTACCTGAGTTTTCTTTCATATTAACTGGCAATATGCCAAATAGAAGCTTGTGCTTACCACTGTGTTACCTAAACTGTGCACTTAAAACACTATTGTTGCTAAAACAAGAAAACAATTTGAGCTTCCTTTGTCAATCACAACTTGGAAAAACTTTCTCCAAGGCTATTCCACAAGATATTTTAGAAGAAAATGTTCATGAACAATGTAATTAATGTTCTGATCTAGTAGTGTGATAATACTACCACAGTGGAAAATTGTAGCTTAAATATAAAGAACACTGATATTCTCTCTTCAGCTTTATTGCATACTACACAAATGAAACCAAAACTGACAAATACTGTGAATTTCACCCAGCAAATGGAGACAATCTGAAACTACCTGAGAGAATACTACAAAATGAAAAAAAGTTGGAGGGAGTTAGATATAGATAATATAGAGGAGGACTGCAGAAGTCCAGAAAGCACTTTTGAAAATAAACTAAAGAGAAAAGCAACAAATAACACAAAAATGAAAAAATAAAAATTAATTCATTTAAATTGCACTGTTAGGCTTATTTTAAGCAATTCCCAGGTCCTGAACACCACCTTTAAAAATAAAGCTTCACACTAAAGTGGTCACAATGTGTGTGATCAAAACTGAACATGCAAGCTGTCTACTTTAATAGAGCTTGCCCCATGGAGTTCTGTGGTATGGTTATTGAATTCTCACTTGCAGCACTATACACTGAAGAGTCTTAAACTATGAAGTACAGTAGTAGTAAAAATATAAATGTACTGCATCAACAGCCTTGATCAGTAAATCCTAAAGTTCACCAAGCATTTTATATCACTAAAATTCAAAAGGAATCCAGATGATTTAGTTTGGAATATGGGAAATGGGGAAAGCATTTTAAAATCAGGGAGAATAAGGGTCTAAAAATAAGGTTCTACAGGGGGTGAGAACAACATCCAAAGTAAGGGAAGACAGAAGTTACCTTCTCAAAATATCCAAGGCACCCTGTTGCTCAGTCACTGAAAAAGTAGCAGTGGGCAGAGGCAGACCAGAACTGCTCTGAGAGTTACATAACTTTCAGCAGAAAAAAACATTGGTTATTGATGAAGAGGAAGCCCAAAATTAAGATTCAGTAGGGGCAACTACACAGGAAAGTACATTTACAGCTAGCAGAAGTATCATACAGTATTTACTAAATTTAAAGTACTTCTTAAAGAAGAGATAGAATTGGTTTTGAAGGGTAGTAGCCACCGACTGTAAGTCCCCCGAAACTACTAACCCTTTTTTTATTATCTGCCTATAACCACTAATATTCATTATCACTTAAGCTTTGAACTTAATTGTAGATCTATGAACTCAAATTTAGTTTAATTCTTCTTTCACACCAAGTATTTTATATACGTATATGCCACGTATCAAAGCAAAGCAGGGCTCCTTCCCTTTCAACATGATTTATCCTATGATCCTGTAGATGAGGAAATCCTACCCTCAACTGCGATGGTAAATCACTCCTACACTTGTTTGTGATTAGCAGGCCTTAGGGAAAGCCTACAAAAAATTTTGTCTTGATTTATAACATTAGCATATACAGAACCCAGGTTACACAAGTAACTGTAGTAAGATGGAAGTACAGCAGACAGTTAATTTATACTCTAGAACAGCTATCTAGATTTTTAACTCTTCACTCTTTAAATAAATGTTGCTTATATGGAGTATCACCCAGGTAGATCAGACTTAAATGTTTAGGACTACTTGGATCCTCTCTGCAATTCAGGGACACTATAGGTTTTCTTGCTTTCCTTATTAGAGAATTTCAACTCATTCTTGCTGCAAATCTCATACTGTGTTTTACTCCTTCTGCATACCCTATTTAGTTTGCTACTTCTCTCTCAACCAGAGAAAAAGGGCACCATGCAATGGTGAATTCAAAAGCTCTATTTTTAACCAACATAAAGTGCTGCTTTTTTAATCCTCTGCTCTTCCGTAGCTCACGTAATACTACTACAATGAGTATAATTTTTATTAACAATTGATTTGTTTGGGTTTTTTTAATTATAAAAACTATTCAACTGTATTTCAGTTCAGGGAGAAATCACTAAATGCTGAAAATTTTTATTTGGTGTGGAAAAATAAATATCTTGTTAATATATAATATATCTAAAAAAGGACTAAAGGAATGCAAATTCCATGATGAACTGTAAATCATAAACAGGACTGTTTTGGAAATCTGAACTGAAGTACACTGAAACACTGTGTATTTTTAAATCTAGAAGTGCTAGACTTCAAATTAGCTTCCAAGGCCAAATAAATGTAATTTAAAAAAATATGCACCTTTACATGGGATTAAGACAGATCAGATTCTTTCGCCTGACAATAAATTTTATGAAAGAAACATAAACCTGAATTAGAAATCCATAGTGCATAATCTCTCAACAAGTATAATTCATAACAGAAATGCAGACTTGTTCTTAAGAATACTGTCACTAGAGGGTGTTATTGTCACTTATATGTAATACAGGTATTACATTGTTTAAAGCCATATTTAAAGCTATAGTTAGGTGCATTATTAAGGACTATTAAACCACAAATTTATTATACTATTCAATATGCATGCAAAATACAGAAGAGGTAAATTTTATAAATTTCTACTTCTAGGAAAGGATTTTTTCTAGATAAAGCATTTCATGACTGCTAACCATTATCTGTAGTTTATGTAACATTTCTAGAGCAGGCAGTATAACAGCAAAAAACACTGCACTTTTCCTGTACAATCTAAAGTGACCTTTGAGGTGTTACCTAAGGTAGCAACCTCAGCGTTATGGTTCTGAACACTTCTTGTCCTTAAGAAAGATATTATCGCACCTATTTTCCTATTAAATACCCTTCCTTCCACCATTTGAGCAGTGCCTTAGGCCAGCATTCTAAAGCAACTTAATTTATCATTTGTGTTTAGATAGCTGTGTTTTTATATTTGCCATCAAGCACATGGCAGGCACTTTACTGCAGCATTAGTAACAAGTGTTTAAAGTCGCAAAAAAGATGCAAGATGCAAAAAGGACAACCATATAATCATTTCCTGCTTGCCCTTCTCTGCCTTCCCACAGAACAGCCTTTTGGTTATCCAAATCACACATGCTTCATAGAAGCAACTGTTCTGATGGCGAGCAAACAGTAAAGACAGGTTAATTACTCAGTGATAAATGAAAGACCATCTGTAGAAGATTATAAATAGACCTGTAGATGCCTAAGTGTCAGGGCAGCATGGTGATCAGTGATCAGGTTAGTTTTCTTCTTGCTTTACAACTTCAGTAAGTAACAACTGAAATAGGTCAGAAAGCTACTTCTCTAAAAACCCAAACCAACAAAAATAACCAAACCAACAACCCCCTCTGACCCCAACACTCACAAACAAAAAAAACCAAACCCACCAAAATGCCCAAAACACAACACCCACTGCTAAGTCATGCTAGCTGCACAACCACCATGAAAAGACACGGCATAAGATTCAGAATATATACTGCACATAAGTATGTAAATATTTACTGAACAATTAAACATTTGGTTAAATGTTGGTTAAATGTCCCAAAACAATAAAATTCTTACTGAAGAAAAAACCCCCAAACTTATCCTTTCTGATTTACAGCATTTCACTGAAATGGTAGAAGAAGCTCTAATATTCAGCTAAATTACATTTGTGTTCATAGTTAAAATCATACATAATGAGGCTAATCCCACATGAGGGGCACCCTTTTTAAAATCTTTTAAATGAAGATATAGTCATGCTAAGTTTCTAAAACTAAAAAAACATCTAGAACAAAGAATGAAGCATTTCTAAAAAAGATTCAAATTTGTCTCCTCACAGTATGAGGAAATGTTACAAACAGAAGATAGGAGCAAGACAGGTTATGTTTGTTTGGTGGAGAAAAGATTATGAAACAGGCACAAAGTGAGAGTCTTTTGAGAAAACGATGTCTCCTCAAAACCAAAAATATCCATGTCACAGACATGAAGGATACTAGTAATCCCATTCCCTTAACGTATTCTGCAGTGTAAAATCTATAAACAAAGGTATAAATATCTGACAATCCCTTTTGATACTAGGCTTGTTATTACCATGTTAAAATGCAAAATTAGCTGTATCTTCTGAAGTATTCTTTCTGAAAAAATATGTGACCTATGCATTGATGTTTGATAGGAGAGGGGGTGAGGGTGAGTGGGCATGCATGTATGTTAATTACTGCTAAAATATAAAACAACTTCAGAATGAAAGAAACTACCCCCAAAAAAACCTCCAGTCACAGAAGAAACAGCAGCTTAAACAGACAGTGCTAAAACGCTAATTTGAGTGTTACATACTCAAAAAAACCAAAAATTAATCAAAAGAGTAAATTAGTAAGACTAGTTATTTTGTCTGTAACAAAACCAGTTAACAGTAGGCCAAAAAGGTTCAGGGATGGCATATCTGTCCATTATTTATTGATGTCAGAAAAAGTGAACTTCTACACTTCAGGTGAGCATCTTGGCTCCTGAGAACTCTCTTAACTTTCTGCAGATAACTAAGTAAAGTAGGTAACTAAAAATGTGTTTAATTTTGCTAAGCACTACTCAACTGCAAAAAATTTAATCTTTTTCTGTGTGTACATGAGCTGAGCATAAGGAAGATCATCACTGTGTTTATTTGAAGAAAGGGGACAGGGAATTTATCTATGGGTAGCTTATCAACATCTGACCTCTCTGGGATTTTGTTTCAAATATATATATAACAAAACTGTATTCTTGACAGTAAAGTAATACTGTACTCCATAAAGACGGAAGCAAAGAATTTAGTTCTTCTCAGTGCTCACAGAAAGCCAGTGCAAAAATGTGGCCCTACAGACACCTCCATTCAAAATTATTAATTGCACATGCAAATAAAGCTTACCTACCAAAAGCAGAACCTGCGGAACAACTGTTTCAAGAAAAAATTGTACTTTGAGAAATTTCCCTTTTCCTAAAAGTTAGGAAAATGGGTCCTAGAAAAATTACTGAGACTGAATTGTTCTGCTACTAATGTATCCTTCATACCTGTGTGCCTCTATTTTATGATAAACTAGATCCATACCCTAGTAAAATCCTATTTCAAGCACAATTATAAAATACAACATCTTTTTTTGTACTATTTTGCAAGTTTACTACTCAAATATATAAACATTAGCTGTCCATCCTATATTAACAGACCTTAATATTTTTTCCCTTTCATTACACTATAACATTAAGGAACCCTGAAGTTAGTTTTAGTGTTGTCAAAGACTAATACTCTGGGTAAATACTTTGTTTACAGAGATAACTGGAAATTATTACTTATTCATGTGAGTTTTTTTTCTAGATGTTAATACACTAGTTGAATGCTATAATGTCTGGAAAGAATGCTTTCCCCTTTCAGAATAGAAAGTAAGAAAAAATATTCTAGTACCCATTAAAAAGATTGACATAAAGTACATCACAGACTACACAAAAGCAAGCAGGATTTGAAGCAGGCAGAACAGCTCCTGAAGTAAAAACAGTTAATTTCATAAAAACAGTTAATTGTTTCACAGAATTAAAATGTATTTTGTCATTTCTAAATAGACACTTAATTTTTAAGTTCTCTGAAATTAGTTTTAAACCCAATAACAAGAACAAAGCTCCTGGGGCTATTTCTGCCTGCCTGTGCTGCATAACTCACCACATGTTCAACACTTTCTGGCAGCTATACAGAAAAAGAGTAAGGGAAAAAAGAGAGTCAGAATACAATATAGAAAAAGAATTTTACATTGTCCATGCGTGGTTTTTGGCAGTCAGAATACTATCTTAAAATAAATACTTCAAAATGAGTTGAAATATCAAACATGCATTCACTTCTCTAGCCAGCATAGCACGATACGTGACTGAAGGCTTAGCTTAAAAAAGCAAAAGCGATAGGAACTCCACTATTCAAAAACTTCCAAGTCAAAATTAAGTAGAGCACTGTAGTTTTGCCCTTCACCAATGGCTATTTAGTTCAGACAGTATTTCCTGAAAAACTACGTAAGAAAAATATTGAAGCAGCAGAGCACACAAGATCCAAAGAACACAAAAAGAAGGACATACTTTGTTTCATCCATTACTTCTACTTCTGCAGGAGCTGTGATGGGTGCATTTGAACGGCCTGCAGTTGGGTCATCTGTGTTCAGCTCTCCATTTGTTGAGCTTACTACCTGAAATCACAAGAAAGACTTGAAATTATGCTAGTGCCAGGCATACACTTGTCAATTTCTAAGGTTACAATACATCTCAAAAAATCAGTAATTTTTGTTATTTCCATTGTTTTTATTCCAGTATCT
The DNA here is from genome assembly GCA_013400955.1 of Drymodes brunneopygia. NCBI lineage: Eukaryota > Metazoa > Chordata > Aves > Passeriformes > Petroicidae > Drymodes > Drymodes brunneopygia. The sequence continues at coordinate 19,727 of VZTZ01028772.1, read as the reverse complement.
TTTCCAGATTTTATTCTGGCATCCCTGTGCTCTTGTAATTTGCCTTTCATATCTATTAGTGGAACTGACATCTACATGACAGACTCAAGGTGAGTGCATGAAGCAAAGCAACTCTGTGGATCAGGTTTGCTTATCTCCCCCACATGTCTTCAGACCCTTAACGGAAGGCACTAAGCACTTTCTCAATACCAATTCAGTGAGTCTAACCCTACCTCTGCTCCTTCAGTGTATTTATGCTCCTTAGCTCTTTATTTTAGAGTAAATATGAAGGCCTGATTCAGTTGTATCTCAAGAACCACGCACCAGAAAGGGGTAGAACTAAGACCATCTTCTAGACCTAAGAGTAGGGATGGTATCTGATTTTTAGGACACAAAAACACCTACTGCCAAAAAAATTAATAAAAATTAGATTAACCTTCATTCCTATTAGTTTACAGTCAAATTCCTATGTAAATTGTTCAAGTCACTGTGAAAGCTGTGGTTCTCTGGGAGTATTTGTTTTGACCTTAAACCAAGTGGAACCCAATATTCTCCCAGTACCATCCAGCTTTTTTGCACTACAAATGGAGCCATTCCAGAGGACTCTATGTTATTCACCCCACAGAACACAAAAAGGAAGATGGTTAACTAGCTGTAGAGAAGTGCCTGACTGATCAGAGCTGCTGACAGTGCTAACTGACCCATTAAAGGGTTGACTGACACCATGGAGATGTCTACTAGCTACTACTAGAACTAGTACTATGCTAGGCAAGGCAGCAAGCATAAAAATATAATTCTGGACAAATAATAAGAGTTTGCAGAAAACATCTGTAAAAATTAATCAACTATAAGAGTAATCCATAATTCAAGATTATTACCAGCTGTTGCCTGATGATCAGAAATTAGGGTAGATGAAAGGAGAGGGAAGGAAAATCATCACCATGTATTATTTCCTTCACTCTTCCAAGCTCTCCTCTTATTATAGCACTTTTGTCTCATCTGTTTATAACCAGAGCTAAGAGCCTAGTCTATTGAGATTGTTTTGTTGTTCCTACTGTAACTAAGTACAGCGCTTCAGAAGTTTGCTGCACTCAAGGCATTTTTCATGCCCTTTGCTGACATCAGGCCAAGTTTTCTCCATTTTCAAATTTCACTAAAATAGGAGCCACTGCCAAAAAAATCCCTGCAGGCTTGTAACAAAATAAAAGATATGTGAGATTGCAGAGTCAAACTACTTAAATTTTAGTCAATGTAACTAAAGGAATCATGGGAGACTGGACTTTATTCCTGCAATGATAAGTAAGCAAATGGAATTTCAACTAGGTATCTTAAGCTTAGTTTTGTATCACTGGGCATGACAGAAGCATTTCACATTCAGTGACAGAAATAGGTAGGAACTGTACTTTAACAAACCTTAAAATGGTGGGGCAGGCATCAAGGGTTATTACTTATTGGGTTTTACAGAGTCACAGAATATTCTGAGTTGTCATCATTGTACATATTTACTAAGAAAGGGGATATAGTATGATCCTGACCACCTCATCAAGTATCTTACTGTGAAGATCATTTTATTGCTTCTTGTGAAATATCCAGAGTGGAAAAGAGTATCAGAACTATTTGCTAGCTAAGACAGGACCAGTCATAAAAATGCAAGGGTAAAAAACTTGGCTCAGCTTGATCACCAAACCAAATGAGTTTGGTTCCAAAGGAAGCACAGAAGCACAGAATGGTTACAGTTGCAAGGGATCTCGCTCACATGGAGCTCCCTGCGCCTAACTATATAACTAACCACAACTACAGCCTGCACTAATCCACATACAGCAATGTCACCCAAATCATGTTGTAGTCAACCTTGCCTGCAGCCCTAATAATGCAAGATTTCTACTACATAATCTAGACTTAGAAAGAACTTTTCTAAAAAGAACCTCAGGTCCGTGCTCAAGATTGAGTAACAGTGGTTGATGAGAAACAGAAGCCTTTGTCTTCAGTTTACTCAAACAGAAGTAGGGAACATCATGAAATAACAAGACAGGTATATGCCCCTCTCTGGACAGGAAGCAAACACAGTACAACTTAGCATTCCTGACTGTTGTAAAGAACAGGTCACAGTTTGCAGAGGCATTTGCAAGAACTCTGTTTTCTTCTCTTGTCCTAACAAACAAATGAAAAAATATATGACTTTTACACAGATATCAAACATACTGCCCAACTGTAGCATCTGTGGGGCTTTCATATGATGTTTTCTTTCACACTTCTTTCCCAGGAGCACCTGTTCAATGATTCACATCTATCTTCTTGGATAGTGAATTCAAAAAAAGAGATCAAACTCAATTATGTACACATCTTAATTTGAATTGGAAAATATGAAAGTAGGTATCTAAAAGTCCTTCCTACATTAGTAATACTATAAGTATTACGTATGTGCTGTACTAATCTAAGCTGACTTCGTCTTCAAAGGAGTCAAAATCACTCTCTGCTGGGATCGATGTACCACTATCTGGTAACAAAGAACAAAGCTTATTGCAGTTTATTCTTCAAACTGACTTCAAACAGTTTTTCTTGAGAGTGGTTTCCATTAGCTGGATGAATCTCTTTGCAAGATAGCTTTTGCCATAAGTTGGATTATCAGTTTGACTGTTTACTTTAAGAAAATTTGAAACACTTTGTTGAAAACTTCACTCCCCCTAGCAAAAGCCTGGCCTGCCTTGCTCTGGTCAATAACAGATAATCTCCATCTCTTTGATAGATATCAAGGAGAAAGAGACCATAGTCCTTCCCACACACATACATATCCATAAGACATTTACCAAATACACAAACAAATACTAACAAGTGTAATTGTCTGATGAGTGACTTCGCTTAGATGGGAGAAACATGAAGTTCTTCTTTCTGGAAAGAGTTACAACCACTGAAAGCAGAAGTGAAACAAAGGGTATATAGTATAAATCTAAAAAATAGCATCAGTCTTGCTTCTCCAGAACCACAAATGCCCTGAGTTTCACTGAAACTTACAACTGCTGAAAGCAGTTCTAGGAGCTCATCACTAAAATGAAGAAACAAGAAACTAACAAAGGAGTGCAAGAGATAGCAGTGCTTCAGTTCTACTGTCAGTAAGGCTACAGCTATGTGAATTTAATTTCATGTTCCATCATCAAAGTAGTTCCATCCTACTTTGCAATCTGACCTAAAAGAGCCTCTAATAAGGCCAATCATTACAATACTCTCTCCAACTACACGCCAATCAGCTCAAAAATCTGCACAACACAGGCAGGAAGACATGGAAATAGAACAGAACTGAGCAACAGTATGTCACCCAGAGGACATCGTATGCACTGAAGGAGTGGCACACCAAATTTTGTAGGCAGAAGGTACTACAAGTTAGGCACAATGAAAATTCGTCACAGTAGATCCACATAAAAAGCTAAAACTAGGAGAGAGAGGCTATATGAAACTAAGCTTGCTTTTAAGAGAAACTTTTAATTTAATTTGTCTACTTGTGACTCAAGTTGGAATGGATTTCCCTTGATGAAATCAATAGCCTGATGAAAAATGGGAAGCATAATTAATCTCTTAGAAGACATGAATACAACTATAGTGAAAAAATTAGGGTATTTAAGTTATGGGTTTGCACCTAAAAATTCTGTTAGCAAAATGTAGATGAACATTCTTCCCTGAATAGTAACAAAACAAGGTTTCAGAAAACAAGTATTTTAAAAGTTTCAAATTAGAAGAATCACAATGTTGAAGATAGGCTACTCACCTATTTTCAAGTGGGAGAATAACCACTAAATGGAAAACCTAAAACTACTTTAAGCATTTTTATAACATTATTCTGGTTTAAATTTAGTTCATTCAAATTTAATCAGTTCTTTGAAAGTTTAAAATAAAGAGCAACTATATAAAGAAGCATATGGATCACTTTGGTTATTTCTTGATATCCTCTATTCTATGAGGTAAAGAAACAAAAATTCCAACACCTAGCCATTAATGATATATTTATTGTGGAACAGATTGATTTCTTAGATACATGGTCCTCTGGAAGGTTCATAAGGGCCATTTATAACACAACAAAGTTAAGCCTAGATACCAATTTCCTAAATGGCAAAGGTAAATCTTCAGCCCCTCTACTTTGTTTTGGATCAGTATGTATGTAGTATGATCTTTTACTTGCTATGTTCAAAAATCAGTTAGAAAGTCTGCCATAAAAAAAATTTACAGATTTTCATTACTATAATCACAAGAAGAAATTGAAAAAAATTTGAAACAGACGTAGAAAAAAAAACCCTCTTCATTCCTTTAAGAATCTCAGTAACTGAATTCTCCACTCAAAAAATAAAGCCAGTCTACATCTCTAAGCAATTTATTAGGGCTACTACACATTCCTTTCTTTTACCTTCAAAAAGTTTTCAGTAAAGACAAAAAAATAAAAGTCATCACAGTACCTTTTTAATTCACAAAAGCTTAGGAAAATTGATTTGTTTCATCTAACACTTTACTATCTTGACCTCTCGAAGGAGAGGAATCTTACAACTCAAAACTGCTTACATCAAACATAAAAAACTTTCAAGCAGTTCTTTAGTACTTTACTGGAAACTCTTTAACCCAATCTTTCAATCTAGCCACCTTTTAAAGAATTTCCCAATGGGAACAAAGAAAGAGAAAAGATAAGAGGAAAAAAATCAGTTAGTAAGTGATGAAGAAAAAGTAATGGAACAGATTAATCCATTCTTTATGAGTACACAAGCACACTGCAGCTCATGCAGAGGAAGAAATAATTCAGTGCTGCACAACTGACATTTTGAGAACTGAGGCAAACTTATGAAAACAAAGGCACGAAAGCTGTTGAATGAATTGCAGGGAGGTATGAGTTGATCATTAATAAGTCTACACAAACTGGAAAAATGGACTGAGGCAAGTGGAAGAAGGGATGTCTTCCCTTTACAACTCAGTTTCCTAATACTATTTGAACTTCAACTGACTCTACAAAGTAAAATTGGACCTGTCTAAGCACATCAGGATTTTTTGAACACAGGCCTAGGGTCCAGGATAAATAAAGTTAATACAAAAACCAGAACCATAGCTGTTAATGAACAAACCAGTTTGAACCTCAATGGTTCCCACTTGAACTTATCATCACTAGGAGCATACAAATGTATGCTAACAAAAATATACACCAACACTCAGTCCACTTGACATTAATATGTCACAGAAAATAATCACTAGCACATTTTAATAATCTCCTAAAAAAGAACCTCAGAGACCACATCAGCAGTAGAATTACAGATGACTATTAGCAGTGACCTAAAAACATTCCACTGCCACTTTTAAATAATCTGATAAATTTTCATATCTTGCAGAAAAGTTGATAAAACTCATTTCAATGACAAGCAATGGCTCACTAACATGACAGAAAAAAGAAAATACACTTTAATTTCACACCTCAGCCTCAGACTCAACTTTTCCTTAGAACAATTTTCTGTGGGACTTTCAGAATTTGTCTCCTTAAAAGCAATTAGGAATTCAATTAAAGTAGCTAGCTAATGAACCAACTTAACTAAAATAGCATGATTCAGCTAGTATCCCTGCAACAAAGGGGTATTTGACAACAGCCAGGGGCTATGTCACAGCATAACTGCAGATATGGTGAGATTTTATAAGTTTCCTTATTAAGGAAGCATGACCATTCCACAACAAAAAGCAATCCGATATGAAAACACCCTGCTGCACAACGCTTGATCTTCAAAGGCATAGACCATGGCTGCAGTTTTGCACAGTGTTTTTATTCACATGGCAATTGCTTAGCCTCAACTGATTTAAATGATCTGAACTCAGACAGACTGCCTGTATTCTGTGAAGAAAAAGAACAGAAACAGCACAATATTAACAATAAGGAATACTAGTGTTGCTTCCTAGAAAACGTTCTTCTCATCTCCAAAGGGTATTTAGCATATTTTACAATGGAAGAAAATTTCTTGCGATTGTTACATTTTACCTGACCAAGAATGAAAGGTTTCTTAAGTGCCACAACTGCCAACAGAGTAATATGATGACACTTTGAAAGTTCTACTAACTGTAATTTAACAAATTCAATGTGTGTTTTTCTAACCTAAAAAATGGGGGAAAACATTTTTTTAAACATTTGTTCACGGGAAGAACAAAACAACTTGTAAGTTTTTCTTGATACACCATAGTAATTATCACCAACTAGATTTTGTTACATGACACTTGACAGCTGTTTCTAGAGCAACAAAATTTAAAGAATGCTATCACACGGACAGGACTGCAGCCTTGTTTTCTGTACCCTAAACTTTTCATTCTTTCTTCAGGCCATGACAATTTTTTTGCAAAACAAAAACTTCAGAAGAAACATATATAACTTAGATTATCATAATCAAAAATGCAGCAGATGATTTCCACACACAACCCCCACCCAGATAAGACTTCACAAAGCTAAACCATTTTAATTTCGGACTCAGAGCTCACAATCTCATGTAGACTTCACAGTTCACATTTTGAATCTTTCAGTATTGATTACTTACATATTACTCCAATTATTTCGCACCTAAATATATTCTGAGAGTGAGACATCAAAAATTTCAAAAATTACTTTTAAAAACTGAAAACAAAGCAGGAAAAGAGCTCTTTGTAGATTAAATAAACAAATAATAACAGAAAACCCGTTGGTTTCTATTCATTTTTTCACTGAGATATGTGAGGTGCTGCCCTGGGAACATTTTTCTAGTCGATTTTTGTTTGAATAAAGGAGTAAAGTTTAAGCAAACATCACTAAATAGCATTTTCATTTGATGTTTACTTAAGGAACAAGAAACATGACTTGAACAACACTGAATTCAGTGAATAGTAGTTTTTAGTCGCTAATATAACCAACACATTTAAAGTCTAAACTTCAGTTGTTTGTGCTGAGGTAAGTATATATCCTGTAAAAATGACAGTTCAACAGTTTTAATACTTTCACTGAGAAACATGAAAGAAAAATGCCATAAACAAAGAGTTCCATAATTTCAGCACCTATTTTAATTTCAGTTTGACAACTGAACTGTGAAATAATAGCAGCATTCTGAACATTATTGATAAGCAATCATAATATGAAAACATGGATCATGTGATACATTACAGGAAAGTAGCATTATGTAATGCAAAACGACTGATTTAACTTATGCAAAGAAGCAGAAAATACCTGTACAGAGCCACCATGTCTGTCAGATGCCAGGTGAGCCCTCAAATGATGTGGATTTGTTTGCTGTGAGTCCCAAGCTGCCCTATGGTCTGTTGACTGTCATTTTTGAATGCATTAGGATTTATGCAAAAGAAGACAAAAATTTAAAAATAAACAACTTGTACATTAATTACTATATATTATTTTTAAAAAGCACAGAAACACAACACACTCAATCCCTATATAGATTGCACTTCAATATTATCAACATACTTACACATGCCTTCATATAAATTCTCGAACAGAGCTGAAGTAGCTAAACCTCAAAACTCTTAGTAAGAATAAGCATACTAACATAACCCTGCAATTTTGCTTATGTAAACGGACACAGCTCTGAATTCCTAGCATTGTTACCACCTAAGTTATTAGCCTGGTTTAAAAAAAGTGAAAATGTTATACATACATGTTAGAACTGAAAGAGAGGACACAGTGTATGGAGAAGAGACAGTGAGTAAAGAAGTGTGAGTAGAGAAAATTCACTACTGATTCACTAAACAATATCATAGCTTCAAACAAGTTTTTAGGAGATATTTATGTATCTCTACATAATTAGACTTTGACAAAATCTACTTAAAGTAAGAACAAAGAAAACCTACAGTCAATTTTATCTTGAAGTTTAATAAAAACATAGCACAGATAATTAGACAAAAGACATAGTAATGCTTATAATCTTACGTGAGCACTTTACCTGATTTTTGGATTGTTGCATTCTGTCTCTGTGCTGATACGCTTCTCTGTTAGAAGACATTGCAGGGTCTGAATGTATTGAACCCACTGGAGTAGGCTACAAATATAAATAATATGTAGCAACTGGTAAAAAAAATAAATTTCTAAGTCTCACCAAAAGTTACTGGTTTATAATAGAAAATAATCTTTAAGTCTGACAGTTTCAAATAACATAAAATTATCAGGTTAAAGTAGAAGCTTCACTAGATATTTACTAATACCAACAAGATAAAAAGCAAACCACAACTTAAGAATTTATTCTGTAAGTAGCAATTCTAAGTATTACCATACATTAATTTTCTGAAAGACTTCAGGCTGACACTTCCTGTAGTTCGCAGTTAGGGCATTCTAATGAAACCTGATGACAAGGCTAAAAGTAATTTTTAATGCTAAACACCGAAAAAATATTTTGCAATAAAATAAATGCTACAGTTCTTTCAGAATCACAAAGAGAACTTCAGAGTGAAATGCATAATCTGAAACTGCTCAAACATATACACATTAGCCCTCCCTTCCCTATACATTAAAAAGAAGTGAAAAACTTGAGAAGCTGAAGAAAACCCCATCCTCTACCATTTCTTAAATTATATAAACAGAATGTTTCCTGAAACCTTAGATGCACTGCTATGAAATATGCAATGCATATTGCATATAACATTGTATAATACTCAGATAAGAAATATGCAATTATTCCTTCATAATGAACTGCTAAGTGTCTGGAGTATGCTTCACATGCAAACAAGTTATAGCTCTGCATTTTAAAAATACTGGGAACAAAAAAATACAGGCAATAATGATAATCACTTGCAAAATTTCAAGTTCCTTCAACTCAAAAAACAATCTGAATTTCTACAACCTCATTTTGGATTGAGCAGAGAAGTGCTCTGGTATGAAGAGCACATTTGGAAAGAGACTGAATATGAAGCACTCAAACCAAAAGATAATGTCAGAACATGCATCTGCAGATGGGCTTGTAATAGCAGCTGTTCACAACTCTATTAGCTGTCTTGAGATGCACATATCTTAAACTCAGAACTGATCACAGAAAAATCCATTCTATTACCAACAGCTGAATTGTACTCACCAACTGTTTGCCAATCCAGTCATATTCATAATCAAACATATAGCCTTTCCGACCAAGTAAGTCTGTGAAGAGCTTTCTTAAGTAGTCGTAGTCTGGCTTTTCAAAAAAATCTAACCTTCTTACGTAACGTAGATAAGTAGCCATTTCCTCTGGATAAATAAAAAAAACAATATATTTGCCATTATCTGTTTTAATGGAACTCAAAAAAAACCCCACCACCTTATTTCATTTTAAAGCAACTTGTACCTCTCACCATAAAACCTGAACAGCTGTTCACCATGAACCTGTGAACTACCAGAAAGAAATGTTACTCAATAGTAATAATGTTAATTGAGATGCTACCGTATTCTGGGATATACTACCATATTCCAAACATATCCTAGCAAGTGATACCCCCACTAATTTTTCCTTTATGTTACCTGTTGAGATCTTCTATTCAATGTTCCAATTCTAATGCACAGTGTGCAAAAAAGTTTGGAGAGAAACGCCTCTGCTTTCTTCTTTCTTTCCAATCAATTTTACAGAGACAAGATTATGAAAAGGTAAAAAATGGGGTATACAACATAAAGCATCAGTTTTGTGTCCATAGGTCTTCTGCAGACAGGATTTCCTTTCATATGTCATGAGCCACTCTCAGCAAATCCACTTTTCCTATCAACGACATTTTGATTACTTTTCAAGGTGTTTACTTCTATTTTGGCAAAATCATGTCCATATCATACATGTCCCTAGTTCCAAGCACTTTATTACAACTTTTAAAAAAGTCATATTTCCTTCCATCCAATTTTCCAACATCTCATTGATTCTTCTCATAGAGAACTAGAAGTGACACCTGAAACTTAGAAGTTATTTTAAATATTAGTATAAGCTGTTTCTAACGCAGCTTGATTTTAACAAGAGTATGATATCAGATTTCAGCTGAAAAGGTCTGTAAAATTTTCAGAGTGAAGATACAAGTGCAGACTAGTTGATCAACATAAGCACACATATAGTATTTTTTTAATGTTTCCTTTAGAAGAATCTGTATTTGAAGAACGACATTATTATCTTAGTGTTGCTTCAAAGGATAATTCTTCTATTTGGGCCCTGTATTTAACTTACCCATCAATGACTTGGATGAAGGGGTAGAGGCTCCCCAGCAATTTCACTGACAAAACAAGGCTGGGAGGAGTGGCAAATACCCCAGAGGGCTGTACAGCCCTTCAGAAGGACCTCGACAGGCTGCAGAGATGGGCAGAGAGGAACCTTCTGAAATCCAGCAAAGGTAAACACAGGGTTCTGCACCTGGAGAAGAATAATCCCATGCAGCAGCACAGGCTGGGGGTCACCTGCTCGGAAGCAGCTCTGCAGAGAAGGAGCTGGGAGTCCTGGTAGACAACAAGCTCCCCATGAGCCAGCAGTGTGTCCTTGCAGCCAAGAAGGCCAATGGAATCCTGGGGTGCATTCAGAAGAGCAGTTCAAGGGAGGTGATCCCATCCCTCTACTCAGTGGCTGTGTCCAGTTCTAAGTTCCTCAGTACAAGAGATGTGGAGCTCCTGGACCAGGTCCAGCAAAGGGCTACTGAGCCGACCAAGGAACTGGAGCATCTCTCATATGAGGAAAGGTTGAGGGAGCCGGGCCTCTTCAGCCTCAAAAGGAAGCAACTTGAAAGGGGACCTGATTAATACACATAAATACCTAAGGGGTGGTTGTCAGTAGGATGGATCCAGGCTCTGCTCAGTGATGTCCAGCAATAGAAGAGGCAATGGGCAGAAACTGATGCACAGGAAGTTCCACCTGAACATGAGGAAGAACTCCTATACTGTGCAGGTGACCACACACTGGAACAGATTGCCCAACGAGGCTGTGGAGTCTCCCTCACTGTAGATATTCAAGAACAACCTGGACACAATCCTGTGCCATGTACTCTGGCATGGCCCTATTAGAGCAGGGAGACTGGACCACATGACCTGTCGTGGACCCTTCCAACCTGACCCATTCTGAGATTCTGTGATCTATTACTTGTATTGTAATTTCAAACCCAGATATTAAGCAATTACCTAAGCCAGTTTCATTTTGTAAATTAATACAGAACATTTTTATTAACAGCAGAAATTACCTGGGAAATTTGCACATAATACTTCTATTGGAGTTGCTCGTTTAGTGTCTCCAATTTTCTGGTAACGTTCTTTTAATGTATCGGCCTATGACAGAAGAATAAACAAGCTTCTGAAGTTATACAGCTTGCAGATACACATTCAAAAAAGCCCCAGACATGTCATTAGAAGCTGATGATCTGAAAATAGGACGGAGGAAGATATCAAAACACACTACCTTTAAACCTTGCCATGGAAGACTTCCTCTGAGAAAATACATAAACATATGACCCAAAGCTTCCAAATCATCTCTTCTACTTTGCTCTGAAACAAAAAGCAAATATTATTAGAAACTTCCATCTGTGTAATTTTACATTATATTTAAAAGACTAGCCTCCAAATTATATAAGATTGTTAAGTATAAAGCACTTGAAACCAAACTGAGCATGTGGGGGTGTTCTTGTGTACAATGGGCTGCCTTAAGAACGTAGCTAAACCCAGAAAAAAAAGCTGATGCAGACTGCAGGTATATTCATCTCAACAGCACTTAAAGCAAATTATCTTGCTGTAAGAAATTGTTTTCATTCTAAAACACATTTGACCCTTAAAACTGCATTTTAATTCCGACATTTTTTCAATCTATTATTTGTGAACCTGAAACAATTTAAGAAAGCTTCAATAAAATTAATTTTTCCTCTACAAAATCATGAAGAAGACAGGGTTTGCCTCAGAGAGCCATTATGGAATTTCTGAGTAAGACAAAGGTAGATTGAAAAAGGCTCAGAAGTACTATTACTTGAACAGAAAGCAGCATGTACATACAACCTGCTATCAAGTCTAGCTGACATATGAGCTTTCACGGAACACAATGCCCACCAAAGCTACAATTTCTCATCTGCAGGAAAGCAGTGGCAGTCCTTCAAAAAGTTCACAGAAGGTGAAAGAAAAAGGAAAGTAACAAGGAAAACACAGTGTATTCTAAGCTTTCAAAGTAAATTTCACATAGCTTTTAAATTAAATACATCATTCTTGGGAAAACTGAAGGCAATAGAGAATAGCAAGTCTTTAAATTACTAGCAGAAAACTGATCTTTTCATTTCCACCTGACTTCATTCTGTCTTGCTTTTGAAAGAAATGTTATACGTTGTATTACATACTGTAGTGACAGGCAGTATTTAATTCTAAATTTGACTTTCTCCCTGACACAGGGAAGATGAACAAAGTATTAACATGGTTTCTCCTCAGTATTTCCCAAAACAAAATCACTATGCTCTGATAACAAGAGAAATGGAGCAGGAAGGTAAATGAAAAAAAATTTTGTTTGATTTTTTGAACACAGCAAAGTCAACAAATCCAACCTGGCTCTGATCAAATCAACACATAATAAAGCCATAAACATATCGCATCTGAAGAGCAATTTTTAATTTTCATATAAATAGAACAATGTACTTACTACTCTGTTTCAAGCCCTATCTTCTCACTTGAACACTGAATAAACACATACTAGCAAACGAGTAAGAAAACACCAAAGAAAGGATGCTGGTAAGATGTAGGCTACATCTAGCCCCTCACTTCATCACACATCTGCCAGCCACAAGAGGCTCTTCCAGTCACTTCTCCTTCACTTATTTCAATGTTTCCAATTCCCTTGCCAACACCCTTGCTTGTTTTCAGTTCTCCACTCTTACTGTCCACTGCTACCACATGTCTAAATGACGGCCCTCCAGACACTGTAGTCCTATTTGAATTTGTCTGCCAACCCTACAACATCCCACTTGCTGACCACATGCTACCCTGACACAGTCTCACAGGTAGAAAGCAGGGGTAAGTTGCAGAGTTCTATGCCTGATAGGTTTCAGTATGCAAAAGAAATGTTAGGTCCAGCTGCTGGCAGAAATCCTGTGCTCTTTATGAGGGCGAACATGCAGAAAATCATTCTTTCAGGGGCAGTACTCCTGACAAACATCTTGTGCAATGGAGGCGTTTCACACAAGGCAGGTCAGTGCTAGGATGGTGGCAAAGCATACAGGAATGTTACAAGATGTGGGTCCATCTATGGGCCCACAAAAACATACTGGAAAGCTCCATTTGGGTAATAGGATCTTATTGAGGCAATTGCTTCTTCACAGAGAGTCCTATCTCCAAAACTTTTAATCTTTATTATTTCAAATTAAGGTGTTTTGTGGTGGTGTTGGTTTTTTGTTAGGTTGTTTTTTGGAGTTTTTTTAATGAGATGTAGACTGTTGGCAATATTTCTGTAGCACAACAGAATTTTCTCTGGGAACTAGGACAGAACATTTAAATTCACAATGCCCTCACAAATATGCTCTGGGAAAGGATTTTGTGTTTGTTTTAATTTGGGCAACAGAGATTGTTATTTAGAATCCATTCAAATTCTTCACTGATCACTCTGGTGTAATTAAGAAACAGTAGTCAAATATCCTTTCCTACGGAAACCTTCAAGATGAGTCTGAGAAAGAGGAAACCCAAAGACTATATTGCTATTATTCAAAGAAGGACATTCAAACACTGGAAAAAACTAGCAGTGGACTAACTGGAAGACAAAAGGATTTCAAGCATCAGAGGGAGGAAGGGTTGTTGATGTATGCGGATCCTACTGTAACACATTTTAATGAGATTGAGAGGATATGTTGCCTAAAAGGTAATACAATCATAACAAAAACAATAAAGCTTTAGGGCAAGTGGTTTTCTCTCTCTCAAGGACATCATCTGAAGCTAGCTAAATTGGTAAGAAACTAATGTTTTTTATTTAGCTCATAAACTACAGACAATTATCTCAATTCAAATAGGCTGTTTTAAACAAAAACTAGACCTTCATTCAGCAGGTTATACCCAGAAATTATCTTTTTTCAGCATAGACAATTAAGTAACCATAATACAGTTTAAAAGACATTCAGTCTTTACTCCCTAAAGAAAGTTCAGGAATGCTCTAGCAGTAGAAAGATATTATCTGTTTGGATCAGAAGACACAGTATTAGTTACTGAGATGACACGGTTAGATACAGAGATGGGAAGTGATTACCCAGCTTGAACTGTAAGTTCCCAAAGTTTAACAAAAATAAATTTTAAACCCAGAGTCCGTAGCCTTACTAAAATTGATCTGAGGGAAGAGAGCCTTTATACCTGGACAAAACCATGAATCCTAAAGTTAATGGTTCTGATTCATAAAAATGAAGTTGCATGCCAATTTTATCATAAGCACACACTGTAGGCCACACTGTTGTCTTAAGAATAATACAGACTGAAAGAAAAAAAAACTTATTTTCATTTATACCTTTAATTAAGGGTGCAAAGACTTATTTGTTTGTATTAGAAGCACAGTTTCATATAACTGTGGATTTAAAAGGTTAACTTACACAGGGAGAAAGATTTAGCTAAGACAGCAAAAATTCTGCCCTGAAGTCCAGTGATAATCCAGTGAGTATGAGAAGGAAAACACCGAACATCCTAGAGGGGAACCCAGGTCTGGAAAAGACTTCATCCTGCAACACTGGTTCAGTGACAAATAAAAGTTGATGCGTCTCCTGTAGAGCCATCACCACAAAATAACTACACATGCAGAAGATTTGGGGTTTTTTTGAGCAACTGGAAAAACTTCAGGATTTAGGCTAATAAAATTTTAGCACCAAATGTTTATTATTCTTGTAATAAGAAATTAATTAAAATTGATCCAGTGTAGAATTTGTTGATGGTTTAGATTACAAAGGAGTCTGGCCCCTACAAAACCGATTCTAAATCAGAACATGTAACAGCTCTGACAAGGGAGTACATTTACTGAAGTTAAGAATGGGGCTCTTCTAGTTTTGTTTGAGGATAAGTACTTGTTTAAAAAAATTGGCTTGATTTGGTCTTCATTCCCAGAAGAGTTTCATATATTCACTGTATGATAACCAACCTCTGCAGTAATTAAGCACTACCATGAAAAGACCAATACAATCAAGGATATGGGTAGTTCCCCAGAGACCATTACAGATGGCCAGACTGGAGTAAGTTATGACTCCATGTGACTATACTTTCGGTAGCCAAATAATTTAGACAACACTCTAACATACTGCTTTTCTGAATTTAGGGAAATCCCAAAATAATTACCAATTTACGTATCCAGCAAACACAGAAAATTGCACAACTTTTACAGGTGGGGGTACATTAACCTCCCAGGCAGAAACTACACTCTCTGGAATCTTACTTTCCCTTCCTGAAAATGAAGTGAACTGGAAAAGAAGCACAGACTAATTTTACCCCTAAGATTTTAATTTTACCCTTATTTTATGGAAAGGTGGGGCACCAGCTACATGCTAGTAAGGGCTGCAGAATATTTGTATTTTCCTTCAAATAGCATTTTGAATAGAGCCACATTATTCTTCACATAGACAAAATACCTTCTATTCTACATACAGACTCCCAGCTTGGCACAAAACTACCAGAAATCCTTGATCAAATGTTTCTTCTGAAACAAAAGATTATTGGCTGCAGGATGTTCAGTAACTATGTATTTCCTATATACACCTTGAAAGAGTGGGCTTTGGTGATTTTGTGCAAGTTTTGATTCGAATATTTAAAGTCTTTTTAGTAGCTATGCATTTGTTATGATAGTTTTAAATACTGTGGATCATAAACATACTTTTGATTCAAGGACATATTCCTCCTTACTCAAATGCACTAACAGATAAAGTTATAGTTCAATAGAGACAAATTCAACAGTAACTTATAAGAGAATGTGAACCTGACAGCCTCCCTCTTTACTGAAGACACTTATTTTTATCAAGAGTGAGCTGTCAGACCCTTCAAGCAGCTCAGGAAATTAACTACAGACCAAAAATACTGACCTAAAAAATACTCTTACTATCACTACATTCAGAGCAACCTGCATCCTTATATGCCACTGTCTCTGTAAACACCCAGCTGAGGACCTTCAGTGTTCTGTATGTCTCACTGTATGAATTTAAAAATAAACTACATTTTTAGAGGAATTATCACAGACTGTTGGAATAGTAGGATTCGCACTCTTTAGGAAGGAGAGGCAAGGGAGACCAGGAGGCAATGTCACCCTCCATAGCCAGCTGAGTGCACAGATTTTTGTCTGGGGATGGATGAGGAGCTGAACGAGAGCTAGTGGGGAAGGAATAATGGGAGGGTAGGGTTAGGTGGCCACAGGCCCTCCAGCCAAGAAGACTGAGCAGCTGAGTCCTTGTGGTGGCGCATCCCTCCCCCAGCCCTTCCAAGGCTACACTATGATCTGAAAAAATCTCATTAGGTCTTGGCTTGACAAATAGCACCTGGGCTCAGCTTTTCTTGAGCTTATCAGAAACACTCAGCGCCCAGGAACTCCTGCTGTCTAACAAGCTCCTGTTTTCTTTATGAACAAGCCTTGGAAACTATTTTTCTTCCTTGCATAGCATAACATCCCTGTTCTCACACTTTCAAAGAAAGTGTGCCAACCCACACTGTGGCCAGGATGAAACATTATTATGACTAAAGCCCACACTCTTGCGACCCTATAAACTGTGGTCTAAAATGAAAACCGTTGAGTTCTTCTGGACTGCAGCAGATGTGACCAGCAATCTCTGTCTGAGCGGGGCCTCTCAGAGCCCGTGAACTCTCAAGTTTGCTGTACTCAGAAGACTGCTGAACAACAATGAATCATGGGCCAATACCCGCACTCCTCGAAGCTCAATAAGGAGACGCAAAAGTACCCGGAGTGAGTATTTCACTGCCTTCAAGGGGAATTTCTCACAGGTACCTTGCACTGACTCTGTGTGCATAATTCTGGGAGAAATGCTGCTGTCTTAGATATTTAAGTATCTTGGATAACAAAGTAATTTAGGCCTGTAAGTAAGGTTAAGCTGTACATTAGGTTAAATGTTAAGTGTTATTCCTACGTTAAATTGTTAAGTTTAAGCTGTAAATTAAGTTTAAGGCGTAAGTTAAGGTTAAATATTTTTGAGTGCTGTTAAGCTTTTAGGATGTATTCTTTCTTATACTTGCCCTCACTTTTGTCACTTGTCATATGCACCTACACACATACACACCCCCAGACAGTTCTCAGTTCATTTCAGTTTTGATTGACTGGATTTTATTTGGGTTAGATTTTTTTTCCCTTTTTCCTTGGTGTATCTTAACTGCCTAGCAAGTAGCAGAGTGAATCTTGCAGAAAACTTTGTTATGCTCTTTCTTAATATAAAATCAGGTTTTTACTGATACCCTTGCTGATGATTTTTTAAGTGATCTCAAACACTCGTTCGTAAGAGTTGTCTATAGGTGGACAGGAACTACCTCATGCTCACAAGCCCTGGTCCTCATGGGGGATTTCAAGCACTCTGATATCTCTTGGAGAAACAAGACAGCAGGGCATCAGCAATCCAGTAAGTTATCACTGATGATAACTTCCTTCTCCAAGTGATAGAGAAGCTATAAAGGAGATGTGCATGCTGGACCTTGCTCTCACTAACAAGGAGAGGCTGGTGGGGAATGTGAAGCTCAAGGACAGCCTTGGCTGCAGTGACTGTGAAATGCTGGAGTTTTAGATCCTAAGGGTAGTGGTAAGTGAGCAAAGCAAGCTTAGTACCCTGAGGTAACTTGGCGTCTTATGGATCTGCTTGGCAGAGTACCATGAGATAAAGTTCTGAAAGGAAGCAGGGCCCTAAGAAAGCTGGTTAATATTCAAGCATGAATTTCTCCAAGCCCAGGAGCAATGCCTTCCAACGAAGTAAAGCAAAAACCAGCTGGAGGTCTGCATGGATGAACAACAAGCTCCTGGATGAATCCAAAGAAAAAAAGGAAGCATGTAGAGAGGGGAAGCAAGGACAGGTAGTCTGGGAGGTATACAGAGAAATAGTTTGAGCAGCCCAAGATCAGCTTAAGAATGCTAAAGCCCTGATAGGATTAAATGTGGCCAGGGATGTCAAGGGCAACAAGAAAAGCTTCTGTAAGTAAGTTGGTGACAAAAGGAAAACTAGGAAAAATGTGGGACCTCTCCAGAAGGAAACAGGAGGCCTAGGATATGGAGAAAGTTGAGACAAAAAATTACTTTTTTGCCTCCATCTTCTCTGGCATGTGTTCGAGACACATCACCCATGTCACAGAAGGCAAGGGCAGGGACTGGCAGAATGAAGAACTGTAGATCAGGCTGGAGCCCTTCTAAGGAACCTGAAGGTACACAAGTCCATGGGACCTGCTGAAATGCATCTATGAGTCTTTAGGAAACCTCAGGTGAAGACACTACACATTACATCCACCACTTCTGAAAAGTCATTATAGCCCAGTAAAGATTCCACAGACTAAAAAAGGAGAAAGATAACCTCTATTAGTACAAAGGGAAGAAAAGGAAGACATGAGACACTACAGGCCAGTCAGTCACACCTCACCTGGCAAGGTCATAGTGTAGATCCTCCTGGTAACTCTACTGATGGACATGGAAAATAAGGAGGTGACTGATGATGGTCAACATGGCATCAGTAAAGGCAAATCATGCCTGACAAATTTGGTGGCCTTCAACACAGCTCCAGTGTTGGTGCACGATGGAAGAGCAGCCAACACCATCTGCCTGGATGCGTGCAAAGCATTTGACACTGTAACACAGAATACCCTGGTCTCTGAACTGCACAGACACCGATTTGACCAATGAAACAGGTGGATAAGGAATTGGCTGGGTGGTCACACTGTAAGTTGTGGTCAAAACTCCATGTCCAAGTGGAGATCAGTTCCGTAGGGATTGCCACTGGGACCAGCGCTGGGTAACACCTTTTCTGGTGTCATGGACAGTGACACCAACAAGCGCACCCTCAGCAAGCCTGCCAATGACATCATGCTGTGTGGTGCTGCCAACACGCTGAAAGGAAGAGATGCCACAAGGGGACCTGGACAGGCCTGGGAGATGGGCCTGTGTGAACATGAAGTTCAACAACAAAAGGTGCAAGGACCTGCCCCCGGGTTAGGGCAATCCCAAACACAAATATAGACTGGAGGGAATGGAGAGCAGTCCTGAGAAGAACTTGGACGTGTTGGTGGCTGAGAGGCTGGACACAACCCAGCCACGTACACTCACAGCCCAGAAAGCCAAACGTGTCCTGGGCTGCATCCACAGCAGCGTGGCCAGCAGGTCAAGGGAGGGAATTCTACAGCTCTGATCTGGTGAGACCCCACCTGTAGTGCTTCATTCAGCTCTGGGGTCCCCAAGGTAAGAAGGACATGGACCTGATCAAGCCAAGTCCATGAAGATGTTCAGGGAGTTCCCCTCCTATGAAGACAATCTGAGAGTTGGAGCTGGTCAGCCTGGATAAGAGAAGGCTTCAGGGAGACATTATAGTACCATCCAGTACCCAAAGGGAGTCTGCAAGAAAGCTATGGAGGCACTTTTTACAAGGACATGTAGTGACAGGACAAGGAATAGTCATTTCATACTGAAAGACAGTAGTTTAGATTAAATATTCAGGAGAAATTCTTCAGTGTGAGGGTGGCAAGACACTGAAACATGTTGCCCAGAGAGAAGCAGTGGATGGCTCATCCCTGCAACTGTCCAAGGCTAAGCTGGATGGGGCTTTAAGCAACCTGGTGTTCCAGCTTCTGGCAAGGGGGTCAGAATTGATGATCTTTAACGTCCTTTCCA